>CM018695.1:89751704-90131704 GCA_009363875.1 Mikania micrantha | reverse complement strand
TAACGTTGTATGCATTAACTATGATGAAACCCAATTAGTAATTAATTATTTAACTAAATACACAATCAGTTATAACCCACTTAAAAAAAGTAATAAGACTCAATTTGTATATTGATTGAATTTGATGTTTAGAATCATGTTCGGACCACTCCTAAAAATAGAATGGAACAATAACTTACTATTATACATCGTTGTCCCCCACATCACAACAATCGCAATTTATGAATTAGGTGTTTATTGTATAATTTCAAGAGTAGAAACTTATAAGCATAATAAGAAACTTAGTTGATTTGTGTATATTAATATACTAGGTAAAATCCCGTGTATTACACGGGTTGAAAACTGAAATGTTATGTACTTTGTACGAAAACCTGTTGTGAAAATTTGTTTTTTAAGAAACTTATTTTTACCTAACTTTTATTTTTCCTCAAAGCTACAAATTTAAAAATAATTCTTATTTTTTTCAATTTTTAGAAAATTTTCATATTTTGTAAACTTTGTTAAAGTGTGTTTTTTAATAAAAAAATGTTTCATTTTTTATTTATTAAAAACTATTTTTTTAATACGAAAAAGATATATAAAGTGATTAGTCATTAAATTTAAAATTCTATAATAAATTAAATAATATAATTATAACTATCATTTAATATGAGAGAGAATGATTGAAAAGATTAAAAAGTGACATGTGACAATAATTATTTAAAAAAATGACATGTGACAATAATTGTCTGATAAATTGACATTTGGCAAAAAATTACTTTTTTATTATAGTAGTAAGATTTAGGTTATATGAAACAAATTTTCAAACAAAAACTTAAACCTTTGCCTTCTTTTAATCTTGAATTTATTGATTTATGTAGTATTTTTTTCGAATCATGTCGAAAGAAACCAACTTTATCATATCATCCTAATTAGTGAGATGATAATTAATTTAATTTTATCCATTTTATGGGTAATCCGACCTGACCCAATTCTCATTGGTCAAAAAAAAAAAAAATTAACCACAAATAATTATCCAAAGTGAAGAAGTAAGTTCATTCATCAACAACAAGCTCATGTTCAAATACTACATTTTAAACCATACCATAATGGAAACAAAGGATCATATGCATTCTGTATTGAATCCATTGGCAGTTGATCAACTGATTTAAACCACGAAACCGGAAGCCGTCCATGGAATTCATAATCTCCAAAAATAACATCTGTTATCCCATTTCCTTCTGTTCCTGGCAACCAAGCAGCAACTAATGCATCCAATGATTCAAGAAGTGATGGCTCTAAAACTAATGGTCTGCCTGATATCAGAATTGCAAGAGTTGGGATTTGTTGCGTAACAAGTTTTAGTAACTCCTCTCCTTTAAAGGGAATTGTGAGCTCCGAATTATCACCCCCTGATTCAACATAAGGGGCTTCACCAACGGCCACGATTGCGTATGAGAAATCATGTTCAGAAAAGGTTTTGATCGTTGGATTTTCTTCGTATACAACTTTGGTGTTGCCACCAATTGCTTCTTTTATAGCATCCAGAATCGTTGTTCCTGTAGAAATTGTTTTTCAGTTTTCACATGTGAGATGATAAGTTGATGAGTTGTGATTGGGTAAGTATAACATCATACAAGTTTTTCATGTTATATATAAGATGGACCCACCAAAGCGATTGTAGCCTAATGTTATCCGGGTGTGAACATAGTGGTAACTCTCAAGAGGTTAAGGGTTTGAGTCCCATAATAGACAATGATGTAGCATTAAGAATTGTGCAAAAATAAACATGTAAAATAAATCTATGATCACATGCCTCAATTGTGACTCATTCATCAATAATTGGATTGATTTGGGCAAAAAAAAAATTGGTTATGAACCCATTCGAGTCTATTAAGATCTGAAATTATATAACAGGTCAATTTGGGTCAACTCAGAATTATCCACCACCAACCCACAACTACGGTCTGTCTACTGTTGCTATTACCTGTCCTAGAATCAAATTTAGCGGGTGAGCCCATTTTGATACCTTTACTTTTATAAAACCTCTCATTTCAAGGTGAGCCCACTTTGGTTAGAACCCGTTTTGGCCCATACCAAATTAACTTGAAAAAATACCTGCTTGTTTTGACCTGAACCTAATTTGATTAGATCTGGTTTTGACCCAATTGACCCAAATCTATTTCTGCCAGTTGCTCAATCAGACCCGCATGTGTTGCCAGGCTTACCCATTATTAAAGATAACACTTATAACTTACCAGTTGTAATTCTTCCACTGGTACCTTCCCATGTGGCAGTCCAACCTCCACATTGGTAACCCAGATCATCTGCATGTTTGCCCGCAACAAGAATCTTTTTGACATTTCTATCCAATGGTAGAAATGGTTTTCTTGGATCTTTCCCATTTTTCAATAGAACCAGTGACTTCCGAACTGCTTCACGTGCTAATTCTCTGTGTGGCTGGAACAATGATTTTGTCATGCTTAAATTAATAAAAATTAATAACAAGAAATAAATAACATATAAAATTATAAAGCGGCAAACTAGGGGTGACAATGATTATCGAATTTCTAAGAAATGGGTTGTTTTAGTTGAAAAAATGTTCGCATATTACCATATTAGCTCACTAGGTTAGAAACCCGTGTATTACATAGGATTGTGTAAAGAAAATATATAAAATATTAAAAATTTAAAAATTATTAGTTGATTGAATAGTGTAAATGATAAAAAAAATTATAAATTTAAAATATTTCTTTTAATTTTAAACATATACTATTATCTAAATGTATATTAAATTTTGCGTATTATTTTAATAAAATTTTATTATATATGAGAGAGAAAAAAATTAAAGCTAAGGATGAATCAGAGAGTGACATGTGTCTGTTAATTAATAAGAGAGATTGGCGGAAAAAATGCTAAGGTTAAACCGTGAAGTGATACGTGTCACCTACCCTTTCATTAGGTAAAGATTTGGTGCTCCACCAGTGTTTCCTAGTTTGATTAATTTAGCATATAAAAATATTCATATATATTTCATTGATTTTTGAAAATGGGTTTATTTATTTGTTAAATTCTAAGGCCAAAAATTCGAGCAGACGCACCCAATGAACCTGCAGTTGTTCTTTTGCCAAAAAAAAAAAAACCTATCTTGAAAGCAAGCAAATGATGTACATACCATTAGGCTACAAAGATAAAACAAATATGAACACAAACAAACAAACTTACCCAGTATATTTCCACTTTTCAGTAGGGTCTGGGAGAAAAGATGGACACAAACCTTACCCCTATTTCAGTTGGGATACAGAGACTGCTCCGAAGGAGTCCTATATAGTTTACTACTTATTGAGACTTTGTTAGTTTTTAAATAGCTCATAGTTGAAAATTTTCAAAACATGATTAGTTTATGTAGTCATTTGAAATTCCAAATGATTTGGGACTTGAGTAACTTTGTATAAGTAGCTATTAGTTTAAGGCTCTGTATTTTCACTTAGCCTGGGGTCCCTAAAACGGCTAGGCCGCCTTTGCTAGGTTCATCTGCAAGTGTACCTTACTGCCCACAATGCTGAGCAAGGATCTGTCTGCCATGGGATGTTCAAAAAGTCCAGCAGCAAATTTAACTCTTAATATTCGTTCAACAGCATCATCAATTCTTGCCATGGACACCTCTCCTGATTCTACCAAATATGTTAAATCCTCCAAAAACAGTTGATATCTGAATGGAACCATCACCTGCAAGTTTCAAATATTTCAAACTATAGGGGCTGTAAAGTGTAATATATTCTGATTTGGGGAGCTATAGGTTACTATACCATGTCAATTCCTGCATTAATTGCAGATGATACCGCACTTCTGTAGTTTGAACCATGAGGATCATGGAATCGATCGAGTGCTTCCCAATCTGTTATCACAATGCCCTGTAAACGTTACTTGGTTACTTAACCATCAATGTTTCAAACTTTGGTCACATGTTACCTTATATAAACAGTGTCATGTCAGTAAAAAAGAGCCAGATAGCATGTCACACCCCCACCTCCGCGTCACCAGACGACGTCATTTGTAAAGGTAGCGGAAGCATAGCGGCGAAGTCTCGAAGGTGAGGGGTGACTTACTTGATCCGGTATCATAACACACATAGTTAAGAAAAGCACTAATTACAAATCACGACAATTATTTATTACATGTCCTGAATATCCGTTCACAACTTAAGTTCCTTCTATTACATCCCAAGTCCTAATTACATGGTGCGTGCACAGTTGTTTCCTCACTGTTGGTACTGATTACCTGTAAAAGATTTAAAGTTTAAAAATATCAGTATAAAACTGGTGAGTTCATAAATAAGACTCGATACAATATGATATGATAGTAAAGTCAATGGTACACATTAACATAAGTGAATAATCATGTGACCCGTATCCAGATCCTTTCTGACAGTCCAGTCTAGAAAATAACCGAAGTTAAACTCCGTGCCTCTAACTCAATGTCTCACTACATCAAGTCGATACCAAGAATGGTGACAAGCATTCACACAAGGGTAGACGCTATCTATCCATGAATGGGGTTGTCAGCCCGATAGTACTATCTTTGTTCACACATTCGGCCCCACATGGGTTAACCAGATACAGTTGGTTTTGAGGACTTTTGTTGTACACAGAAAATAGTCATAATCCCATGACACCCACATGCAAGCCGGTATTGCAATTGTTACTAAACATATCACACGTTTGATAAAGATTTCATAATAGTCACCCCGATGTTAAGAAAACAGTAAAAGAAAAGGGGTTGTATGAAACTCACCTGATAATACAAATGTAGCAGAATATCACAAGACTTGATAGTAAAGGGTGATTCTGCATTTAGTTATATTTAATAGGTTATTTATGTTCCAGTTTACTGATTAGATCTTCCTGAACGTTCAATGTCAAAGACATTGCTTAGTAAATCATCAACTCGATGTTAAATGTTTAATTGTTTAGTTTAGTATTATATCATACAATGTATGATAATGTAGGAACCTACATTGCATTAGATTCCTAATACAAAGTTGATGACACTCTTGATTAATCAGAATAATCTCTGATTAACCAGATAGTTAATGTTGTTGATTATGATACTGTAACAGTTTCTAGATAATTTAATGGCTTAGAAATGATCAATCCTTGTTATTGATTACCCAATTATTATGAGATATCACAATGTAGTATCATAATAGGTATAATAACCATGTTTAACATACTAATCTGACTGTTATCATAAACATCAGATAATCGTTCCAACGAGTATGTTAATGATTGTGATTAGTTTGAAACACTTGGATTTAACCTTGCATTTCAATGATTAATCCAACTAATCACCTACATTGTTATAATCTAATGGATTAAATCATTATAATCATGGGTATGATTTCCTGCAAATCGGGCATTACAACGGATCAAAACAAGGATTTAACCGTTAGAACTTCCTGTTCTTTGTTTATAATCAATCCTAGCCATCATCTAGTCAATAATCAACAATCCTAACTATGTCATTTCGTTCAAAATCAAGATCTAATCAATCAAAATCAAACTAGAAGGTTTAAACGGATCATTACCTAATCAGACGGATTTCTGACTTCAAAATAACGATCAGAACTTGTTATGATAATCCCTGGTGCGATCCTTAGCTTCAAAAGCCTTGAAAATGAAGATTGGATGGTAGTTTATGTGTGTTCTTCGTCTGGTTTGCGAAACAGAAGCAAGAAGAAGAAAATAATTTCTTCTTGCATGAATTCTGATGAAATAGATCAGACTTCTGCACCGCCACATCCGTCGCGTACCGCTACCAGAAGCCCAAAAAGGCTTCGCGTACCGCGAAGAAATCCGGAGATTTCAGATTTCTATCGTGCATCGCGTACCGCGGAGAACCTCCAAGCCCACCTCCGCGTACCGCGGTGAGTCCATTCGACCATTACTTAGAATTTTTTTTTTTTTTTTCTTCGTTTTTCGATTCCAGGCAATCCGTAACTCGGTTTCACGCACGGTTTTCTCCCATGTTCCCAATTTCTCGCACACTTTAAACCTGTAATGATTAAAATCATCAATTTAACACAGATTCCTAAAACGACCAAACGTGCTCGTGTTATTGATGACGTAATGTTTACCTGCAATTGTCACAGTCTCCTCCTGTTACAGAAATTTCGTCCCGAAATTTGCTTTAACTCCTACAGTTGATCGCCTATGTAAACAAATGAGGATACTTCTGTTTCATGCGATCTTCACGTTCCCAAGTGTACTCTGGCCCTCGTTTAGAATTCCATTTGACTTTTACAATTGGTATTCGACTTCGTTTGAGGGTCTTTTCATCTCGATCCATTATTTCGACTGGTTCTTCCGTGAACTGTAGGTTTTCGGCAATGTGTATCTCATCAAGAGGTATGACTAGTGACTCGTCCAATAGGCACTTTTTCAGATTCGAGACATGAAACACATCATGTATGTTACTAAGTTCTGAGGGTAACTCTAATCTGTATGCTACCATTCCAATCCTTTCAAGAATTGTAAATGGTCCTACAAATCTTGGTGAGAGTTTTCCTCGTTTTCCGAATCTAAAAATACCTTTCCAGGGAGAGACTTTTAGCATCACTTTATCACCAATCTGGAATTCGAGTGGTCTACGTCGATTATCAGCATAACTCTTCTGTCGATCGCATGCTGCTTTAATTCGTTCCTGAATGAGCGCGATCTTATCAGTCGTTTCCTGGATCAGTTCCGGGCCAATAATCTGACTTTCGCCTACTTCTGACCAACACACAGGAGATCGGCATTTGCGCCCGTACAAAGCTTCAAATGGAGCACATTGGATACTAGTATGATAGCTGTTATTATAAGAAAATTCAACCAATGGCAGATGAGTATCCCAGCTACCTCCAAAATCAATTACACAGCTTCGAAGCATGTCTTCTAATGTTTGATTTGTACGTTCAGTCTGCCCATACGTTTGTGGATGATAAGCTGTGCTCATGTTGATCTGCGTACCCAAGGCATGTTGAAGAGTTTGCCAAAAACGTGACATAAATCGACTATCTCTATCAGAAATAATAGAGATTGGCACTCCATGTCGCATTACAATTTCGTTGATGTAAAGTTTAGCTAAACGGTCCATGGAATAGTCTTCCCGAATTGGTAAGAAATGTGCTGATTTGGTAAGGCGATCTATGATGACCCAAATAGCATCATGGTTATGCGCCGTTCTGGGTAATTTAGTGATGAAATCCATGGAAATTTGTTCCCATTTCCACATAGGGATTTCTGGTTGTTGCAATAGCCCAGATGGTCTTTGATGTTCTGCCTTAACCTTAAGGCACGTTAAGCATTTATTCACATATTCTGCTATTTGTTTCTTCATACCAGGCCACCAGTAGAAGTCTTTGAGATCTTTATACATCTTGTCAGCACCTGGATGAATAGAATATTTGGATTTGTGAGCTTCGTCCAAGATAATTGGTCTGATATTACCAAGTACTGGGATCCATGCTCGGTTTTTGAAATATAATATTCCATCCGTTTTGGTTTTAAGTTGTTTATCTAACCCTCGTAATTTCTCATCGGTGTAATTTGTTGTTTGCAAGGCCTGCCGTTGAGTTTCACGTATTTGAGGGTTTAGACTAGTTTGAATCGTCATTTCCAGCGCTTTCACACGTATGGGTTTGACTCTCTCTTTGCGACTTAAAGCATCGGCTACGACATTTGCTTTACCTGGGTGGTAACGGATTTCGCAGTCATAGTCGTTCAGAAGTTCCACCCATCGCCTTTGTCGCATATTTAGCATTTTCTGATCTAGAATGTGTTGAAGACTTTTGTGATCTGTATAGACCGTACACTTCGTCCCGTACAAGTAATGTCTCCATATTTTGAGTGCAAACACTACTGCACCAAGTTCTAGATCATGAGTGGTGTAATTCTTCTCGTGCACTTTTAGCTGCCGAGAAGCATAGGCAATCACCTTGTTGTTCTGCATCAGCACACACCCAAGTCCTTGACGTGAGGCATCACAGAAAACTATGAAATTCTCTGTGCCTTCTGGTAGTGCCAGAATAGGTGCATTGCAGAGTTTATGCTTCAACAGTTGAAATGCCTCCTCCTGTTGAGAGTCCCATATGAACTTTTGATCTTTCTGGGTTAGAGTAGTTAAAGGCAAGGCTATCTTTGAAAAGTTCTTGATGAATCTTCTGTAATAGCCCGCTAACCCTAAGAATTGACGAATCTCTGTTGCGGTTTTCGGTGTCTCCCATTGCTTTACCGCTTCAATCTTGCTGGGATCCACTTGTATACCATTTTCATTTACTACATGCCCAAGAAACTGGACTTCCCGTAACCAGAACTCACATTTGGAAAATTTGGCATAAAGTTTCTCATGTGCTAAAAGTTCCAAGATCAGTTTTAAGTGTTGCATATGTTCTTGTTGGCTGCGGGAGTAAATGAGAATGTCATCAATAAAAACAATCACGAATTTATCCAAGTAAGGTCTACACACACGATTCATCAGATCCATAAATACTGCAGGCGCATTAGTCAGTCCGAAGGGCATTACTAAAAACTCATAATGCCCGTATCGAGTTCGAAAAGCTGTTTTAGAAACATCATCATCATGGATTCGTAGTTGATGATATCCAGATCTGAGATCGATTTTTGAAAAATAGATAGCACCTTGCAATTGATCGAATAGATCATCTATACGGGGTAATGGATAACGATTCTTGATTGTCAATTTATTGAGTTCCCGATAGTCGATACACATCCTGAGAGTACCGTCCTTCTTTTTCACAAAAAGGATAGGTGCGCCCCAAGGTGAGTAACTCGGTCTAATGAAACCTTTGTCTAAAAGTTCCTGTAATTGACTCGATAGTTCTTGCATTTCCGATGGAGCCAATCGGTAAGGAGCTTTAGCTATAGGTGCTGCTCCTGGTACTAAGTCAATACGAAACTCAACTTGTCTTACTGGGGGTAATCCTGATATATCGTCAGGAAAAACTTCAGGATATTCTCGAGCTACAGGAATGTCTTCAATACGTTTTTGATGTGGTTTGTTTTCAGTCACGTGAGCTAAAAAGGCTTAACAGCCCTTTCTTAAGCACTTTCGAGCTTGCATACATGATATGATACTCAGTTTCCTGCCAGCCCTTTCACCTTGTATCATAAGTGTATCACCATTTGGTAATGAAATACGAATCATCTTATCTTGACATATGACTTCCACTCGATTTTCTGAAAGCCAGTCCATACCAATAACAACATCAAAGCTTCCCAATTCAATAGGAAGAAGATCAATATTAAAAAGATGATCGTTTAGATTCAATAAACACCCTTGAATCACATTGTTAGTCATAATTGACTTGCCATTAGCAAGTTCAATGACGTAAGGGTTTGTTAGGTTATCAACGGCCAATCCGAGTAGTGAAGCAAAATCAGAGGAAACAAAACTTTTGTCCGCTCCGGTGTCAAAAAGAACAGATACATAGTGATTGTTAAGAAGAAACGTACCGGTAACGGTGTTGTTATCACGTCGAGCCTCTTCCGCCCCTATCTGGAAGGCTCTTCCTCTTGCTTCATTGCCCTGGTTGGTGTTGTTGGTAGGGCAGTTTTTCATGAAGTGATCCGGGCTTCCACATCTGAAACACGACCGGTTGATTGGTTGTGGTTGTTGTTGTTGAGTTCCTTGGTTTGATCGGCGAACAGGGAGATTGCAATATTTGGAGAAATGCCCGACCTTGTTACAATTGTTACAAACAGGGCAGGGTCCCACATGATGAAATGGGCACTTAGGACATTTAGGTGCTTGCCCTACATAGGCTTTTCTCTCCAAAGTTGTGGCAATGTATCCCTTTGCCATTTGCACATTCCGGCTGGGTTCCACCGGAGCCCCTGGTTTGCCTTTCCCAACCCATTTTCGTTTCACCCCTTTAACAGTGCTGGGGGTAGTGGTTGCCAGACTGCTGCTTAACTCACCTTTCACTGTCAATGTACCACTTCTTACTGCAACATCGGTAAGCCTGGTGGTTAAGGTGATAGCATGTTTCAAAGTACGTGGTTCAGCTGCCGTGACCATTCCCTTGATTTGAGGTACCAGACCTTTGATATATTTTTCTATCAAAGCCTGCTCAGTTGGAAACATGTTTGGCAGCAGACATGTTAATTCGTGAAATCGATCGGTATATTTCAAACAATCAGCACCGATCATAGAATGGTTCCAAAATTCCTCTTGGAGCTTTTGGATTTCAGTGATGGGACAATATTCTGACAGAATCAAAGTTTTAAACTCGTCCCAAGTCATAGCATCCACAACAGCCGTGGTCAAGGTTTTTGCCTGGGTATTCCACCAGGTCAATGCTGAGTCTGTCAGTGAACAAGCTGCATAAGACACTTTGTGTTCAGCCAAACACTGGCTGATCTTGAGCTTAGTCTCCATGCCCTCTATCCATTTCAAAAGTCCTGACGCTCCTTCCTTCCCCGTAAAAGTAGGGGGATTGCAGGAAGCGAAGTACTTATAAGTGCATCCTCGTTGTGGAGGATCCGGATTGATTGTGTTGGTACTAGTCGTATGGCGGATTTCAGCATGTCCGCCTGTAGCATTAGGCTCCGTTTGGACTCTACCCGAGCCAGAAGCACGATTTGTTTGATATTGGGCCAACATGCCCGTGAGAACAGCGGATAATTGATCACCTGCTATACGAGCAACGTCCGCTTCATTTAGACTGGGTCCACTCACAGGTGGATCCGGAATGGATTCTTGAGTTTGAGGATTTTTAGCAGAACGACCTCTTCTAGGGGCCATAGTCTGATCACACACAGATAAAGTAAAGTCAAAACAAGAATCCATAGTCGTAATAAAGACAAATGTTGTATAACTACTTCGAGTTTTTCACAGTTATATTGTACACCACTAAGTCATGTTCATAGTTGCAGTTATACTAGTACGTCTGTTTGTCTTACCAAGCGTATACTAGTATCAT
The DNA here is from genome assembly GCA_009363875.1 of Mikania micrantha. NCBI lineage: Eukaryota > Viridiplantae > Streptophyta > Magnoliopsida > Asterales > Asteraceae > Mikania > Mikania micrantha. The sequence continues at coordinate 90,120,741 of CM018695.1, read as the reverse complement.
TTTATAGTCTACCAAAATGACACCGATTTAGGCATGTTACTACACTGATATGTACTAGTATCACATTATTTCACTATAATGTAGTACCGATATTAATATGTTTCTACACGTGTTTGTTATGTACTAGTATTACATTATTTCACTATAATGTAACACCGATATTGATATGACCCTATCACAAATTTTGTTACGTACTAGTATTACATTACTTCACCGCAATGTAACACCGATATTGTTATGATTCCACATGAGTCTTGTTATGTACTAGTATTACATTACTTCACCGCAATGTAACACCGATATTGTTATGACTCCACATGAGTCTTGTTATGTACTAGTATTACATTACTTCACCGTAATGTAACACCGATATTGTTATGTTTTCGCACAAGTTTTCTTTTTATATGACTTGAAAAGTTAGCACCGGCTATAATGTAAAGACACAATGTTGCACATACAATGTTAAAAGAAAACTTTTATTATAACTGTCACAGTTGTACATTAGGATTAGTACATATACAAGAAAATATCCTAATGCAGTTGTACCCACTATTACAACCTAACCGTCCGAGGCCTATTTTACAAGTCAAAACTTCCTCGGAGTAGTACAGTCCAGCCTATTCGATTCCTTTACCGTAGTAAATACAGTAAACATGTGATAATGATGGCCACCGCTGCCATCACTATTGCTGCGTCCAACAGTCGTAGCTCCATCCTCATATTGCCTAACCCTACCATCCATCCCCTAACTCTGTCTACCCCACTCCTACACATACCACCTAAAGTCCACTGAAGTCTACCCTCAATCACCTCCCTCCATGCCCTGGCACCTGCCTCCAGGATAGCAACATGTTCAGCTAAACTCTCATAGGCCGTGCGAGTTTCCCACAGAGTGTCACGTGTTTCCTGCAATGAAACACGCGATAACTGAAGATCCAATGTAACCCGTTGCAGCTGAACTCTCATCTCAGCCTGCTGAGATGACTCGCCTTCCTCATGTATGGAATGAGGTACATCCCGGGGTGCTAGTGGTCCTCTCGGAATAGGACCTGTCGAGATGCGGACTCGTCCCCGCCTTCCTCCAAACCCTGTAAATACTGGTACTTGCTGTGGTGGTGTAGGGCTTTGTGCCCTCCCGATAGCTGGTGAGTCAGCATCTAACAGATGCTGAGGTATAGGTGATGTAGGTGGTAGTGATGGTAAAGTCTGGTGGGACATTTGAGATGACGGCACTGTCTGTGTTGATCCTGAACTTGTTTCCGTGCCAACTGAATCACTTTCTGAGTCTGACATCGCTGTATTGACATACAAGTTCGTATTAGTAACGTAAAATAAATAAATAATAACAACATGTATTTGAGTGTTTATATTTGTTAACTATGTTCGGTGCTCTCAGTGTAACTATTCGAGCCTATGGTTATAATCTAGGTTTCTAAGTCCGCCTAAATTCTATAACCTGTGGCTCTGATACCACCCTGTCACACCCCCACCTCCGCGTCACCAGACGACGTCATTTGTAAAGGTAGCGGAAGCATAGCGGCGAAGTCTCGAAGGTGAGGGGTGACTTACTTGATCCGGTATCATAACACACATAGTTAAGAAAAGCACTAATTACAAATCACGACAATTATTTATTACATGTCCTGAATATCCGTTCACAACTTAAGTTCCTTCTATTACATCCCAAGTCCTAATTACATGGTGCGTGCACAGTTGTTTCCTCACTGTTGGTACTGATTACCTGTAAAAGATTTAAAGTTTAAAAATATCAGTATAAAACTGGTGAGTTCATAAATAAGACTCGATACAATATGATATGATAGTAAAGTCAATGGTACACATTAACATAAGTGAATAATCATGTGACCCGTATCCAGATCCTTTCTGACAGTCCAGTCTAGAAAATAACCGAAGTTAAACTCCGTGCCTCTAACTCAATGTCTCACTACATCAAGTCGATACCAAGAATGGTGACAAGCATTCACACAAGGGTAGACGCTATCTATCCATGAATGGGGTTGTCAGCCCGATAGTACTATCTTTGTTCACACATTCGGCCCCACATGGGTTAACCAGATACAGTTGGTTTTGAGGACTTTTGTTGTACACAGAAAATAGTCATAATCCCATGACACCCACATGCAAGCCGGTATTGCAATTGTTACTAAACATATCACACGTTTGATAAAGATTTCATAATAGTCACCCCGATGTTAAGAAAACAGTAAAAGAAAAGGGGTTGTATGAAACTCACCTGATAATACAAATGTAGCAGAATATCACAAGACTTGATAGTAAAGGGTGATTCTGCATTTAGTTATATTTAATAGGTTATTTATGTTCCAGTTTACTGATTAGATCTTCCTGAACGTTCAATGTCAAAGACATTGCTTAGTAAATCATCAACTCGATGTTAAATGTTTAATTGTTTAGTTTAGTATTATATCATACAATGTATGATAATGTAGGAACCTACATTGCATTAGATTCCTAATACAAAGTTGATGACACTCTTGATTAATCAGAATAATCTCTGATTAACCAGATAGTTAATGTTGTTGATTATGATACTGTAACAGTTTCTAGATAATTTAATGGCTTAGAAATGATCAATCCTTGTTATTGATTACCCAATTATTATGAGATATCACAATGTAGTATCATAATAGGTATAATAACCATGTTTAACATACTAATCTGACTGTTATCATAAACATCAGATAATCGTTCCAACGAGTATGTTAATGATTGTGATTAGTTTGAAACACTTGGATTTAACCTTGCATTTCAATGATTAATCCAACTAATCACCTACATTGTTATAATCTAATGGATTAAATCATTATAATCATGGGTATGATTTCCTGCAAATCGGGCATTACAACGGATCAAAACAAGGATTTAACCGTTAGAACTTCCTGTTCTTTGTTTATAATCAATCCTAGCCATCATCTAGTCAATAATCAACAATCCTAACTATGTCATTTCGTTCAAAATCAAGATCTAATCAATCAAAATCAAACTAGAAGGTTTAAACGGATCATTACCTAATCAGACGGATTTCTGACTTCAAAATAACGATCAGAACTTGTTATGATAATCCCTGGTGCGATCCTTAGCTTCAAAAGCCTTGAAAATGAAGATTGGATGGTAGTTTATGTGTGTTCTTCGTCTGGTTTGCGAAACAGAAGCAAGAAGAAGAAAATAATTTCTTCTTGCATGAATTCTGATGAAATAGATCAGACTTCTGCACCGCCACATCCGTCGCGTACCGCTACCAGAAGCCCAAAAAGGCTTCGCGTACCGCGAAGAAATCCGGAGATTTCAGATTTCTATCGTGCATCGCGTACCGCGGAGAACCTCCAAGCCCACCTCCGCGTACCGCGGTGAGTCCATTCGACCATTACTTAGAATTTTTTTTTTTTTTTTTCTTCGTTTTTCGATTCCAGGCAATCCGTAACTCGGTTTCACGCACGGTTTTCTCCCATGTTCCCAATTTCTCGCACACTTTAAACCTGTAATGATTAAAATCATCAATTTAACACAGATTCCTAAAACGACCAAACGTGCTCGTGTTATTGATGACGTAATGTTTACCTGCAATTGTCACATAGCATGTCAAAGGTTGTGTGTTTGAGTCTTGAGGATGGCGACTATATCCTAGTGTGTCCATTCTATTCTAGTTATTCTAGGTGTTGCGGTTCAAGAAAATGGGTAGCGTTTAAAATTGGTAATTTCTGGCACAGCTTGTCCCTAACTGCTTTTTATCCAAAAAGTTCATATCTTTTTGTCAATCGCAATTAAAAATTTTATTATTTCATTAATGAATCTTTTTTATTGAAAGACGTAATTTAGATGGCTTTATGCGAGAACAATACACTTTGCAAGAGTTTGAAAAAATGATTTAGATGGCTTTATGCATAACCATACACTTTGCATGAGTTTCAACCCATTTGACCCGATTAGGATTCGACAGTAGAGAATAACGACAAGTCAATAAATAAACATATTATACTTGCCTTAAAACCCAACTTTTCTTTGAGAATATCTGTTAGGAGATGACGATGAGAGTGCATTTTAGTTCCATTCCAACTAGAATAGGATACCATAACGGTGCAAACACCCTTTGAAATGCAATCTAGGTAAGGTAACATGTGGATGTTTTCCAAATCATCAAACGGGATAATAGTATTCCCTTCATTTTTCCCTTTGTCAGTACCTCCATCTCCAACATAATGTTTTGCACATGCCATAACATTTCTCCTAAAATCAAATGATCATTAAAAGTTAACTAAAACATAAAGTTGTTAATTTTATGGTTGTTTTAGATACAGGAAAGGTGATGGTTTTGTTTACCTTCCAGCTACATAAGGATATCCATTTTGGTGGTGAATGGGAGGTTTCCCCTGCAAACCTGTTACCAATGATGTCATCTTTCTAACTAATTGGGTGTCTTCACTATAGCTTTCATAACATCTTCCCCATCTAGGATCTCTGCATACCTACCAAAATCATCTTGATTAATCAAATATACTTTATTGAATAACAAAAAAATATTAGTATTTTTTATTAGAAACCTTCCTCATGTCCTTGAGGCGATGCTTCACACACAACCGGGTTAAAGTTAGTGTCTGAAGGAGGTTGGTATATAAAAACAGCCAAAGGGGTGAAGAGATCATGGTGGTGGCCAGTGGTGGTGGGTGGTCTCTGCAGACCTTAAAAGATCCTAGAAGTGGTTGCCTGGTTGGTCCACATCTGCACCAAGAAGACCTCGCCCTGACGTTTTTTAATGAAACGCCTTCGAAAAAATAAACAGCATGCAGACGTCAACGTCTGCGCGTGGTCTGCGCGGCACAGACAAAAGAGGTTGCGAAGCCCTTTTATAAAAAAACAAACAAGGCCGTAGTGTTGAGTGTTCTACATAGAGAAACACACTACACCTAGGCTTTTGTGACCAAAAATCCTCGAAGCGTCTCATGCATTTTAAAACCAAGATTCAAATTTTGTGAAAGCAACATATACACCAATGATTCAAAAACCGGACCAGGCTGGTCGAACTTTGAACCAAAGGGGGGTTGGTCCAACAAATTCATACAAACGGCCCTCAAACAAACCAGCCAAAGAATGAAACATTAAAATTAAATCCTATATTTTTTTAACATGATTAATTATGTTTAATTAAATGTGTATTTATTTCTATAATTTTTTTTTATATTTTTGTAGCTATTTAGTGCGTCATCCGGTTTTTAAAATCCAGCTACTCCAGTCCTACCGGTAATACGTTAGGTTAAACTTCTGGGTGTTGTGCAATAGAATAGCTATGTGTTTTATTCAGCAAATTTAGACTTTTAGCAACAGTCAAGTACATTTTTTCTACAAAGGGAAAGTATATGTAATGATGTATGATTATGAGTTTATGACTGTTGCTACAATACTAATATCTTCAGATGGATATATCGTAACCAAAAAAATAGAGGCCACTTCAACTACCAAATTTTAGGTTGGTTAGTAGCGTTCTTGCTTTGTAACCTTGAAATCAAGGTGTAAGAAATATCATCTTACACGATGTGCGTCCTTTTTCAAATACCCAATTTGTTCATTTGTGGATCATATTATAAAGAACTTTCTTAATTGCAGGATCTTAAAAGAACACATACCAGACTATTGTTTTGATGATCATATTATAAAGAACTTACAGCAACACAAGGAGCAAAAGTATATTGAGCACCGCTAGCCCTTGTTTCCAGAGCAGTTGCAGCCCTGATAACACTAGATGTGCAATCAGACTGGGGATTTTTTTATCACTAAAATCCTAAGAATGAAACATTAAAATCAAATCTTGTATTTTTTTTAACATGATTAATTATGTTTAATTACATGTGTATTTATTTCTATAATTTTTTTATTTTTGTAGCTATTTAGTGCGTCATCCGGTTTTTAAACTCCAGTTATTCCAGTCCGACCAATAATACGTCTGGTTGAACTTTTGGGTGTTGTGCATTAGAAATTTAGAATAGCTATGTGTTATATTCAGCAAATTTGGACTTTTAGCAACTGTCAAGTACATTTTTTCTACAAAGGGAAAATATATGTATGATTATGACTGTTGCTAAAATACTACTATGAGTACTGTCTTACAAATGGATGTATTGTAACCAAAAAAAATAGAGGTCACTTCAACTACCAAATTTTCGGTCGGTTAGTAAGGAGCGTTCTTGCTTTGTAACCTTGAAGTCAAGCCATAAGAAACATCATCTTACACGATGTGCGTCCTTTTTCAAATACCAAATTTGTTCATTTATTGATCATATTATAAAGAACATACCAGAGTACCAGACTATTATTTTGATGATCTATACTATATAATAAATAAATGTTTTAATAGGACACATGTCAGCATTCTAGACCATCTAAAAATTAGTTTTCCCGCTTCTCTCTCTTATTAATTGTTTGTAAATCATCTTTTGTTAAATCTTGATTTTTTCTTCTTTTTCTATTGTTAAATAATAATAATTTTATTCAATTTAACAAATAATATTATTATATCATAAGTCATATTATTTGGTTTTTTACAAAAAAAAGTCTTTGAAAAATATGTAATAGTTTATTTAAAATAAATAATTTTATAATTTAATTACTGAACATGTGTAATACACATGTGTTTACCTAGTTATATTATAAAGAACTTACAGCAACACAAGGAGCAAAAGTATATTGAACACCGCTAGCCCTTGTTTCCAGAGCAGTTGCAACACCTATCCTCTCAACCAGATCTGGATCTCTGCAACACATTGAATCAAATCAGATTACTAGAAGTTGCTAATGTGCAAAATCATGAATAAAAATCTGCAATTGTGTGGGGGTGAATTTAACGATTTTGTGCATTGAATGATCAACACCAACCTTGTAGCTCCAAGACCAACATTGTGAGGGAAGATAGTGGTGCCGTAAACATTGTTATTTCCATGAACGGCATCACTGCCGTAGAAGATAGGAATACCGAACCTCGTCTCCAACGCCCCTTTCTGAAGTCCATCGATCATGTCCGCCCAATCCGCCGCCGTCGCGTTGTCAAGCGGCTTGCTTCCGCCACCACTCAAAACACTTCCTACCAACAAATCCACACAGATTGAAATCAATTAATTGAAATTAATTAATTGAAAGAAGCACGTAGATGCTATATACGCATACCTATACACAGATCTCTGATTACATCAGGAGTTGCAACCGCGCGTTCGATCTGAGTCATCTGACCGAGCTTCTCTTTGAGAGTCATACGAGGTAGAAGATCTTTCACTCGAGCTTCGATCGGCTCGTTTGCGTTCTTGTAAACAATGTTCGTCATGTCTCCCATTGGTACGGGATCGGAAACGGAAAACGGCGACGGTATCGGAGTTGATCGCCTGTGTGACCGGAGAATGACAGTTTTACCGGCGAACGAACTACAACGTCCGATTAAATGTTTGGAGCGAAAGGGTTTGAAGGTAGTGTTGGTCAAGGGTGACAAGTAGATAGCAGAAGAGTGTGCAACTGCCGGCCTGTAGCAGCGAGCAATTGGTAGGTGGAGAGTTTGATCGGAGCAAGGGACCCACGTCAACGACTTGGCCATTTTTTAATAAAATGTCGGTTTCTTAAACACTCGTATTAATTTTCTTTAAATCTAACTTCCCAAGTTTTTTTATAAACCAAAAAATAAAATAGAAATGATTTATTTATTTTTTTGTTGAACCGCAAAATAGAAATAATTTAGGAAAGAAAACTATAAGAAAGAAAATTTAGTTTTGTTTGATGTTAAATAGTTTGAAAATTAAAAATTAAAAATGTAAAGGTATTATGTGTTTTCGAGTAAAAAGAAAATAAAAAAAAATACACAAATTAGTATTTTATTTTTGTTTTTAGGCGAATTAGATTTAAATAATCCAAACTTTAATCAATTGGCCGCTGTCGGTCCCAACTATGAAAATCCCCGATAATGGTCCGAACTTGTGACATGTATACCTCTGGCGGACCGCCGTCAAAAAAACCTTAACGGCGTTAACTTTTCTCGAGTTTCAAACGGATTTTTGAGAGTTTTTGCTCAGCTGGAGAATACGAGTCGAATGAGATATAACTTACCTCGGAACATTGCTCTAACTTTCCTAATTTGATGATTTCTTTGATGAATTGAAAGTTTAAACACCAAAATTGAGAAATTTGGAGCAACGTTTCGAGGTAAGTTATACGTCATTCGAATCGTATTCTCCATCTGAACAAAAGTCCTCAAAAATCCGTTAAAACTCGAAAAAAGTTAATGCCTTTAATGTTTTTTTAACGGCGGTCCGCCAGAGGTATATATGTCACAAGTTCGGACCATTATCGGAGATTTTCATAGTTGGGACCGACAGCGGCCAATTGATCAAAGTTTGGATTATTAAAAGCTAATTTGCCTTGTTTTTATTGCAAGTTAAGTGTTAAGTAAAATAATAAATGATAAAATGTTGCATTTGTCTTTTTTATATTAAGTTTCATTTCTTTTATTTTAAAAGGTTAGAAATAAATATTATTAGAAATCTTGCTTACCCTTCTTTTTTTAGGATGCCATTTTTTAAGAAGATTTCATTGCGACAGATTGCAAATTTGGGCAGCTTACCAATAAACTATCGCAAAAAAATGTTTAGAAAGGTTAATTTATATTGGAAGTCAACACCTAACTCAGCCGCGGCTTACTCAACCAATTTATGCCATATCTCAGTCGCGGTTTGCTCTGCCAGTTCTCAGCCGCGGCAGCCAGTTCCAGTTTATGCCAGTTCTCAGACGTGACAACAAGTTCCAGTTCTCAGCCGCGGCTTACTCAGGCAGTTCTAGTTTAGTCTCGGCCCAAGTCAGTTCCAGTTCTCAGTTCCAGCCGAAACCAACCCCAGCAGTATCCGGTTCCAGCCACGGCACAGCTAGTCCCTGCCGCAGCCCAGGCATACTAGCCGCGGCTCACTGAAGAAGCTCAGTATTCGAGTTATGTTTTTGAGTTAAGTCAAGTTCTGAAGTTCAAGTGGAGTACGAAGACAAGTTTATTTTTAGTCACGTGTTTAATGTGTTTAGCTCACGTCTTGTAACCGTTGGTAGTGGAGAGTTGCAAAGTAGTGGGTAGTTTCCGATTTCTTAGGTAATGGAGTAGTGGGTAGTTTACATTTCAGTTTCCTATATAATGTAATAAATAGAAAGAGTTTGTAATTCGACTTGTTCTTGTTTTCATCATAAAATACATTCAAGTTTGTGTGTGAGTGTTTGGTCTTGTTCTTTCTTGTTCAAGTTTTGACAAGTTTACCATCTTCCACTTTAACAATTTAAGCGTTCAATTATATTTTTGCATTTCTTATCGACAATTTTAAAAGGAACATTTTTTGAAGTGGTATTTTTTAGGCAGTTATTATAATCTTTTGGGGCGGTTTTAAAGGAGTAGTTTTTAGTAAGTTATTGAATTTTTTTTGTACAGTTTATGTCTAGAGCAATTTTTTTTTGACTTTTTTAGCAGTTATTGTTATTTATTTATTTAATTTTAGGCAATTATATGTATTTAAAACTGTCTCAAAAAATAACAATTTCATCTAAAACTCAAGTTACCCACTCATTCAACATTTTTTATATCTTAAAAAAATACAATTTTTAATCATCCTTTTATTTCAAAACATTTTATCTCTTATTTGTTAAAACATGTTTAGTTATTTTAGTGTAGGTAAAATTAAATATTTTAAGTTTTGAAATGATGATTGTCGTGACCGAATATGTAAATGAAACATAACAATATAAAAAAAATCAGGTTTTTCGGCTCCCAGTTTTAATTTTTTTGAACGACGACTATCCTAAATGCCACGTATGTTGTCTTAACAGGGCCCACCGGACAGAGGTAAGACGCGGCCACACCAGATGCGCGGAAACCCTCTGGAATGGGTAAACCATCGCTCCCCATTGGTCAAGAACTCGAGATTAAGTTAAAGATTCCTTTACTCACCTGGATGTCCTTTAAATTATCCATGACAGGGTTTGACACAAAGTAAAACCTCAACTAGTAGGCTGAATTCGCATAACTCCTGGTATTAATTATATGGTTCGTTTCTAAGTCGGTAATTTTATGGTCTATTTCATAAATACAAAGGCACAATTGCACAAAACACAGCCGGATAGGACTGTAAAACCTTGAGGCCAAGAAGATAACACACTCATCCAGATCTTCCTCACACACAACAATGGCGACGTTCGTAACACCGCCATCTTCAATTTCATTCCTTTCATCCTCAATCTTCTCTATTTCATCAAATAAAACACCTTCATCTACTCTATTCATCAAACCCTCAAAATCCCACATCGTCAAATCCACCTCCACCGGAATCCGCTCCGAACTCGCCACACTCCCGGTCCTCTCATTCTCCGGGACCAAGGTTGGAGAAACCACCCTCAACCTCAAGTCTGCCAGCCCCGACACCGCTCGCGCCGTCGTCCACCGCGGTATCACCACCGATTTAAACAACAAACGCCGCGGCACCGCCTCTACACTCACCCGTGCGGAAGTTCGAGGTGGCGGGAAAAAACCCTTCCCGCAGAAGAAACTCGGACGTGCCCGACGTGGGTCGCAACGGACCCCTCTCCGGCCCGGCGGTGGAGTCGTGTTCGGCCCTAAACCACGCGATTGGTCGGTGAAGATCAACAAGAAAGAGAAGCGGCTTGCGATTTCGACGGCGTTGGCTAGCGCCGCCGTGAACGGAATCGTGGTGGAGGAATTTGGGGATGAATTTGGGAAACCGAGTACCAGGGATTTCATCGAGGCGTTGAAGAGATGGGGGATCGATCCGAAGGAGAAATCGATGTTCTTCATGACGGAGGTTGACGATAATGTGATTCTGTCGAGTAGGAATATCGGGACGTTGAAGATGTTGACGCCAAGGACTTTGAATCTGTTTGATATTTTGAATGCGGATAAGCTGGTGTTCACGAAAGCTGGATTGGATTACTTGAATGATGTTTATGGGGATTGTGATGATGATGAGGATGATGAAGATGAAGGTAAGTTGATTAATTTGAAATTAATGTGTTTTATTGATTATGAAATGCACAATTAAAATTAAGATTGAATTTGAGTTGCATTGTTTTTTTTCCCCCAAAATACAGAAACAGTTCTTAATCAATAAATTATGAATCTTGAATTTGCATTGTTTGATTTAATTTGATTACTGATTGCTTTCTTCTTTCAACATGAATAAACAGGAACAGAGACAGAAGAGATTGTGTTGCCACCAAGTGATGCTTGAAACCATTGATATTTCCCCTTTGTAATTGCATCAAATTTATGTTCAGTAAACATATTTTTTGTAGCACAGATTAAATGGGATATTGTCATATTGATATGAGGCATTAAGGTGTTGTATGCTTATTAGTTATTTGTGTTCTGTTATGTTTGCACCTCTTTATAAGCTTCCTGGTGCAGAATACTTAACTGGCTGGACTTCTAATTTTCTTTTAAATCTTACAAATATCAAATTCTCAAAATAATTGTATTATAAAATAGTTTTTTTTTTTTTTTTGAAAATTGCATTGTTATATCATTTTTGTTGGCATACAAAAATCAAAATGATTGAAATTACTGCCTTTGGTTAATATCTTTCAACAGTCTTCTTTGTTGGACAGTTTTTGAAACACTAATTGATTTGTAACATCCCATTGGAGCTCAAAATTATGAATCTTGTAACCAAAGGTTTCCAAAATTTCAATCATCCGTTATATATATATATCTATATATTATGCAACTATGGAGTTTTGCAGAGATTGAAGATGGCATAAGAAGGGTTTGAAACTTTGGGGCTCCTGAGTTTGAATTGAGGATCCAACAAACCTCACAACGAAAGAAAACATTCACCATATTAGCCTTCTCAACAAAAAGAAAATCATGGTTTCATGATTTAATTCAAGGTAAAGTAACTAAACATTGATTATTTTTTTGTTTTATTTAAATTCGTATACGGTTTTTGTTTACATTTCTAATTCTTTCTTTGATTCTGTTGTATTTTATTTAGTCACTTTTGTTTTCCTATTAATGACTTTACATACTTAACAACGTGAATGTAAGTGTCAGCAGAGGTTTTGCTTCTTTTTTTTCAATACATTGTTTTGAAAACATTAATATTTTCACGGTAACGCCCTGTGAGTAAAGGTTTTGCTATTTTATTTTAGGGAAAATGTTATAGAAACATAATCAACTTTTGATTTTGTTCCAATTAAATCACTTGGAACTTTGTTTTGTTTCAATTAGGTAACTTAAGTTTGATTTATGTTCTAATACTAGATAAAAAACTTAGATAACAGGTAATCTTGATTCATTTAAGCTTTATAAGTGAATTTTTAGATAATTTTATGACCCGTTTGAAGGTTTTAGACGTATTTTAGACTCATTTGGACATTTTGTGTTTTTTTCAAAATGTTATAGAAACGGGTCATAAAATCATAAACGGGTCATAAAATCATCTAAAAATTCACTTATAAAGCCTATACGAATCAAGATTACCTGTTATCCGGGTTTTTTTATCTAGCATTAGAACATAAATCAAACTTAAGTTACCTAACTGAAACAAAACAAAGTTTTAGTGATTTAATTCGAACAAAATCAAAACTTGGTTATGTTTCTACAAAATTACCCCTTTATTTTATATAAAATTTTGAAGACGCTAATTTTTTCACAGTTTAATACCCTGACTGCAATTGCGTAGGTTTCTATCACTACTTCACTGGTGACAAACAAGTAGCAACTTTGACACTGAATTTAATGGAAATTGAATTTTTGCCATTAAACCGATAAGAAGGCTGGGAACTTCAAAACAGGCAGTTACCATTTAGCACAGCATGCATTGTTGTAATATTATGAGTGGGAGGACAACAATCTTTTCATCAATGAGCAAACATATTACATACCCTATAAATTCTCGCTTTTTGCAGGGTCCAGAACAAAGGTATGGGAGAGAGATAAAGACAAACCTTACCCCTAGCTGCTTCCGACTTTTTATCCAATAAGATAGAGGTAATATTATCTTCATTTCACCTTTTCTAGTCTATGTTTGTTTTAACATTTTGGTTAGTCCATCATTCCTTATAGACAATGGATGGGTTTACGGCTTATGGGTCAAAACAGATTTCATTGGGTTGGTCAGAAGCACTTTCTTTTTCAATTTTTTCTATAAATTTTATGGAAATATAGTGTGTCAAGCAACATTATGAAAATTATATTATTTCAGTAATTCTTCAATTTGAAATAATTTGACCTTTGACCGTAGAGATAATATGTAAACCACACTATTCATAAGGGCATGCTTAGTAATACTTATTTAACTCTAAAAGTGATTTTTGCCAAAAGTACTTGTTGACTTGTGGTTTTCCAAAATGAGTTTTTGAAAAAAGTATTGTTTTTAGCTTTTTCATGATGACCAAAAAAATACATTCTTATTGACAACAATTTTAAGGTTATGGGTAGCGGTGGTGGGTTGCAGAAATGGTGGTGGGTGGGGTTGGTGGTGGTGGCATTTGCCGTGGGTGGTGGCTGGTAGCAGCAGGTGGGTGGCGGTGGTGGCGTCGGCAGATGGTAGATTGGGTATGAAGGGTAAAAGGTGTGGATAGAACTTGTGCCTTTGAAAAATAAATTATTACCTTTTAACAAAAGTTATTTTCAAAAGTTTTTTTAGGTGTCCTGCAAATTCAGCCTACTGGTTAGGGTTTCACCTTGTAACCGAGAGGTCATGGGTTCAAGCCCTGTCAAGGGCAATTTAAAGGACATCCAGGTGAGGAAAGGAATCTGAGCTTAATCTTGGGTTCTTGACCAATAGGGAGCGAGGGTTTACTCATTCCAGAGGATTCCCGCGCATTTGGTGTGGCCGCATCTTACCTCAGCCCGGTGGGCCCTGTTAAAATAAAATACGTGGTATGTAGGATCGTCGTCGTTAAAAAAAAAAAAATGTTAGGTATGCTAAACATTTGTTTTTTTACTTATTTGAGTTTTTGTAAGTGTCAAATTTAATAAGTTATTTTGAAATGAAATCATGCTTTTAAGCTTTTTTGCCCCGTTTCTTGATAATAAGTATGACCAAGTAGTTTACTTTTAAGTTAACATCTATACAAAAGAGACCTGTTTTAAGTTTGAGTTTAATTTTATTATAATGACTTAAATGGATTATATATAATTTGAGCACATAAGAATAAAGCAATATTGTGACGTCTTGTGCGTATGTATGGATGTTAACTTATATCTTAAGTGAACTTTACGTACTAATTCCATGAAAATCATGAAATTAAAACAAATGCGTGACAATAAAGTAACTTTTCACTCATGGTTTTTCATTAAGCATGTGAAGGCTATGTTGACTGAAATCAATAATACACTTCTCGTGCAATAAAGTGGTGTTTTAAAGGTACGATGTATATAAAGATACTTTTTTTTTTAAACCGTTAAATCAAGCATCACAAAAAATAATCCCTACCAACTTTACATACATTTAACTAGGTTAACTAACTAATCTAGAGAGTCAGCTATTATTACGAGAAGTCAAATTTCTATCTATCGCTTTCTTTTATTTTACCTTCAACTTACCGATAAAAAAGAAGTGTATAATGTATACGAATCTATATCCACTTTACTTGGTGATTAATAAAAGTTGATCCTTTTTTATTAAAATTTACACCAAAATTTTTCTTTGCCAAATAGATCTTTCCCGGAACAGGAATCTCTCAACCCAGGGTAACATATAACATCCAGAAAACAATATACAACTAAAAAAAAACTACCACTTTGAACTCAAACAATTCCATCTATGGAAAAAGGAAAACTATGCCGTGGTAAAACTTATTATCTTTTTCTTTCTTCTATTATAATATATATATTTTCATAATTATGATCTGGTTAAACCTCATGGGGGTTGACATTATCCGCGAAGCAAGTGTCACTCACACCGTTGGTCCATGGTTAAACCTCATCGGTCGATTCTAGCGGGAAACAAGTGTCATCGGCACCATTGCTCCATAGAAAATTTGCATAAGTTGCCCTATAAAAAGGGTTATTAGGATCGGCAGAAATGGCTTCCAAAAATGTCTCTTCGGCAGCCCACAAATCGGCTTTAGCATGCCATAAAAAACTCGCGTATTTGTTCAATGCTTCTGCATCTTTTGGCTCGGTTTGTGAAGCTTTTTTGAAGTATTCTTCGGCCCTGTTTTTTAACCACAAAAAAGAAAAAAACAAAATATTAAAAATTGTTGTCTTATTTTTGCCATAAAAAGTTAAAAACCAGTGTTAGTACAACAAAAATCAACATGTTATCATTTTGTAGAAAAGTGCTTCTCAACCTGATTTTACAATTTTTAAAAATTTGTAAACTTGCTTAACATAAACATATTTGTGAATCGTAAAAGCTTTATATAATTTACCTTTTATGATCATGGAAAAATAGATAAAGAAACTGAGCATAATTAGCCAACAAAAGCGGGTTATCGGGTTCTTTTAATAAACCCGTTTGATAAACAAGCTCCGTCTTAAAGTAAGCTTCAGTATCCACTTCTTCCTCCAGTTTCACCGTCACCGGCGACACAAAACATCGTCGGATTTCATGGTCAAAACCACCATCTCCGGCCACTTCCCGCATCTTTTCCGCTTCCTCCACCACCGACTGCCATAACACCCATTCCTCCACCTGACCGGTACCTGATTCCTCATCCGTACCAGTCGGGTTCACAGTCGACGATGAATATCCGTCGGGATGGAATTTTCCGTCACCACCAGTCCCGCTACTAACGGGACGGTGTTTCCCGCCCCCACCGTTAATCCCGCCGAGTGAAGCCGTTTTCCCGCCAGAATTAATAGAATCAAAGTTACTGTTCAATTCTGCTACGTGAGTGGAAACAGTTTCCACTGTCGTAACCGGTGTCACAACAATTTCAATGTGATTTGACATGGAATAAACACTGTAATTGGCAAGCAGGATCATCACACACACCATTAAGTTCGGTGTGTGTGAAAAAACCTGCTGGAACAACCAAACAAAAGATGCATTCATCTCTTTCTGAACTCTGATTAAGATCTCCTGTAAATCTTCAAAGAATAACAATTCCCTCATTTGTAAAGTGTAACTTTGAAGCTCTCTGAGTATGAACACCATTGATGAGAAAGCCTTCTTCATCGAACAGTAAGCGAATTCGCCTGCTTCTCTAAACCCGTCTTCAAATTGTTTCTTTTTCTGTATGATTCGAAGCGAAATTGGTAGATCCATGTTTTTCGCCTTTCGTTCAATACAAGCGGAGATCATATCCCCGGACCAGTTTATAACCAAGTTTTGTTGTTTAGATGTTGACACTGATTCAGTGTTGCCGCATCTGAGGACGAATTCATGAATATCTGACGGAAACTCGTCAGAGTATTCTGAACCGAAGTTTGCACTTACGATTCGTTTTATCGACTTTGGGCGTCTTGATAAATTTAGGGTTTCGCATGAGCGAGATCTGGTGAGCTTGTTTCCGAACACCGATGACCGGTGAACGTATCGGCTAACGAGTGAAACGTCCGTGAAAATGAAACTACGTCGTTTTGACGACTGTGAAGAAATTGAAGAAGATAAGATTGAAGATGACGATGAGTGTGAAATCGAAGGTTGTGACCAACTCAAACATCCGGTCGCCACCTTCACTCCCATTCGATTGATTTCAGATCCAAACCTGTGAGTAATCATTCACATATCTCAAATTACAATACGAATTGACATGCAGAGATTATTACCCGTATAGAAACTAGAAAGACAGAACTTTAAGGAATGAAAATCGGATCAAAAAGCAAAAACCAATGGAAATTGGAAATAATGGGTCAACAAGATGTACTGACCTTGAAATATGTTTTCCGTGTTACCGGAAGTTATGGCAGTTTTCCGGCAAGTGTACCGGAGCTCAAATTAACAAAACGAAATGGCATGTGAGGTCAGATTTAAATATATAATATATTTATAACCCATGAGGAAAGTTCCGAACGTATGTAAGGAAAAATCTGTGCAAATGGCGATCAATCGCATCGTATGAATCGATGTGTACGTGGAATGTATGTGACCACATATGGTATTTTAGGGACCTGTAATGTATTTAAATAAAAATAAAGGGGGTTAAGCGTTAATGCTATTTTTTCAAGAGAAAATTACGAAAATGACCATTTTGACCAAAAATTTGCACAAAATAACCATTTGACTTTTCAATTACAGAAATGGACATGGCTTTACGGGCGCCAGCGCCCGTGTATTAGCGGGTTGCCGCCTGATTGAGAACCAATAAAATTTCGCCAAGTGGCGTACATGGGCGTCCACGCCCTTTAAAACTGACGAACGCCCCTCATAAAATTAAGTTGTCACAGGCGTTAGGCCCCCCATGACACCTGTCATAAGCGTCCGCCCCTTAAAAAAATAAAATAAAAAATAATAATCGGTCATCTCACAGACGCCCGAACTGACCACACAGGCACCGAACCTACCAAACGGGCGTCCAAGCCTTTTTCCTCAAAAGACGTGTAACAGGCGCCCGTCTGTTAGTTACAGGCGCCCGCCTGTTTGAAACAGGCGTCCGCCTTTAAGGTTTTTTTTTACGACTTTTAAAAAGAGGCATCCATAAAGACGGGTATATATATTTAGCGTAAGTGTACACATTTAACCTCCCAATTTCCGCCAATACAGAAGATAAATGTAAATTCCATAACTAATTTTTTAAACAAATTAATGAAAATTTGTACACTTACGCTAAATATATATACCCGTCTTTATGGTCGAACGTCTCTTTTTAAAAGTCGTTTAAAAAAAAAATTACAGGCGGACGCCTGTTTGATACAGGTGGGCGCCTGTTACACGTCCTACGAGGAAAAAGGCTTGGACGCCCGTTTGGTAGGTTCGGGCGCATGTGAGATGACCGATTATTTTTTTTTATTTTTTTAAGGGGTGGACGTCCGTGACAAAGGTGTCAGGGTGGGCCCGACGTCCGTAACAACTTAATTTTATGATGGGCACTCGTCAGATTTAAAGGGAGTGGGCGCCCATATGCGCCACTTGGCGAAATTTTATTGGATTTCAATCGGGCGGCCGCCCGCTAATACATGGGCGTCGGCGCCTGTAAAGCCATGGACATTTCTGTAATAGAAAAGTCAAATGGTCATTTTGTGCAAATTTTTTGTCAAAATGGTCATTTTCGTAATTTTACGTTTTTTCAATTGCTGATGTGATCCGCGTCAAAGGCTTGATGTCACTGGTTTCACGAGAATCAGGATCTACGGCTTCAATTATGCCTCGTGGACCTGACCAACTCGTTTATTTTCTTTGTTCTTCAATAAAACGTGAAACTTCCCCTACCTATTTTCAATTTTTATTTTTTCTCAAAGACACAAGTCAAACCAATTTTTAGCTCAAGATTTGAATATGGTAGATTGGTAGAATTCTTTTTCTTTTTTTTTTTTATGTATATATTTTCTTTATGTAGTGAACTGATGGGTTTCCGGTACATCATAGTTTTATTATCATAACACGTGCATTATCATCTATATTAAAATACAAATATAAAACACATCACAACTTTTGTTACACCATAGTAAATTATCACGCTATGCGAATAAAACCACTAGACGTAACGATTGTCAATCTGTCATAAACAATAAATCAAGCATTATTCCTAAGAATATGAACCCAAACATGAGCGTACAATGTTAAACCAAACCATAAGAAAAACTTTACAATTATGACTAGAATGATATAAACGATACAAATGATATAAACATAAGAAAAACACGAAACGTCTTAATTTTCATGTCGTGTCGTGTTAACATACTCGTGTCAGAAATTACCAGCCCTAAGGACAATAGAAAATAAATAAAAAATTTGTTGTTGATGGGAATTGAACATGTGACCCATTGTTTGAATGGCCGTGTGTTTTAACTTTTTAACATATTCACATGGAGTGTGTTGTGAGGGCTGGGTATGAGGGGATTGCGACCAAGGGTAATCACTATTTAGACATGGTCATAATCCAAGCCCATGATTGAGGATCGGGTATTCGGGTCAACTCATTTGTGACTAGAAGATCAACATATTTATAAAACAGTAGAATTAAGGCAAAAGCTAGCAGGATTTACACCTCTAAATCTGCAAATATGTACACATACAAGACTTATCTTCAGGAATTTGGAACGAGAGGTGATTTCTCTATGTACTTGAACAGTCTCTTTGTGTTTTCTTTCAAGGTTACGTTTAGATCAATTATGTCACTTGCTTCAATATAAATCCAAAAGTCAGTTAACTTTTCTCCATTCAAGTTTTCTCTACAAAAAGGGCATGACCGCGATCTCTTGCGCCTGATCAATCATAAAAGTCAAACTTTAGCTTTATAACACTTGGGTATTCATGGATTGTGTCTTAAAGACAAGTTTTCTTGAAAGATCAAATTACAAAACTGGTTTAGATATAAATTGATAAATAGCAAACTGGCTCAGTAAAACCATAATCATAATTTGACCAAAATGATCAAGATTTGACCAACATTTGCCTCGACTCGTTGTGTAACAGCTAAAAAATGGATCTTACCAATCGCAATAGCACTTCAAGCATAATGAATGATTGCAACTGGGCAACACAACCAGTTTCCTGTTAGTCTCCATGCAAATCCCGCATTCGGTTTCTCTTTCTACATCAGCATCCGAGAGATTTTGCTTCTCAAATCTGTCATTTCGTGAGTAGTTCTTCAACAATACCTCCTTCTGTTTCTCCTCCTCTAAATTAGTAATCGCACTTTGAAGTTGCATAATTGAGGGAAATATAAAACCTGTGTTACATAATCACATCAAAACATTCTTGACAAATAACATTTTAACTTCATTTGCCAACATTTTTTAGATTTCTCACCATAAAACTGCCTCATGCTAGCTTTCCTTTTATGAACAAGCATAGTAGTTTTGTCATTAGCTTGCATCTGTTTTAAGAAGAATTTTTGCAGCTCAAATGAGTAAATAATCAACCGATTCCCAAAATGTTTGTTTGACCATGATTTTTTCCAAAAATGTTCACTTGACTTTTTATTTCAAAAAATGTCTATTGTTTGTAGGCGCCGCCCGTACTTATATGGGCGCCGCCTGTACAGGGACACATGCAATTTTTGTTTGATGGTTTCTATGGGCGCCGCCCGTATAAATACGGGCGTCGGCGCCTCTATAGCCTAAAAGTCAGTGGACATTTTGAGGAAAAAATTGGGTCAGATGGACATTTTGGGAATTTACTTATGTTTTATCTATGTATTTTGGTTATGCTGCGTAACGCTATTTGCGTCGGCTTGATAGTATAAACCTAAGATTTACAATATCAGTTAACCCTGTCATATATTTAATCCTGCTCAGATATGTTTGAAAAGAAGATAATTGGGGTGGTTCCTATTCTCTCAGTGCTTAAAACAATTTTGCAAACGCTTGTGTACACATGGTCCCAATATTAGTTTACCGTATGAATGAAAACACTAATCAGACCAAGGGCTCCAGCAATTCTACAATCTGCCCATGGAAAAAGACAAGAGAACAAATCTACAGATGGACTAAAATACAGTCTCAATTGAAGGTATGATCCATCATCGTCCTTGATAGAATTTAATGCCCTGAATAACATCACAAAATCATCATAGCCCTTCATACCAGTCTATGAAATCCACAGCTAACATTCAAAAACATAATCAAATGATCAAAACTTAATCAATTCCACAATCTATCGATTGCTTACAATTCGAACTGTTAATAGCTATTCACGATTGAAAACGACGAACAGGTGAAGATCATGAGATATTACTTACAGAGTATTCGCGTATTGAATATCAGCTCCAAGTGATTTAAGCGAATCCTTGTAGTTCTTCCTCATTAGCATAATTTCGTTAAGGAAAACGGAGGTATAATCCGATCAAATACCCGGAAATTTAGCAGTTGAAATTGAGGAAGACTCCCTTTTGACGGTATTCAAATGCGGATTTCGATGAACATTGAAAGACCCAAATTACTGAATTCGATGAATCGAATTTTATGTCCAAAAATATAATCATTCTGTACCTTCATGCCACTCGATTGCACACCAATTTTACGCGATCGCGTGTTATTTTTTAAAAGTATTCTTCTTTAAGAATAAAATATTTCATCCTACTTATGATAAAACATTCTAAAAGAATATCATATGATATTCTCATATTTTTATGAAAAATTTACGTAAAATTTAAAGAATTTTAACTTTAAACTTGAAAATCTTTCAAATTAATCATTTATTACATTTTGTATTCTCTTTCCTTATTTATCAGAAAATTAAATTTTGACTTTCTTTTATTTGTAAAATCATCAAACAAATTTAAATAATTTTAATTTATAAAAATTTTCTAATTAATTTATATTATAGTGTTAAATCCTATTAATATTATTTCCTATAAAAATATACAGGTATATATTTTGTTTTATATCAAATTATAAGTTATTTTTGAATATTAATTCTATTAACAATTGATCACAACGTTTATTAATATATAAGATTTTTTTAATTTTTAAAATTAATAACATAAGATTAAATGCAATAACAAATCTCTTAATTTTGAACAAAATAACAAATAAAGTGTACAAAAAAGTGTTTATAGAATTATAAATTATAATTTTATGCTTATTTAATATTTTGTATATAATATTGTTTTTTCAATTATGTAAATTTATGAAAATATTATAAAACACATAATTTTTATTTGTGAACTCATGTAATACAGTAAAAACGGGTGTATAACCTAGTATTTTATTAAAAAAAACGACTCTTTTGTTTTCAACAAATTGATGTTGGAAAAAATTTCTATTGTTTTCTTTTATCTTTTTACTTTTATTAAAATTAAATCTCATATATACCCCTTTAAACTTTATAAATATCACATATAGCCTTCTATAATAATTAAAAATATAACATTTATTTATTTATTTAAGAAACTTAAGAGTCTCATTCGGGTTTTGGGTTCGTTTGATTTTTGTATGCGAAATTTAATGCCAAACCCGACAATCCGACCCTAAGGTGGTTTATATTAATAGGGCATTTGCATTTTTTTTTTCTTTTTTAACTTGTATAGTTACATATTTTCTTAAACTATGCTTTAAAAAGATTGTATATTGTGTATTGAAAATTTGTACCTTTTGAAAATATATAATTTTACAAGTTAGGAATAAAAGTTATGTAATTTTGCAATTTAAGAAGAAAAATATATATCTCTCTTTGTATTAATTGATGTTCAGATGCATTATGTGTTCGGGTATATGGCTTGTTGACGCATGTATGTTTTTCTGGTTGGAATGACCGTTGACGCATGTATGTTTTTCTGGTTGGAATGACCGTACCATCTAGCTTTAATCACTTTCACAAAAATGAAAGATCCAAAATACAAATGCACACGTAGTTTCTTGTTACGAGCAATTATGGTTTTCTTTTTTTTTTTGAACTGCAGAAATTTCATTAAGACACCCAAAAGCAAGCAAGCAAGATGCTAAAACTTGCAAAGTACACCAAAAACATACAATCGAACCACCAATAACGAGCAATTATGGTTGACCTAACAAACACCTATTTACAAAAAAACAAAAAAAAAAAACAATCATGATAGATAAAATCTATCTAATATAATAAATCAAAATAATTTTGTACACGTGTCCTCTTGTGGTGCAATATTTTCCCGTCCAAATTTTTTCTCATCTTAAGTAAGGTAATATTAGTCAATTTTTTATAATTGATTATTTCTTTAAATTCTATCAATAATTTTCCTTTTTTATCATCAATTCAAATCAATGATTATGCGTTTCATTTTAATTTTGAAAGTTTCTTTTCTATTTAGTTTTGTAACTATAATGAGAATCAACCTTTTTTTTATTTTTCTAGAGATATCATTTTGTTCTTCAATGCAAGAACGCAAATTTTAAAGTTTTCTATTTTATTTAATTTAATGTTTGTCTCATTCACTCAATTAAATAGTTGTTTGAAATTATTAAATTGTCTCAAATTTTAAAATACTTTTTCTATTTTTACCATTATATTTTTCTATCCAAATACCCTAATGTGTATATGTATTTCCACTTTTACATGAAAATAATTAATTTGGTATTTGGATCAAATTTATTAATTTATTTATTCGATCTCAATAAAATTAACCGTATTTTCTCAATTAACTTCATTTTATAACTTAAAAAACAAAAAATTATCTCACATAATCATTTTACAATTATTAAATCTTAGTTAGTAATTCGTATTATTTAACAAATTTTTTCAATCAAGCCCGTGTAGTACACGGGTGTCTAACCTAGTAAATAAATAAATAAAACCAGGATGCACCATACCAAACCCAAGATTGTTTACACCAGTTTTTTTAATAATATAATAATTGAATAATAAATTCATTTAAAATAGTAACTGAATAATAATAGTTTTTTGTTTTGTTGGACGATACTTATATAATAATAATAATATAATACTATTTATTAATTAAAAAAAATGGCTAAGAGGTTACTAGTTGTTGTGATCGGTATTTGTTATGCGTTTTGGTGTTTGTAATGTTATCATCGCTATCGTGATCGAAACTAATGAGATGACAACTTAGTCATGAATGATTCTCTCTTTCTAGTTTCTTAATTCCATTTATAAGCTCCTAACAAAGTGGTATAAGAGCATTCTAATCCTCATCGAAAGTCATTTTGCGAAGAACAATTGATTGAAGAACGTGAACCATGATGACTAGTAATCTATGATTTGAGAAGGCACCTAAGGATCATGAACTATTACTAATCATTCTCAAATTTGTAGCTGAGAAGAACATCTTTGAATTGACATATATTAAAGAAGCAATGGAGAAGAATTCAAGTGAAATGGTGGTAACCAAGTCACAATGGAAGAAATACTTAAGAATATGAGTTTGCTCAACAATGACGAAAGTAACACTAGTACTGGTAATCAACATCATACAAATGTATATGATTTGGAAGACACGAGATTGGCAAGGAACAACAATCGCTTTTTGAAGGTTGAATTTCCAAAAATTGATGGTACAAATGTAGAACGATATCTTTATCGTTGTAACCATTTATTATTGATGAAATGATAGAATGATAAAAACTTTGTTATGCAACAGTGCACATAGATGTAGGGATTTGCAATTGCACCAATCATACATCAAGGTTCTACCTTTTGGTCTCACAAATACTCGTATTATCTCCCAATCATTGATGAATACAATCTTTAAATTTGTTATTAGGAGATGTGCTTTAGTTTTCTTTAACAATATTCTAGTCTATAGTAGACATTGGGATCAACACATTAAGGACCTCACTAAAGTTTATCATTGTTGCACATATATTCTTTAAAAGCTAAAAAAGTCTAAGTGTTCTTTTGGGGCAACCAGATGGAGTATTTGGGTCATGTAATTACTAGTGAAGGGGTACCAACTGATCCGAAAAAAAAATTAAGGAATCATTGATTGGCCAACTTGGTTAATGTCAAACAACTAAGGGTTACCTTGAATTAGTAGGTTATTACAGGCGTTTCATTTGGTGCTCTTGCCAAGCCTTTAACATAATTACTCAAAGTAGACGCTCTCCAGGCCGATTTTGTAATTTACTCTCCTTATTACAATATGATATTTTTGTATATAATCAGTCAACCACGGTCTGCAAACCTTTGTACACAAACATATGCACAAGAAGACACTCATTCAAGTAATTAGGAAAGTTAAAGGATTGAAATGGAATGTTTGTGTGTTGATGATATAAAGATGATCATAAAAAAATGCACATTGCATTTGTGAAAAGATTTTATTCAGGAAAAATTAATAAAAAAATTCAGTGTTTTGAACTGGTTTCATTAGTTAATCGGTCTGTTTATTAATTGAACTAGTTCTGTAGGTTATGTTTTCCAACACGTCCAAAGTGGTTTTATTTATCAATGCTAATTTTCTACAAACAACGTTTTTTTTTTGTTTTTTTTGTTTTTTGTATCAAGTTGACCAACGATCAGGCTAAAAACCAAACACTCTTTTTTAAAGAGTATGTATACTCCAAAGTCCAAACTCTCCGTCCACGCTCCAAAAAACATTTTGGGCCAACATCTTTTAATGTGGTCTGCTTAACCATTAGCCCGTTTTCAAGCCCAAAAGATCTACAAAAGTCAAAAGGACGCCGGAAACTTTCGCAGGAGCCACCCAGAAGAATGGCCGGTGACAGGCCACGTCATCTCCCGCCAGTTTTCGTCCCATTAAATGAACATTACCCCTACTCGTGACACCCACGCCGACCTCTCGCACAGGGGTACTTTCGTCATTCACTCTCCATAGTCGGTTCATATACACTCTTCATTCAGTGAAACACACACTAACACACCTGCAAAACACACACACTTTGCCGGATTTCTGAGAATGTCGGTTCGAACTAGACGAACGTCGTTCCCGGAGGTAGTTATTGAGAGAGAAACCGATACCGAAGAAAGCTCAGACGAAGACGAAGAAGAGGAGGAGGAGGAGGTGGAAGAAGACGTCGTTGAGTCTGATGATCATGATGAAATCGAGAATCAAAACGGTAAAGACGACGGAGGTGAATTGTCTGCCGCCGATAACAAAGGGAAAACGCCGATTACTATCAGCCTTAAGAAAGTCTGTAAGGTAAGAACCCTTATATATTCCAATCGACATCAATTTAGGGTTTTTAGTTTTTTGTTATAGCCGATGTTTAAAACAATATCGGACGCATAACATGATCGGTCGTGTGAATAGTTGAATCACTTTCGTTTGACCGGCTGGCTATCAATCGGACCGGTTATGAAAAGATTGGTTATACTGTATTTGTGTTTTAGGTCTGTAAGGAAACGGGTCATCAAGCTGGTTTTCAAGGAGCTACTTACATTGATTGCCCTATGAAGCCGTGTTTTCTCTGCAAAATGCCTGGTATTTTGCTTTCTTGTTGATTTATCTGCCTGCTACTTTTTCATAATTTAAGAAATGTCATAAAATTGAATTTAAAAATCAAATGATCTTATGTTAAAATCAAGATACATCTCTAATTTTATTGTTTATATCAATGCTGAAGGTCATACAACAGTTAATTGTCCACACCGGGTGGCTATGGAGTTTGGGGTTATTCCAGCTTCTCGGAAACGTACACACAACTCTTTGGATTATGTTTTTGAACGCCAAGTTCGAAGTGGAGTTCCTGCAGTAAGTTTCTTGTTAATAATGTTTGCAACTGTTGTTTAGCTTGGTTTTTTTTTTTTGGCTAATTTTGGTAATTTTTTTGATTCAATTCAACAAGAAATCATTGGTATAATTTCTTGAATTTCAATTTCATTCTGCATTTTTTTTCATTGTTGTTTAGAATGAATTGATCTAGATTCATTTACAACATAATATAACCATTTATTTATAGAAAATGTCTGTAATGCATTCTTCTGATATGTGTCTTTCTGCGTTTTATGATTGCAAATTGGCATACAATAGATAAAACCAGCATTTGTGATCCCAGATAAAGTGACCTGTGCAGTGATTCGATACCATAGCAGACGAGTTACATGTTTAGAATTCCATCCAACTAATAACAACATTCTTTTATCAGGGGATAAGGTTAGCTAGCATATTTTGTAGTTTTTGTGAGATGAGATAGGTTTTAGTTTTCTTGTTTTAATTAATATTTTCCAAGTTTTATTATCATTCCAGAAAGGGCAACTAGGAGTTTGGGATTTTGGTAAGGTGTATGAGAAGACTGTATATGTGAACATACATAAAGCCCTACTCAACAACATGAAGTAAGTTATTGAATATTCTATGAATCTGTCAATAACAATACGTCTTTGCAGCTTTTCTTATGTAACACTGACATAATTAACTTGCAGATTCAGTCCAGCAAACGATGGAACAGTTTATACAGCATCTTCAGATGGAACTGTCAGTTGCACAGACTTGGAAACTGGTTTATCAACTTCATTGATGGACCTTAATCCAAATGGGTGGCAGGTACTCCTTCGAGTGTTTTGTATTTTTTTGGTGTTAATGTTAATTTATTAGTGTTTATTTTAACTAGGACACTCGATCTTTAAAGGTTGTTTTATTATTTTTTTTGATAAATATTTGATGATATAATAGGGGCGTAACAGTTGGAGAATGCTGTATGGTATGGAGTTGAATGCAGAGAAAGGTCTTGTCCTTGTTGCAGATAGTTTTGGATTTTTACACATGTATGCTGCAATTTTTCTTACTAAAATTAATGTTGGAAATTGGTTAGCACACTCCAAAGAAAACTGATTTGGATCCGAAGTCGCAATGAAAAAATAAATAATTTTCTACTCTCATGAATATAAATCTTAAATAACCACACATAAAACCTTAATACATAACGCCTATTTATACTAAACAATACATGCAAACTAAGCTATTTTAAACTAGGAAACTAAGTAAACAAATAAAACTCAATAAATATAAAAATTTCCAACATGAACCAAACATCCAACCACTTTTTTTGAATCTCTTCCACAATTTCTAATTTTAATCCTTAACTTTAATTAAACTATTATTTTACATGTAGGGTGGACGCACGTGCCAATTCTAAGATAGGAGATTCAATTTTAATCCATAAGAAAGGAACCAAAGTTGTTGGATTGCATTGCAACCCTCTTCAGCCGGATCTTCTCTTAAGTTGTGGAAATGATCACTTTGTAAATATTATTATCTCCTTGACTTCCTTTTTTTTTTTTAATTTTTATTTATCATGTAATATATGATTATGGTATTAGGCCCGGATATGGGATATGCGGCGCTTAGAAGCTAAATCTTGTCTTTATGGGCTCCCTCATAAGCGAGTTGTTAACTCTGCTTATTTTTCTCCTCTAAGTGGAAGTAAAATAGTGACTACATCAATAGATAATCGAATCCGCGTGTGGGATTCTATTTTTAGTAACTTGGATACCCCAAGCCGAGAAATTGTGCACAGTCATGATTTTAATAGGCATTTAACTCCATTCCGAGCTGAGTGGGACCCAAAGGTGATGCTTTGTTTTCTTTCCTTTGATTCTCATATTTTTTTTCTTAAGAATATATCAAGGCAATTCCGACTCATTTACTTATGATTGGTCAATTTGGGTTGTTTTATTTCAAACTAGTTGATAAAAAATTCATCTGAAAGGGGAACGGGGATTCAAACAGGTTATCTCTGTCAAATGCCTGCTTTAGCAAGCCATTGATCTGTCTCTGAAAATCTTCTATGGCTGTTCACTGAATATCTACAAGTCCTTGGATATATATGTGCATGATTATTTCCTTACTTTCAAAACTTAACAATAAAGTCCTTGAATTTTGTTTCAGTGAAGTTCTTTCTTTTTGCGTAATTAAATCGGTCAAATTTACAAAAATATTGGAAATGTATTGATCACATGATTAAGTTTCTAAACTCTATAAAAATGAACTTTTCCTTTAGATTTAAGTCCAAGGAATTTTATCATTCAAAAATAAAGCCCAAGGCTTTATGTGGAATTGAATCTTAATCATTTTTTTAACTACTAAAACTATATTGTAATATACTATTGATAATCATATTTTGCGCATGGAGTTCATAAAATGTATTTTAAAATTGAAAAAGAAACGCTTCCGGTCAACTAACCTGACTCTGTTTTTTCTTCTATTTTAGCTGATACGACCCCTTCAATCCCCAAAATTTTTTACCAATCTTAACTCTTAAGATGATCTTTTACGCAGGATTCATCAGAGTCCCTTGTGGTTGTTGGGCGTTATATAAGTGAAAACTATAATGGAACTGCTTTGCATCCAATTGATTTTATTGACATCAGCACAGGTCAACTAGTTGCCGAAGTCATGGACCCGAACATAACCACAATTAGTCCTGTGAACAAGTTGCACCCACGTGATGATGTTTTAGCATCAGGGAGTTCAAGGTTTGATATTATGTTCTCTTGAGCACCACTTTTATGTTTCTTATCATTTTTATATCCTCCATAGAATCATAACGGGTGTTTGGATTTGGATATGGAAATTTTTAATGTGATTATTGTGATAAAATTGGTTGTAGGGGGGTAGTATATGAACTTGACTTTCCTGTTTAAGTTCTGATAATGTTATCTTGAGACATTTATTGATTAACCCTTATGGATTTTTTCTTAATCCTATTTTCATTAAATACATTGACTTATAAAACTCAACAAAAAAAAATATATATATTATAAAAGAAATATCAAATAATAAGGGATTTTTGCCTAAGAAGAGTATGAACTAATGGAATTTTGACATGTGGCATGATATTTAGATACAATATCTTATTTTTTGTACTATATGTGTCGACAGCTCTTGAAGGGCAAAAGTAAAATTGCACTAATTTTAACGTTATTTTACTTATTCAGTGAAAATAACGTTAAAATCGTTTCGGACGGTTGATCAAGCATCATGAGCCGAGGGTCTCACTGGAAGCAGCCTCTCTACCCCTACGGGGTAGGGGTAAGGCTGTCTACATCTCACCCTCCTCAGACCCTGCCTTAGCATGCTAATGGCGGGATATACTGAGTACGTTGATTGATTGATTGATTGATTGATCTTATTTTTTGTACTAGATTTTTATTTTTTTTTGTATTAGATTCTTTTTTGTACTGAATTTGTGTTTTTTGTACTGTATTTTTTGTTTTTGCACTTCATTTTTATTTTTTTGTGCTGGATTTTTATTTTTGGTACTAGATTTTTTAATTTGTGTATTGGAGTTTTTTTTGTACTGGATTTTTTTTTGTACTGGATTTTTGATTTTTTTTCTTGATTTTTGTTTTTATTATTTTTAGAATGCCACATGTCAAACTCCTATTGGTTTCTACTCTTTTTAGGCAAAAATCTCTTCTTAGTGAATCCAACCCCTATATTTTTGTTTGTAACCTTAAAGTTGGTAGCGCAATGATAAGCACTTGAGGTTGAAGGTTTGATACCAGCTTTCACTAATTAGTTTTTTACCTTAAATCCTTGAAGGACACCTGCCCATAACAAATTGTGTGTTACTTGATACTATTTGTTTGTAGGATATTGGCAGGACATGTGAGCTCATGATAACAAAAAAAAAATGTTCTTTTTGTAAAGTTCTAGGACTTTATCATATGGAAAAAACACTGTTGTTATTTTAAAAAAGTTGAAGTATTTAATCATTGCGAAAACAACTTGTTTTGTTAAAATAAAGTCTGAGGACTATCGCCAAGTATTAAAAGTCAGGGACTTTTTACGGATTCAGCGAAAGCCCATGGGTTTTTTTCGACATTGTTAGTTTTTGGAGAATTCCCACTATTCTTGTCATGTGAGGGAGACCAAAAGTTTCAGAGATTAGGTTAAAAGAAAGGGTAATCAAGTATAATCTTACCCCTGTGATAGTAAGTTGCAAGTTTTAGTTGAAGTTGTTTGTTGACCTTCTCGTAGGTCACTATTTATTTGGAGGCCAAAGATAGAGTATGAGAAGGTGCGAGCAAAAGTCAAAAGTAAAATTATGGTTTGCAACAGTAAAAACAAGAAGAAGCTTGGAGATGAAAGTGATAATGGCGACGATGATTCCGGTGATGATTTCTCAAGCAAAAAAGGTAAAAATATGAAGCACAAAAAAGCGAATATAGTAATAACGCCGTCTAACACCAGCAAGAAGAAAAAAACTTAACAGCTAAAATGGCAGAATTTTGCACACAACTTAATGTTGCACAAAATGGTAAAAGATAACTTGGTGGCATAATACTAGTGTTGTGTCTTGTTTTGGTTTTTTGTTGGTGGCTGTAGAATGGCATAATGTTTGTGGGGATGTGCTACATTCTGTGGCTGTTTGTAGATAGTTAAAAACTTTTAAGGAAAGTGGGTCATGTCTTATGGTTTGCTGTATTTTTGCGTCATATTACAGGCTTACAACAGCCAGCAGGCTTTAAAATTATAAAAATACCCGTTTTAATTAGTTTTTTAAGTTCTGAAGTTACCTGCTTATCTTTTACAAAGCCTGCAGCTCGTGAATGCGAGAGGATTCAAAGTTTTAGAAATAGTGACGACCTCGAAACTTTTTTACTTGTGCCACATGATTTACCCTTTAAATGATATAAAATTAATTTCCTTACAAAAACTTATGCCGTTTGAATTTACGACTATAAATGGTTGTTTTAGTTTTACTCAAATAACTTGTCACTTTATATAATGAGTTTATTAACTTCCTTAGACACAAATTTTTATAGTTCAATGTTATTGTGGCCATGTTGGTTTTTAAACAGTTACCAGGGGTACACCGCGCTTTGCAACGGTATCTCTGTTATGAATAGAAAAAAAAAGTATCTACTCAATGAAAATGTGTGAGAAAATATTAATTCATACTACTTTGCCAATATGGATATATGTATTTGAACATGATGACGGTAACAATATCATGAATATTAAATGAAAAACCTGATATGAGTATTCAATCGCACAATGTGGAGAATCATACAACAAAAACATGTGTTCACGGTCATAAATTGTAATTTTTTTAATTAGTATCGTTATTTAATTTAAAAATTATGAATGTTATTTTTTAATTAGTTTTGTTATTTAATTAAGAATTATTCATGTTTAATTATATATTTTTGTGCTGAAAATTTTCATTCCACCTCGGCCTATATTAACTATCAAATTGGCCATTATTCTATGATTGACATTAGATTACAAATAGTTGATGTCTTGATGACAAAGGACTGGTACTTAATGCTTAAGAAGTTGTAGAAAATGAATAGTATTTTCTATGAGGGTGACCGACTTTGCCAATTTTACTATATATAATGTGTAAAACTATTTTAGTTTGAATATATCGTTGATTCCATATATTATTATTGTATTTAAAACGTGTTCTGTCTATGGATCAGTAAACCAAACATTTGATGGTTATTTATCCTCCATTATTTATGTAGTAACAAGTTACTCTGTGGATGAGTGTAAATGGTGAGAATCTACGCATATTTTGAACTATCATGTACAATCCAATTAAACCTTGAAATTTTAAAAACAACAGGCCCTTTAAATGCTTAACATGGTCGTTTATGAGAGATTAGGTGTTATGTGCGAATGCTAAAAATGAGCCCCTATGTGTGCGTTTGTGGTAATTAGGTGTTATGTGCGAATGCTAAAAATGAGCCCCTATGTGTGCGTTTGTGGTAATTAGTTTGTAACTAAATATGATGTGAGTTAATTTGTATTTTTGATCTAAATTTTAAATTGTAACGAGTTATTGGGTCAAATGTTTAAGGTAAAGGTTTTCTTTTAGCTTTTATAATCATAACTGGGTTAAGTATATATAAAAAATTGGAATGCAAATTACATGTGTGTTGTAATATAAATTAATATATATAATATATACAAATTTTTTTAAAAAATTAGGGCCCCTAAAAAATGGACCTTATGCGATCGCATCTCTCGTACTTGCTCTAAGACCCCACTGATGCTAAACTTACCATCTAGACACTCGATATTCAATAGTTAATTTAGATTTTTTTTCCCAACCACTTGTTAACAAGTGTCTATTAACTTATAAGACTCAATTCTTTTTTCTTTTATAACTTTTCAAATATGTTTTTTTATAAAATGTCAAGTATATCGTTGCAACATGTTTATTTCTATCTACATTTTGGTTTAAAACTTTAAATCTTGTTCAAAGTAAATTGCCCTTATCAATACTATACAAGTCATATAATCATGTATGTACAAGCTCTAAACGTTTCATGCATAAAATACGTATAAATAATTATGTACAAATCTTACTAGAACACATCATGAATGAACACAAACTAGTTTAAAAAGTGGGTGGAATTTTTTATTCAAAACTATATTCAAATTTAAAAGAAAAAACTTCAAAACTTGTCCCAAAACAATTCCTTTTAGCTTCTTTTAAGTAGAATTTATTCTTTCTAAAATATATATTCAGATTTTCTTATAATATCTTTTGTTCATTGCAGTAAAAAAATAACTGTGAATTATATTAACTGGTAGTAACAAGATGATAGAGTAAAAAAAGAATCTGACACTAACTGAAGAATATCATTGTCAATGTATAATTATCTTACATCTATGTTTCGTTCTCTATAATTAGCTTGCCATCACTTAGCAATGTCATCAATGAAATGCATTTTATGGAATTGTAAACACGTTACATCGCTTTGCTATCACTTTCGACTTTTCATATGTTTTTTAAAATTTAAATTATGATTTAATTTTTTTTAACGTAAGATACAGGTCTAAAATTAACCGATCAATATGAGTTCGTTATCCAGCAAAGTTAGCCTACTGATTAAGGTTTGGTTATTTCTCATTGGAGTCCATGTTTCAAGTCTTACCAGTGACTCTTTAATAGATATCAGGTAAGAGAAAAAATCTTGAACTTAATATTGAGTTTTGAACCAATAGGAGTGAGGTTTTACCTATTCCACCGCTCATTAGGAGGTAACGGCTCATGATCGGCGATCAAAAAATCAATTTTAGTTACCAATCACTAGAATAACTGACTGAAGTAGCACGAGGGGATGATCTCTCGTTAAAAAAAATAAATACTATGAGTTCGTTCATCGTAAGTTTTAATCATAACTTTGCCCGTTTCCAGTTATTTATATGGACGATACCATGTTTTCAGAAAACCTCATAAATTGGTGTTTGGATTTGACTGCATTGTATTATGTTTTATGTTTTATGTTCTGAATCCTGGTAATGAGATAGCAAATCCTTGAATCGCAAACACCAACGTTGTTAGAAACCCAAATCTTAACTGACTTTCAAATCCTTCGATCGATTATGGAGCTCCACGCATCATCTCCGACAGATGTCGTTGTGGAAGAATTCAACAAAACAAAGAAAGATTGGGACGAAGCATACGTTCAAACCCTAGCCCACATTCAAGCGATCGAAGAACACGGAAAATCAAGATCCACAGGTGATGACGCCGGGAAGAAAGAATCGCTGCCCAGATTGAACGGTCTTGCTCAAGATGGACTTGCTATGTTGTCTGCCGCACAATTTAATCTTGATCTTCTGATCCCACAACTTCCCACCGATGATCATATTCAAAACGCCCAATTCACCCTTCAATCGTGGAACGAACAAATTCAAAGGTTCATAGCTATCAGATTTGTTATTTTAATACAACTGGATTTACTTGAGATGAAAATGAAATCACAATAACCTTTGATGCAAGTTAAGAGGGTCCGTGCATGCTTGTTACTTAAGTTTTTTACTCTGATTAGTGATATTCTTGACCTATTTCTTTGAATTGACGGAGTGTTTGATATCTAGCGTATGAACTATCATAATTGTTCATGACAACCTCATCTTTCTTGGTGATTTGTTATAGAATTTGACACAATCAGTTGTCATATGTTATGTGTACCCTACTTTTTGAGCCATATTAAACCAGTTCTTACAATGTGCTTAGTTCCAATTGCACCTCCCATTGCAGTATGACATATTGCAATAAATGCCAAAATACGTTTACTTAATTTGTAGTTTGGTCGTTGGACTTGCTAAACTTTTAACTAAATAAACTGCAATATGCTGTCTAAGTTAAATGATCTTTATAGTAGGTTGTATGAAGTTGGAGCGTGCTTTAGAAGGCTTCAAGATTTTTTATTGTTAAAATTATCTAGAAACGATTTGAATTATATTTGCGAGACCAATGAAACGAATATATATATTTTTCTCATTTCCTACCCTTTTAGTTTGCGGTCAAGTCTGAGAAATGCTAATCTGCAAGCAAAGGCTAACATGAGGAAAGCTGCCCAAGAAGAGGTAATCAGCATGATTTACTTAATTTCCTTATGATTATCATAATATTTGAGCTTTTACTTCATATAGATATCTTTAATCTTTTTTCATAACATTAACTTATTTAGGTGTTTGAAATGACGAGTAGAGGTGGCAATTTTGAGCCATTTATCTAAGATCGAATTGGGTTGTGCTTTATATCTATTAGTGATAATCAGGTTGAAAAGCATCTGAATTGTATTCAATTTTTGCAATCATATTTAGCACAATAGATATTTTCAATCTTTATTGAAAACACGTGTTATGGCTCAGCTTGACCTGTATCAAACTTTACCCATCTTGACCCAATACCAAACATGCCTGACCTGCCAATTTCTCCGTGTAAACTGTTTACTTTTATTCTTTTGATAATCATTTGAATTTGAATGATTAAATGATTCAAACTCAGCATATGCATGTGATAGAATTAAATATTGAAGAAGTCCTATGCACATGGATGACTCTGAAGATTGCTTAAGCTTATTGTTATTTGAATTTTTTGGATTAAGCCATTTAGGCTATTAGTTTAGACAGCCCGAGTCTTATGTTCTAGCCGTTTTTCTTTTTCCTATTTAAGTTCCTGTTTGGGTCATATTAATGCATGCAATTCCAATAAACAAGTGTTGAGTAATTTGTTCTATATTCATTTCAATATCTCTGTTACTTGTTGTTTAGCTTCCGAACCATCAATGGTATCAAAACTAATGAGTTGAGTGAGCATCCAACACAAACTAAAACTATGGTTGAACCACGAATGCCTCATCAACCCAACCAACACGGGTTCCTATTTTCAAAGGTGAAGGTTACAAATATTGGAGTATTTGGAGAGGACTTTGATGAAGGGGATACACATCAAAGTCAAGCCAAGACTGCTCGAAAGAAAGACGCCAAGCAATGGCAGTCATCCAACAAGCTGTAGCTATTTTCTCGAATTGTAGCAACATCATCAACGAAGAAACTTAGGGTATACTAAAGCTTGAATTCCAAGGTGATGATCAATTTATGGTTGTTAAACTACAAGGCCTAAGGAGAGAGTTTTAGAACCTCTTGATGAAAGAAGGAGAATTAATTGGTAACCCTTTCTCAAGGGTTATGGCTATAGTCAGCCAAAAACATGCATATGGTGAACCTATTTCGGATCAAAATATTGTGGAAAAAATATTTCGCATCTTGACACATAGGTTTGATTTCATAGTTCCGTCAATTGAAGTTTCTTTTGATCTGACTAAGCTTACTCTAGTGAAACTGATGGGATCACTGCAATCCTAAGAGGCTCAAACAAGCACTGCGAGTTTTTTATGATAATAACAGAAGCAATTAAGGCTCCTCTTAAAGAGAGTGTGGTCGTGGACCTACATGTGGGAGAGGCCATGGTAGAACCACTGATAGGAATTGAAGACCACAATGCCATATTTACAACTGCTTTGGTCATGTGAAAAATGATTGTTGGTATGACAGATTTACATGCCAATGTAGTTGTTGACCAAGTACCACAAGAAGAAAAAAGTGAGGAACAACACTTGTTCTTCACACTGACAACTAAAGATCACCTGTCAATAGACTGATTTCTTTCATGTGACATGATAGTGATAACTCATTTCTTTTCATGTCACATGATAGTGATGACAGGCATCCCAATTGTTTGGTTTGTAGATTTTGGTTGCTCTAACCATGTGACATGTTTAAAGGAGAGCTTCACTCACTTGAATGAAACATTTGAATGTTGATCTTGGTGATAAGAAAAGATTGGCTGTGGAATATAATCTTCCTATTTTTGATGATAGCAAGTGCATTATGAAGAACTGAGAATGTGACACAAGAACACTATTTAAACAAGCAGCCAGTAAAATCCCACTACTTAGTAGGTCTTGGGGGGAGGGATAGGGAAGGCAAGCCTTACTCCTATCCTAGTGGGATAAAACATTACTTCTGAAGAGACACTGGCTCGAATATGCCACCAATTTAGTTTTTTTATATTGTAAGAATGTGACACAAGAGACTACAACAAATGCATCTTATGACCAAATTACACAACTATGGCATTTGACGTATGGTCATTTTCATTTTAAAGGATTCTAATTGCTTTATGATAAAGGAATGTTTCTTGGGCATCCTCCTATAAAGAAAGCAAATGCATGTGAAGGGTGTGTCCTTGGAAATCAACATTAGCTTCCTTTTCAGTCGACATCATGGAGAGCGACAAAAAAACTTGAGCTGATATATGCTGATGTTTGTGGTCCTATGCAACTTCCAGTCTAGGAGGTAGCTCAGAATATGCACGTGAGAGAACTGAATGTTGAAGAATTCTCATGCACATGAGTGACTCCAAAGATTGCTCAAGCTTATTGTTATTTGAATTTTTCAAATAAATCCGTTTACGTTGTTAGTTTAGGAAGTCCGAATCTTATGTCCTATCCGTTTATCTTTTCCTATTTAAGTTCTTGTTTAGTTCATTTTAATACATTCAATTCCAGTAAACAAGTGTTTAGTAATTTGTTCTATATTCATTGTTCAATATCTCTGTTACTTGTTTTGCTTCTGAACCAGCATAAATATATTTTTATTATATGACACGATCTAAGTTCTTATTTATATCAGAGGGAGCTTCTCTTGGGAGGTGGAGAAGAGTCCACAGTTAGAAGACGCAATCTACAGTATGCATTTATTTTATTAATCATAATGCAATATATATTATAGCGTAAATGGGTTGTGTACTTGTGTTAGAAATAATTGTTACATAAAATGTGCTAAAAATATTGTATTTTACCATCAGGACAAAGGCTGGAATGACATCAGCAGCTGAGAGCATTACAGAGAGTCTTCGTCGTACAAGGCAATTGATGGTTCAGGTCATTAATCTTAAAACATGTACTCTATGAATAAATTAGATTATATACAAACAAATTCTCTAAAAAAATCATAAAAACGATGATTACAGGAGGTTGAACGGAGTGGAAGTACACTCATGGCTTTTGGTTAGTCTTGTCTTCATAAATTATTCTATTTTCTTTTTGTGTG
The DNA here is from genome assembly GCA_009363875.1 of Mikania micrantha. Classification (NCBI taxonomy): domain Eukaryota; kingdom Viridiplantae; phylum Streptophyta; class Magnoliopsida; order Asterales; family Asteraceae; genus Mikania; species Mikania micrantha. Next base: position 90,082,875 of record CM018695.1, on the reverse strand, counting down.
GGGACTGGTGGTTATAATAATTACATTGTCATGATAATATAATTTATTTGTTTGGATGTGTGTTTTGAAATTGGTTATGTGGTATTGTATAAACTATAATCATAATAATATAATCACCTGTAAAAAACCAGGTCTCAGATAATCTATATGTGCGAGTATTTTGCAAGTTCCGGTCAGCTAACAGGAAATTTTTCAATGAAGTAGGTAGTTTGTAAAATAAAAATGAAAGTACTTAATCGAGTTAAAAGTAGAGGCAATCAGGTAACTAAGTAACTTTATTATACCTTCAGATTATAGTTTTGTTTCCATTATGTATTATCCAAAACTGATCCTATCAACTATCAAGTAACTAAAAGCAGAATTTGTTTCGTTAAAAATCTAAAACTGAATATTTCCACCTCAAGTCACATGCAAATCCAAACACCTCTTATATGGCTATATAGTTATAAATATAAAAATTACACTATCCTATAGTATGCACTTCACTCCCCCGGATCTTGACATCAATTATAATATTAACCATGTTCTTGTTATTTGATTATAAAACTTGTTTATTGCAGAGGAATCAACTGGAGTGTTGAAGAAAGCTGAAAGTGAATACAAGGGTCATGTATCATTACTGTCACGAACCCGTAACTTGCTTTCAACGATGAAACGGCAAGATGTCCTTGACAGGTAAGTTAAATCTTTAATTTGCTTACACATGGAAATATATATATATATATATATATATAGGGGATGGTTCCATTGTTAACCCTCCCTTATATCGTTAACCCGTGTTAACCTGGCATTTTTTGCCCGAATCTTTGTTTTTTTTTTCATGGTTTTTGTTATACATAAATAGGGGGTTTCTTTTTTGTGTTTTTGCTAATTCATCACCGTTTAGAAATTATTTACAAATGTAAGGGAGGGTTAACATTTGAACCTCTCCCTATATATATATATATATATATATATATATATATTTGGGGTTTTGTATGGGTAGGGGTAATGTGTTAAAATGACTTAAAATTAAAACAAGTAGTCTCTATTGTATAGGTCAGGTCTGGTTGACTCGAGACAGTTTTGTCCAAAATTTTAAAGGTTTTAATTATATAAGTTAATGTGTTAACATGATTACAAATTTTAATTATGACAGTAATAATCTAATTTCTTTAACAATGCAATTTAATTGTATGCAATAAAACTAACATAGCCTGAACTGATGATCAAAATGCGTCAAAGAGCAAAACAAATACTTTTTCTTGTATTGGCTGGGGTCATGTTAACTGGAGAAACAAAATTGTCCAAATTAAAACTTTTTAGGTAAGATATTAATGTGTTTATATGATTATACATGCTAACTGCATCAGTAATAAACTAAATTCTTTAATAAGAACAATTTAAGAGGTTGTGTACTTGTGTCCAATAAAAGTACAGACTTTTGTCCCATCACATTTTTTGCTAATTTTTTATTTTACCCATTTGAAATTTTAGGATATACCATAATCCGAATTGACTCCATAAATAAACATGTCAAAGTTATCACATTACTTCTTGTGGTTTTTATTGTTGACCTATATACGGGCAGGATTATACTTGCTGTGGGGTTCCTGTTGTTCTCCTTGGCTGTTCTATATGTTGTTTCAAAGCGAATAGGAATACTTAAGTTGCAGAGAAAGGTTGTTGGTGCAATTAAAGCTGGTATGGCTGCTGATCCTATAAACAACCTTGCTCAGGCCAATGAACCTATTGTTCCAAATGTTGACTTTGACTTTAACTTAGAACAACCAATGCATGATGAACTGTGAATGTTTCAACCATACATGCACATGACATCACAAGTTTAGCATGCATAGTTTTGTATAAACAATAGACTGCTTTTGCCTTCATTTGGTAGAGTTTAAAATCTCCAATCGGTTTAGTTATGTGTGTTTATAGCTGACTGCGTGTTTTAGATGTCATTCGTTGATTAGTTCTGTTTAGATTTGACTATTAAAGCCAAACAAATTATGTTGATTAATTTTAAGGCTACGATATCTGTATTTAGACATTGATTTACTAATTCTTCTAAATTTGAGATAATCCTGAAATTTAAAATTCTTAGCTTGACCTGTCCAAAGTCAGCCAATGGAAAAGATGCAACATTTGACTTTCAAAGTCAACTATATCTAAAGTTTGATTCTTGAATGCGTCATGAAAATGTGGAAACCTTGTAATTTCAAAATTGATAATTTTTGACGTTTAACTTGGATGATAAGAAAATACACACCGTTTGACTTATTGGGTTGACTATGGAAATGAGGCAGCAGCAATATAGAAGTCGCTGCTTATTCCATCAGATACACTCTTGACTATCAAGCAAAGGAGCACATTGGTATCAGGGTGTGAGCATATAACTACGGGTGTAAACGAGCCGAGCCGATCCCGAGCTCGTTAAGGCTCGAGCTCGGATCGTTTAGATAAACTCGGGCTCGAGCTCGGCTCGTAAGAAAATTTTTAGGCTCGAGCTCGGCTCGGCTCGGCTCATTTAGATATTATTTATTTAATTTATTTACTTTAATTACTAATTTAATTATATTTATAATTATATTTTCAAAATTTAACATAAAATATTTGATTTAAATATATGTATCATAATTTTATATATAAAAATAATTAATTTTATAAATAAACACTTAATATAATAAATAAAAAATATATATTCAAAAAGCTCGTTAAGGCTCGCGAGCTGGCTCGAGCTCGATATGTAAAGCTCGGGCTCAATATGTAAAGCTCGGGCTCGATAACTGAACGAACCACGTTTTGGCTCGAGCTCGGGCTCATTAAGGCTCGGCTCGTTCGAGCTTTTTACCGATCCGATCCCGAGCATTTCACAAGCTGTCTTGGTTCATTTACACGCCTATATATAACGGTGGAGGCTTGGGTGTCACACCCCGAGCCGGCGGGGTTGGATCAAAGTCCCCGTCGGGCGGAAGGTTCTCGGGGCGCGATATCGAGAGTGATAATCGAAATGATCAGATTGTTTACCTTGCACATGATATATATAAATGAGAAACTTGCTAAGCAAAATAGAATTTACAAGGTTAAATTACATCAAATAAGTTTATAATTTAACAATGTAAAATCTACAATCACATCATAAGTCTTCAATCTTGTGTGTGCACAAGATATACAAAATAACTTGGTATGATGTCCAAGAGTATGCAGTCCAAAAGCTAGGTCCTTTATCTGTAACCTAGTTCAAAAGAAGTAACTCTTCAGTTGACCTGTTCGTCACCTGAGAAGTCATGCAAAATCAAGTCAACACATGGTTGGTGAGTTCATGTAGTTTAGTATTTGAAAATGATTTGGAAATGGTATGATAATGATTTGAAAATGATTTGATAATGATTTGAAAACCTCCTTCGGTAAAGACTCCAACCTCATTAACTTCACATGTAATATCCATATCGGTATGCTTATATATAGGGCATACCCCTGGGTCAAGCCAACAAACTCGCCCAGACGACATCCCACCACATACTAATATGCATATGACACTGTTGTTAATGATAATTAAGCATTTTTACCCTACACACCTCTGATTTAGATTTTGTTTTCTCAAAACTTGATTTACCTTTGATTCTCTTGAGTTCATCATAAATATATGATTTCCCCAAAAGTCAGTAATAGAAATAAATGTTAAATATTTAATTAAATAAATAAAACATTTAATTACAACTAAGACATGATGATTGGGCCTTATTTGACTCAATCAATTAGACTTAGTTGTTGGTGGTTGTCCAAGTTGTAACCTCTCACACGTGACCCATACCAGGCATAACTCACAAGGAGTATACCTGGGCGTGACGGGATTTTAATGATGCTCATACAGCCTGACCCGAAGGTCTTCTGTACATGCGGGGACTTTCAGTGGCGGACCCAGAAATTTTTTTCATGAGGGGCGGAAATTTTTTAGGTTTGTTGGTGTTCAAGTTGAGTTGAGGCGGATCGGGTCGGGTCATGTTAAAAAAAGACAATCAAACTAAATTTTATATATAAAAACGTAATGAAAATAAAATACATCTAAAGTTGTTCGCTACGTGATTTTATTTTTTTTATATATATCCAAAATAATGTATAAGGCCCTGAGAATTGGGGGTGCCCCAGACGAGTTGAAAAAAAGACCCCTTAGTGAATTTGAATATTTAGTTGACTAGTTGAGGGTATTCAAAAAAGCTGAAAACTGTTAATACTAGAAAAATGAACCGTATTCGTCACCGAAAAAATGAACTGACATCTGAATTTGGTTTAAGGTTTGGTTCCTAACTGTATCCGAATTCTGAAGTTGGTTCTTAACTGTATACGAATTTCGGTTATTGGTTTCAATTTTTGTGGAATTCATTTTGTTTGGTTAACCGATTAAAGGGAATTCATATTTAATTTTTTTATCTTTATAATATATAAGGTTGAACTAGGTTTATTTATATCGGTTTATTTGGTTTTTAATTGGTATATTTGATTGAATTCGGTTTAATCGGTTTTTAACCAGTTTTGTGGTGGATTGTCTTATTATAATTAATACTAAACTTGAATTTACATTGGATTTAGATTGTTAGTTGGGCATTTTTAAACTTAGTTTTATTAATTAACACTTAGATTTTAAAAGTTTAATGGGGGCGATTATAAAATTTTACGGGGGGCGATCAGGATTTTAACATATATATACTACTAAAAAAAAATTTTCAAGGTGGGCGGCTGCCCCCCCACGGCTCTATGTAGGTACGCCCCTGGGGACTTTAATGTTTTGCCCTTACAGCTTGACCCAAAGGTCTTCTGTACATGCGGGGACTTTAAGGATATCCTTTGATTCTTGATCTCTTGATTCTCTTAGACTTTGATATTGATTTCAATGATTGTTCACGTTGTTGCCCGTATAGCCTGACTACAAGAGTCTTCTATACCTGAAGGGACTTTATATGTGTGTTACACGTGATCTTGATTCCATATACAACTGACATCCACCTTAGCTCGATTGTTAATGATTTCATTAGATTATAATGATTTCATTATTACAATGATTCACACACATTTATGATTCCAGATTTCCTGTGTCTCTTGATTCTTGATTCTTTGAATTTCCATGATTTCCAATGATAATTGATTTGATTATGATTCTTGGGTCTCAGATCACACACTGAGTTATGATTCCCTTGAATATGATCTCTTGATTATGTTCATTTGATTTCACTTTAAGTTTAGATTCTCGAATTTGAACTTGATGGACTAAGGATTTATTTAGAGTTCAAATTTAAGGTATTACTCATAAGAGTACTTAAATTTATTTGATAGTTTGATCTGTTTAATAATTTCCTAGACAGGAGTCTAAGAGTATCAACAACATATATATATAGAACATATAATAAATAAAAGCATTTAAATAAACAGTTTAAATAAAAACAGTTTACGCATGCTTCTCAGCCCCGCGTTTTAAAACAAAAATGTTAGAAAAGGGGCAATGAACTCACCTGTGCTGCTCTGAAATGAATTACCACAAAAGATATGCGCGCTCTTTGATTGTTGCCTAGGTATCTTCAGTCCCTGAGTTGTTTTAAAAGAATTCGAATACGATAAGTATATATATGGTAGTTGTTGTAACTAGGGTTTGGTCTCGGTGTGCAACTAAGTGTCCTAGATTACTAATGTGTTTCTAAAATTTCATCTAACTAGGCTAAACTAACTACCCGTTAATAACCCTTATCCCGCAAATAATCGTTACAAGTACTTAGTTAAATCGTATTTAATTTATTTCATTATAAGTTAATTATTTAGGAAACATCATTTAATACGGCTTAATAAAGTTTATAAAACATTTCTTTTATTAAACATAATTATTTAAAAAAAAGAATATATATATATCATGATGAGTTTAAATTAAGCCCATTGGGCCAATCTCGGCCCATTACTCGACTTTGATTTCCACAAGATTTTAAATCGAGATCTTTGAATCACTCGACCTAGACGATTAACTTAAATCATCTAAGTCCGTTACATGTCCTTATGAATTTCCTAAGGTTTAGTTGATAGTAATTAAATCAACCTTCGAACCATTAGGTTATTGTGTTGATCCCTGGATTAGTGTTGAGAATACTTGTTTAAATAATACCATGATTTACATGATTTCTTGTTATAAAACTCTATTCCCTGTTATCCTTAAGGAATGTCTAGCATCAAAGACTCGTTTATAACTTCTTATATTAAATTTCCTTGGTCCTTTTCTTGATAATCTCTAAGTCTAGCCAAATGATACACCCCAAAATTAGTTGCATGAAGTGAAACCCTAATGTATCCATGCATACACACACATCCAAGGTGCGTGTACACACACGTATACACCATATCCCATGCATGCATCCACGTGAAATCTCCATGTATACAATTCGTGTATATCCTACGCATGCAGCTCGTCCTAATCCCATGCATTCGTTCACGTAACCCCATTTGACTTAACTTGTTCGAACAACCATGGCCGAATGGGGTGCTAGCCGAATAGGACCTGTTTTCAGAATGGTTATTGATCGAATAACGATCGAATGGGTGTTTGGTTCAGGCGAATAGGGTTGGCCGAAAGAACATGGGTGGGTCGAATGAGGGTGATGTCGAATGTGTTTGGCCGAAGGGGTGTTGCCGAATAGTGAGATGGTCGAATGAGTCATCACGACTGAAGGTTTCATATCAACTAAGTTTGAGCATGTAGTAAACCAAAAATCTACCCCTTTAACTGAAATCTACACCATAGAATTAGCCAACGGAAAACTATTAACTGCACGAAAAATCCTCAAGGGCTGTGTCCTTAGTTATGACGGCCACTCATTCTATCTAGACCTCATTCCCATCCAACTTGGAAGCTTCGATGTAGTCATCGGAATGGACTGGTTGTCCAAACATCAAGCTGAAATCCAATGTCACCTCAAAATTGTTCGGGTTCCATTACCAAACGGCGGAGCACTAGAAATTCAAGGAGAAATAGCAAGTAGGAAACTACACCTCATTTCTGCTATGAAGGCACGTAAGCATCTGAAGAAGGAATGTCAAGCCTTCCTTGCCCATATCAAAGTCAAAGACCAAGAAGAGAAGAAGATCGGAGACATACCAATAGTCCGTGACTTTCCCGAAGTATTCCCCGATGAGCTACCTGGATTACCACCCGTTCGACAAGTGGAATTTCGTATCGACCTGATTCCAGGAGCGGCACCGATAGCAAAGACACCCTACCGTCTCGCACCATCCAAGATGCAAGAGTTATCAAGCCAATTACAAGAACTCTTGGATCAAGGATTCATCCGACCGAGTTTCTCACCATGGGGAGCACCCATTCTATTTGTCAAAAAGAAGGATGAATCTTTTCGAATGTGCATCGACTATAGGGAGCTCAACAAAGTAACCATCAAAAATCGCTATCCCCTTCCTCGGATTGATGACTTGTTCGACCAATTACAAGGGTCTAGGCACTTCTCAAAGATAGACCTTCGGTCAGGTTATCATCAATTAAGAATCCACGAAGACGACATCCCAAAAACCGCATTCAGAACAAGATACGGGCACTACGAATTCTTAGTAATGCCTTTCGGACTCACCAATGCCCCTGCGGTATTTATGGACCTAATGAACCGTGTATGCAAGCCTTACCTCGATAAGTTCGTGATCGTGTTCATCGACGATATCCTTATATACTCACAAAATGAAGAGGATCATAAGCAACACCTAAAGCTAGTACTCCAACTCTTGGCAAAGGAGAAACTATATGCCAAGTTTTCCAAATGCGAGTTCTGGTTAAAGGAGGTTCACTTCCTTGGTCATGTGGTTAATGATAAGGGTATTCAAGTCGACCCAAGCAAGATTGAGGCGGTAGAGAAATGGGAAGCACCGACAACCCCGACAGAAATCCGACAATTCTTAGGGTTGGCCGGATACTATCGTAGATTCATTGAAAACTTCTCAAAAATAGCCAAACCATTAACCATGCTCACCCAAAAGGAGCAAAAGTACAATTGGGGAAGAGAACAAGAAGAGGCTTTCCAATTACTGAAACACAAATTATGCCAAGCCCCGATCCTATCACTCCCCGACGGCACTGATAACTTTGTCGTATACTGTGATGCATCGCACCAAGGTCTCGGTTGCGTGTTGATGCAAAAAGACAAAGTTATTGCATATGCATCCCGACAACTCAAAGTGCATGAAAAGAACTACACCACTCATGACTTGGAGTTAGGAGCCGTTATCTTTGCTTTAAAAATCTGGAGACACTACCTCTACGGTACCAAGTGTATTATATACACCGATCACAAAAGCCTCCAACACATCCTTGATCAAAAAATGTTGAATATGCGTCAAAGAAGATGGGTTGAATTACTCAACGACTACGATTGTGACATACGCTACCATCCCGGTAAAGCAAACGTGGTGGCTGATGCACTAAGTAGAAAAGAGAGGATCAAACCCGTTCGCGTACGCACCTTGGGTATGACAATACAAACCTCTCTCAAAACCCAAATTCTTGAAGCACAAAAGGAAGCTCTAAAGGCAAAGGAACTCAAAGAAGAACTGCTATGCGGGGCGGAGAAGAGACTAGAACTAAAGGAAGATGATGTGTTGTATTTCCAAGAAAGAATGTGGGTTCCCGAGCTGAACAACATCCGAGAGCTCATTTTTCATGAAGCCCACAAATCCAAATACTCCGTTCATCCGGGCGCCGACAAAATGTATAAAGATCTCAAGGAATACTATTGGTGGCCCGGAATGAAGAAAGACATCGCTCTATATGTCGGAAAGTGCCTAACCTGTTCTAAGGTTAAGGCCGAACATCAAAAACCATCGGGTATGCTACAACAACCCGAGATTCCACAATGGAAATGGGAGCAAATTTCCATGGATTTCATCACCAAACTACCACGTACCTCTAGTGGTTATGATTCGATATGGGTCATCGTTGATCGATTGACAAAATCTGCTCATTTCTTACCCATTAGAGAGGATTTTAAGATGGAGAAGCTTGCTAAACTATACATTACCGAAATCATCACTAGGCACGGGGTGCCCATGTCAATCATCTCCGACAGAGATAGCCGATTTACCTCCCGATTCTGGCAATCCATGCAAAAGGCACTCGGAACTCGTCTTGACCTTAGCACCGCGTATCATCCACAAACCGATGGGTAGACTGAAAGAACAATCCAAACCTTGGAAGATATGCTTAGGTGTTGTGTGGTAGATTTTGGTGGAAGTTGGGATAACCATCTCCCACTAATTGAATTCTCTTATAACAACAGTTACCACACAAGCATCAAGTGTGCACCATTTGAAGCTTTATACGGACGAAAATGTCGATCTCCAGTATGTTGGGCAGAAATCGGGGAAAGTCAAATAACTGGCCCCGAGATCATTCAAGAAACGACGGATAAAATTGCACAAATCAAAGACCGAATCAAAGCCGCCAGGGATCGTCAGAAAAGCTACGCCGATAACCGAAGAAAACCATTGGAATTTGCAATTGGCGATAAGGTAATGCTAAAGGTATCACCATGGAAGGGCGTGGTGCGGTTCGGGAAGAAGGGCAAGCTAGCTCCAAGGTACGTTGGACCTTTTGAAATTCTCGATAGAATTGGTCCCGTAGCCTACAAGCTCCAACTACCGCAAGAACTTAGTGGAGTTCATGATACGTTCCATGTATCGAATCTGAAGAAATGTTTATCAGACGAAACAATGATAATTCCATTGAATGAGGTCCGACTCGACGACAAACTCCACTTCATCGAAGAACCGATTGAGGTCATGGACCGAGAAATGAAGACGTTAAAGCGAAGCCGCATTCCAATTGTTAAAGTTAGATGGAACTCTAAGCGAGGACCTGAATTCACCTGGGAAAGAGAGGATCATATGAAGAAAGAGTATCCTCAGTTATTCACGAACGACCCTACCTTGGTAAATAAAGACTGAATTTCGGGACGAAATTCTTTTAACCGGGGGAGACTGTAACATCCGTGAAAAATCCAGGTAAAATCCATATTAAGATCTTAATTATTTAGTCATTAACGGACAAAAACCAAGTTAATACGTATGTTGAGTCGATGGTATTTAAACAACTAAGAAAAACATGATCAGTCATGGGTTTTCAGATATCGTAATGCGTATGAAAATAATCAAGGATTAACGGAATAACTATGAGAATTTGGAAATATTTAATAACGCAAATTATATTATAAACTACTTATAAATATCCCAAATATTAGAATAAATTTTATGAAAATTTTGAGTATATTAATAAATATAAATTCATAACTATTTTAATATTTAAATCAATGTTTAAATAATTATAAAATTTATCAAACAAGTTCAAAGTTGTTCATAATGTAAAATAAATATTTAATAAGTTCTTTTAAATAAATATGAATCAATAAACATTTTCAAGAAATTTTATAAATTTTAGAAATATTTTAGTACTAAGTTCTTTTAAAGTTCTTTATTTTATAAATATTATTACCCATTTTTTTATAAAAATTCAAAGAACTCTTTCCCTAATTAAAATTTAATCAAAATTCCTAATTAAACATAATCATTTAACTTTTTAACCTATTAACCTACACCCCAACATCCTTGTCTCCCCCAACATCTTTGTCACACTCACACACCCTCTCCCCTCTCCCTTCCTCAACTATAAATACCCCATTACATCCTTCCTAAATCCTTTGCACCAAATCCATTCTTCTTTGGATTTCTAATTCTATCTCCCTAAACCACCTCTCTTGGGATCTTTCAAGATCTCCAAGGTAATAAACACTTAATCTAAATGCTCTTACATTACTTATGTTCTTCATCTTCTTCTTCTAATCCTCCAAATTTTAAGTTGTTACCATGCTTGATAACACAAAGGTTTGTGTGTTGTAAGGTTTCCTAATAACTTGTCTTATGACAAGTAACCTATGATCAACCCATACACAAACATACTTTCAAGTTATGGATTCTTGCAATATTGATAACAAAAAGGTTTGTATGTTTGTTCTTTACCAAACATTCAAGCATACCTTCAATATTTGCCTTATTATTTTGAATGTTGATAACACAAAGGTTTGGTATAATTATGGGTCTTTAATCAAAGATCAACAACTATACAAAACATACTTTCAACATTTGCCTACTTATACATATATTTGTAGAAACTATAAATCAAAACCATGCACTTGTTTATATTCAATTATAATAATTGAATGATATTAAAATATTTTGAAATTTACTTTAAAACCCTCATTCACTAATATTACTTCAAAGTAATACCCTAAAATATCTAATACTATTAAAACTTGATTATACGCATTACAAACTTTATTATTATTAAACCATCCGTGGTGTCATTATCATTAAACCATCCGTGGTTTCATTCGTAATTTGGTACGACTCAAAATAAAGAGTCGATTAAAATGCCAAATTAAAAAGCGAACTGTGTTATGGCTTAGTATCATTATTAAGTTGGAAGATGACAAGTTCGAGTAACGTATTATCATTTCTTTTATGATGTCACACCCCGGGCCGGCGGGAACGGATCGTGTTTTCCCGTCGGGCGGAAAGTTCCCGGGGCGCGATATCATTGTGTTGATAATCAAATGATCAGATTGTTTACATAGCACATGAGATATAAATGAGAAATGCTAATCATGACATGAGATAGAATTACAAAGTTAAATTACATTGTACTTCATAATTTAACTAAGTAAATCTAATCAAAAGAATCAATGAGTTTATATCTTGATCTGTACAAGATATACAAAAGTGATTCAGTGTTCTGTCATATCAAAATGTATGCAATCAAAAGAAAGCTAGGTCTTCTATGAGTCCACTAGCTTATCATTTGCATATAGTGTCTACACCTGTCCGTCACCTGAGAAAACATGTAATTTAAACAAAGTCAACACTAGGTTGGTGAGTTCATAAGTAAGTCAATTGAAAACCATTGAACTGATCATGCACACATTCACAATGTATTAACTGTTATATCTGTTGCTTGTATATTTGTTCATCTGTTCCACCCAATGGCCTCTCCTTAGTTATATGTACAAGTAGTATATCGCCTAGCTAAGTATGTTTATATATAGGGAATCACGAAAGGGTCAAGCCCAGACGCTATCCCACCACATACTTAACCAAACTCCACACCACTTGCGATACAACTAAAGATATCCACTTCCCAACTATCTGTATTGTCCATTGTATCAGCATGTGTAGAATAATGATATGGTAAGAGGGGTTTTGTTATCAAACCGAAGTATTGATAAACCCTCATCAAATTAAGGAATTTAGATTATTTAAATCTGATCCTTATATTATTCTATTACTTGTGAGGTTAACTTTTATGATACACTTTAATTTAATTAAAAGTATTAGTTAACTGTTCATCATATGTCTCCAAATGCAACGTATAGAATCCGAATGGAATCCATTTTGAATCCTCACGTAATCAGATTAAAATGCATTCCATTCTCTCATATCCCGCCGTGTGATCCCAAAGTTTCCGTGTGGGATTGTCTCATGTGATTAACAAAGTCGAATAAGAACTTGTCTTATTACGTTATGATAATCGGGTGTAAATGACAAGAATCCCATGAAGTTACGTTATCATGATCGTCATTTACTGTAAATGATAAGAATTGTCATTTACTGAATCCATACGTTCCCAAAGTATCCGTGTGGGAATGTTCTCGTGTGTTTAACAAAGTCGAATAAGAACTTGTCTTATTACGTTATGTTAAATATGTGTAAATGACAAGAATCCCATGAAGTTACGTTATCATGATCGTCATTTACTGTAAATGATAAGAATCGTCATTTATTGAATCCATGCTTTCCCAAAGTATCCGTGTGGGAATGTTCTCGTTATACAATTAAGTGTAAGTTGTTTAAATATTTGATCATGTGGAAATAACTAAGTGTTATAAGTTACAATCTTATAACCAAGTTATTATGATGTAGAGAAAATTAAGAAATTATCTTAACATAAACATGAGTTTCCCTGTTATCTCATAATCATACAAGCATGCATACAATGATAGGCGATAATAAACAATTTAATATTATCAGAATCAAAGTATAAATAACATGTTAAGCAAACTTTTAAATAAATAAAAGTAAACATGTTTCTCAGCCCCGAGAGTTAAAATCAGTTAAGATTAAGGTAAAAGGGGCATATGAACTCACCTTGTAGTTGTTGAGGGTTGACTTAGCTTATATGTGAATGCACGCGCTCTCGTTTGAATTTGTTGTGTTCACGATCCTGTATTGATTTGTTGTAACTTGTAAGTATAACCTAATAGACTTTTGGGTGTGTATGTGTGGGTGTTAGCCCTAAGTTGGCTTTCACACGTAAGACTTGGTCATGATCACCATTCGGTCTCTTATGCAGGTTTTAAGTTAAAAACCTTATGAGTTATTATCTTGTAATCTTTGACTTGACTCATTCTTGTAACTGTACACTTTGATCTTATGAAATATGTTAAACCCGAAGGTTTGAAGTGATGTGTAGACCGAACTATGTGACCAAGTCCTATGTTGGGCCTCTAGGTCATTTGTTGGGCCCTAGGCCCAAACCTATGGGCCTTGGTCTGTTCTTGAACCACCAAGAGTGTTAGACCATTTTGGAACATGTGATTCAGTGATATACAGTGTGGAAATACGAAAGCTTGGTCAATTGCTAAGAAACCTAATGAATAGGTAGCCTTGTGACCTCCATTGGGCCACGATGAGAAACTGTTGGGCCCGAAGTGGGCCCAGGCATGATTTATCGGGCCAAAGGTTAGAATGAACTGTAGGAACCATGGTTGGGCCAAAAATAGGTGGTTGTCCAAGATAATGACAAAGTGACTCCAAAAATGGAGGACAAAGGCTTCAAAGTGGGCCTTAAATCGATTTCTGTGGGCCTCGGGTAGATTTTGATGGGCCCAATGGGTTTTGTCTCGGGCCTTTGCTAAAAGAACTCATGGGCCAAGTTGGGCCTGGATTAGAATGGATGAAAACATTGTGGGCCTTGAATTTGAGCTTTTGGCCCAAAATGGTGGCCTTGAATCACATTTTGTGGGCCATGGGCCAAACTAGATGGGCCCCAGGGGATTTCTCTCAGGCCCTGAGCACAATAAGTGTTGGGCCAACATGGGCCTGGATCAATTGGGCCGAAACTATTGTGGGCCCAATTCAAGGGAAATATGGGCCATTTGGGCTTGTGTGAGTTAATTCTATGGGCCAATTTCTTTCCAAACAGATTTTATGATCAAAATAGTTCATTTTGGTTCAAGTTGAACTGAAATAGAGCTTGGGCCTGTATTGGGCCAAGTTATGGGGTTGTTGGGCCTCCTTGGCTATGACTTGGGCCTAAGAAATTACACTGATCACCTTTGATATTATTGGCTATTGTTCTGGGCTAGTAATGGGCTGAATGATTAATGGGCTTTAGTTTAATAAAGTTGGGCCTATATGTATATCATTATTTCGTTGGGCCTACAACTGGAATTGGGCCGGCTATGTTATTGGCCTCATCATTATATGTTCAAAACAAAAAGTGGCCAATTCACTCGCATAACCCAACTGAATGGGCCTGGTTGATCCCATTCCATTATCTTGAATCACAACAGTGGGCATTAGGCCTGCCTACGTATTATAGATTTTCTGGTTTGGGATTACAAGAACCAAATGACTGGGCCACCATAGAAAAGTCTTGGGCCGTATGGGAGTTAACTGGGCCAAAGAAGGTTGTGACTGAATAGGGTTCTGGTGTCCAGCTAATGAAGGGAGAGAGTGTAGGCTGAATGAAGGCTGAATAGGAAGAGGTGGTCGAATGGCTACCATGGTCGAATGAGACAGCCACAAGCTCCGAATGAAGATGTTGGGCGACAGAGAGACTGGAGAATGTGCTCATTCGGAGGTTGTAACCGGCGCATGAGATGGCCGAGAGTATGAAGGTGGCGAAGGAGAGAGTTCATTCGGCTCCAGGTCATTCGACCTCAAGCCATTCGACATTTGTGTCTCATTCGGCCACATCAGGCCTAATCTCTAGTAGCTTCTCATTTCGAGCTGTTGGATGGTGTTCGAAGGTAGCATAGACGAGGGTGTGTCATCGTGGCCGGAAGTTTTGAGGAGAAGGAGTTTAGATTCGGTTTTAGATGGATGAGTCAAACCAAGGGAGAAAACCCTATTTTCTTGTAACAAAACAGCCTCATACCTCGGTTTTAGGTGGATTTGGCTTTAGATCGGTTGTACTTTCATGTAGTAGAGGTTGAGAGCTTCAAGTAGCTTCAAGAATGGATGAATTTGGTGAAGAAATGAGAAAGTTATGGAGGAAAGAAGGTGGAAATGGAGGTGGGGGCTTGAAAACCGGGATTAGGGTTTTTAGGAGAGAAGATGAAGTGTAATGTGAGGGAATCACCTCATTTAAGGGTATTTATACCCCGAGGGTGTTCGGGTTCGTTTTCGTTGCTCAGTTCGCGTTTTCGTTACGTTTCCGGAAAATTACGCGTAATTTAAATGGATTTAAATAATAGGATTTAAATTAATTATTTTGATGAGTTTCAAAATTGTAAAATGTTATTTATTTAATTTTATTAAATTATTTTCGTTCGTGACGTGTTTTCGTTTTCGTTTCGTCAGATCGCGTAACCTTCGCGCGTAATTCGTTCGAATCGTCACCCGAACGAATACGATGATGGTTTTGCTTTCTGACCTTTGTTTTCTACTTTTCAGTCATTATTTTAGAAATCTAAACTCACAGATATGTTTGTGTGAATCGTCACTCACGCAAACACACTGTCAGTTCGTCATTCTGAAATAACACTGCATTATGTGTTAATTGTGTTTCCTCACTGTCGGACTCAACTATACATCATGATTTCACACTGTTTTCGTACTGAATTGTCGGTCATCTGATTCCTGTCATCTGTGGACATCAGATCGCAACCGATATGTTTCTGAATATTGTTTGAATTCCGTTGTTTCTCATGATTTGTTGTGCTAACTGTAATTAAGTTTTCACTTAATAAACACAACTAATGTTTCGAATGTACGTTGTACTTAATGTATTTAAGTTTATACAAAAATACGTACAACGTTTTCTTGTATTTAGGATTCTATTAATACAAGTACTGTTTAAGCTTACGTATGTACACATAGAATACAGTAAAAGTACACATACCGTACGGACTTGCCGGACGATCTGGCACTTGCTGTTACATATGACTTAAGGAAAGTCATTACTTTGCAATAACCCCAATCTATTAATCGGGTTAACGCATCTCTTATATATATACTAAATATTAAATCCATCGTAAAACTCAACAAATGTATACTTTCCTTATTTTAGGGGTTTGAAGTTCGTGACAAGGAGCAAGATCTTAATATTATCTATCTTCTAGCATCCTACTACTAGTGAGTTTCATAGCCCCTCTTTTTATTTAATATTTTGGGGTGGAATACATGCTAGATACTAAAACTTTACATCCATACGTGTTTAAATGAAATAGGCATTTTAGTGATTACTTGAGTATACGTGTTACTATCGTTTAAACTTCTTTAATATTCATGATGTACAATAATAATATTTTGAGTGAAGTATACGTTTGACATCGTTTAAACTCATAATCATAAAATGCATGCTTTATTGTTAAACATTATGGGATGTATGTTACTATAAACTTCTTCTTTTTTTTTTTGTAATCATGCTTTGTCGATTCATAAACCTATGGACTCACCAACTATTTTTAGTTGATACTTGAGCATGTATTTCAGGAAATTAGCTACATGGATTATATTACAACAAGAAGATTTTGAAGATATTGTTTAATTTAAATTAGACTATATGGAGAAATCTTATATTGTTGTATCATTTTGAATCATATCATTTTGTAAAACTATTATCGATATGTTATTTGAATCTTTGTAAATCTCTTATGTATGTTATTTGGATTATGAATGCAATTTAGTAAGTTTCTTTATAAACAATGTATTTGTAATCCGATTTCGTCTCGCCCTCGTGATTCCGCTTTAGCGGGGGTGTGACAGGTGGTGAGGTTGAAGATGAGAGAGTTATGGAGAAAATGAGGGTTTCAAAGCCTCATTAAAGGCTTTCAACATATCCGGGTGTTCGGTCTCGTTCGGTTTCGCTTGGTTTCGCGTAAAAGGATCGGTTTCGTTTTGTTTTCGTAACAAAACGTCTCGGTTTTAAAATAAGGTTAATAAAATTATTTTAGGTTGTGATTCCTAATAAATTAACTAAATATCTTTTATTTATTTAAATTTCAAAATATTTATTTAACGTTTAAATCGAATTGCGCGGTCATCGCGCGTATTTGTTCGAATCAAATACGACGATAACTACATTTTTCAATATTGTTTTCTAATTATTGAATATCATTCAGAACGTTAAACTTTCAGATTTATTCGTACAGATCGTCACCTATACGAATAATCTGTCGGTTTAGCATTCACTTAACGATATTCGTGTTGTTTTGTCCTGTAAGGCCTCACATACGTTTATACATAATAAGATCCTAACAAATAAATCACATGATGATTCTGTGTTGCCAGATAATTATCTGACTCAAGAACCATTGTTCTGAACTGATTTCTCTGAAATGACTGTGAATTCACTGTTTTGATAATATGAAATGATACTGAAACTCGATCTGAATATGAAATACACTGAATTATATAAGATTTGTACCTGATTACTGTTCACGTACTTTTTACGATCACTGTTCCGGTGACGTTTCCGGCACTGATGTTACATTGGGTCCAGCAATGTACAATTGTGTAGTCATTGACGAAGGATTATAGGGGCTGGTCGCCCCTTTCTTTTTTCCGTCTGTAATGTTAATTTTTCAATCGAAATGTCTTTTTTGTTTTAAGTA
Source organism: Mikania micrantha (assembly GCA_009363875.1). Taxonomy (NCBI): domain Eukaryota; kingdom Viridiplantae; phylum Streptophyta; class Magnoliopsida; order Asterales; family Asteraceae; genus Mikania; species Mikania micrantha. The sequence goes on along the minus strand of CM018695.1, from coordinate 90,064,972 downwards.
TCGGTTTCACTCCTCTCACTTCAAAAAATAATATGTATTGTGGTCCCCGTGAATTTCCGCCCTTTTTTTAAAACGTTCAAGCTTTGTAAATATGTCTAGTATTATGAGTCTATTAGCTTGTTAAAAAAATGCCCTTGATTTTTTGACACATTCACCTTAAAATATAATCAATAAGGATTTTATCCATGCTAAATAAATTTAATGTGAGTTTGGGTTTTACGTGACAGAAATATTGGAGGTGGGGGACTGGACAACCATTTATTGGACTGTGATGTGGTATGAAAAAGAGTGATGGGGTGGGACCGTGAGTTTAGGTGTAGAAGAAAGGTGTGTTACCAACGATCCTCGTCTCAAATGGTTGATGAGAGATATCATGTGACTTTAATATTGGGGATGTCACAAGTTCAAGTCCTGGTATGGACAAAATACGAGTTTCATGCTTGACTATTGGGTTTTCTCTTACCTATGATGGGTTTTCTTCTATTAAGTGTAGATACGATCAGGTGGGTCTATTACTCGTTAGTGATCCGAATTGCCATTCAAAAGAAGAAAAAAAAAAGAAGAAAGGTGTGTTTAGGTGAAGAAGAATAATAATGGGTTTGGTTAGACACAATTACCACTTGCCCCTTATGTGTGGGACACATTACATTGATTTTTTTAACCGCAAATCTATTTCGCTTCTGAAATATCTTAACTAAATTATGTTATTGTACGAGATTGAACCTATAATCTTTTATTCTAAGAGGTATTCTCTACCAAGTGAGTTTCACGTTGACACGTAACATGATTTTTGGACGAGGCTAGCAAAATATATGTGCAAAAAAATTTATAAGATATCATTAAATTCAATTATTTGTTATAATATCTTTTATTTGTAAAGACGAATGTAAATTCAGCTATTGTACAGCAATCATTAATTTGCTAATGTTCATTCTAGTGTTTTTTTGTTCTAAAATATAATATTTGGAGTCCTTAAATGAGTGAAACCAGATACCCATTACGTATACATTACATTAGATAATGCATACATGTATATATGCTAACAATAATAAAAATAAACAACCAAACAAATTATGACATACCTAAAACCGTGAATTAGTCAGAAATTCACTACACTAGCCTTGTTTTTGTTTTCTTCTAATCGTCCTATTGTCTGTAACATATAAAGAAAGAAATTCAGATATAATAAATTTAAAATATATTATATTTTGTTTAATTATATCTATTTGCATTTAACGAGAATTTTTTTGTCTTTCGTATTACAAACATAAAGATGAACTGTGTCTATATCATATCATATCATATCATTCTCATACTTTACAAATAATCATATTTTACATAAGATTTGTGGGTATGGTTTGTTGTATATATACACGCTTGCTTGCTTACATACATGCATATATATAAATTAACTAGGGAGTATTTAAAATTAGGGTAAATTATACTTTTCCTCCTTTATGTTTATACCATTTTTTAGTGGATGTCAATTTTAAAAATATCAGAAAACATATTTTATGCTTAAAAACCTTTGCATATCATGTCCTTTACCTCAAACCTCGTTAATTTTTAACATCAAATCCCCTCATGTGAACCCATGTGAGGACAAAATAGTTTTTTACTCCTCTCATGTCTTTAACTCACATTTGAGGAAATATTGAGTTAAATTACAAACCCTAATAATACCCCCCACATCCTTGACGCTGATCGACAACTTCCAGCCACCAAGGCACACCACCAGACCATGTGAGCCGCAGCCAGAGCCGCAAGAGGCCGGCCGCAGGCCACGACCAGGCTGCACTAGTGTGGCACCAAACCAAACTAGGAGCCTCAACGTAATTATTGTTTCGATTTTGTTGTCGGTGCATAGATTCAGAGGAAGTGAATCAGCTCATTTCCAACTAAACATCACCAGAAAGAGAATAGTTGGCGGCATCAAAGCGAATGAGGGCCGATAAGTTACCATTTCTGACGGAATACCGCCAGTATAACTTTTGTAATAACCGAGATACAATTGTTGAAGAGTCATTGGGTTTCCAATCTCCGGTTGGATGGGTGCGGTAAGTTCGTTGCCGAGGTATTCAAGTTCAGGAATCTCGCCATGCTCCAAAAGGTTAGGGTTGCATAATGTAAAAAGGCTGGAGGTTACAGGTACTACAACAAAGAAAATGAGTGGAGTTAAAAAAAACTATTTTGCCCTCACATGGCATCCACATGAGAGGATTTAACGTTGAAAATTAATGGGAATTGAGGCAAAAGACATAACATATAAAGGTTTTAAAATATAAAGTATGTTCTCTGATAATTTTAAAGTTAATTAAAGGACGTCAACTGAAAAATAATATGAACGTAAAATACGAAAAATATAATTTACTCTTAAGTCATCATAAATCTGAGATTTTTGAGTCATGTTACAAGTTAAATATATCTTTTAATTTTTTAAAATTTTTTAATACTTCAATTTTATATTTTTCGTTTGTTAACAAAATGTTCATTATTAGGTGTACATTTGTATGTGTTTTTCAATTATCACTTTTATTAAAGGAATTTGTTGTTAAGCTTTGCAACGAAATGACAGTAATTTTTTCCATACGACTTTTATAACGAAGCATACTTTCAAGTTTTTTTAATAGAGTGATACTTATTTTTATAACATAACATTTCATGTTTTATCAATACTAAAAGGAAGTTGATTCATGAATAATAATTATTTTGTTAAAACTTGATAAACATGTAAGTAGTAAAACAAGAGCTGAACATGAAATAAACTTTGGTGTCACGATACGTTCTTATTTTACTTATTTATTTTTGTATGTTTTAGTATAAATTTTAGTCAGAAGCAAGTTAGCTTAAACATAATATGGTTTTATTTTATTTCATTGACATGTTTTCATATTTAATGACGTTTATTTTTATAACGATGTAATTTTTACATTTAATGTTCGGAATCAAATCGTTACAACTTAATATGATTCCAAATGTTATCATCACAAAAATTTCTTTAAATTTGTTGCAGTTTGATTTATCTAGTTTTTAATTCTCACGACAAACATTTTCATTTAAATTTTATTAAATTCATTTCACTTTCCCACCAGTTGTTTAGTTTATTTTTTTCTTTGTTTTTATTTTCAGGCAGGTTAGAAATTAAATACTACACAAAATTATTTAAATTTTTTATTGTATGATCGATAACAACATATGTAATTTACTTTTACACATAGCCAACATATCAATATACACTACAAAAAAAATGCCATTTAATGGCATACAAAAAGTGCCACAAAAAATCAATAAAGTGTCACAAAAAAACCATTTTTAGAATGTGTGGCACACAAAAAAAGTGCCACTAAATATACCATTGCTTGAGGGAGATGATAATCGCCACAAGAACCCCTAAAACATGTGAGAAGTAGAAAGGGAAGCCAGACAAGAGCATATCCAACGAACGAAGCAGATCGTAAACCTCCATCTTGATCGAGATCTACAAGGAAGAGGTAGAGACGAGGGACAATACACGTCCCCGGTGCATACCCATGGGGTTAAACAGATCCTAATTCCCAGAGAATGTTCATTCATTGTGTTTTCAAAGAGAGTCTAATATAATAATAAAATAATAATTTTAAGCTAAACTTAAAAAACAAAAAAACTTACTATTTGTTTCTTTCATGTTAATATATAGTATAACAACAATAATTGCTGTGTTAATTACGAATTTCCTATAAAAATTATAAAGCATGTACCCGAGTTGGCTACTTTTATTTAAGTGGTTTATTTTATCTCACTAAAAGATAAAAATCATAAAATAAACAGTCAATCCTGCAATATTTTACTAAACTGGATTGAGGATTACGAAATTTTGAGAAATCGTGCAATGTTTTGCTAAAATAAACAATCATTCTTGCAATGTTTTGCTTCAGATTTATGGATCTAGTTAATGGTTGAGAGAAGGTAATTTTGAGAAAATGGTGGAAAGGGAGAATTTTTTAATGAAATTGTTTTGACAATTTTAAAAGAGAATATTAATAGTGACAAGTGCTAAGTTGATTTAGTGGCATAAAATTAAAAGCCATTAAAAAGTATGTTGGTTATTTGTGACACACTTAAAGTGCCACTAAAAACATAATTGAGAGGCATAAATAATAAATGCCATTAAAAGTGTGGGTCAAGCAAATGTGACGCACAAAAAGTGCCACTAAAACCTATATTAGTGGTACAAAAATAAAATGCCACTAAAAGTGTGTGTCACTAAATGGCATTTTATTTGTAGTGATAGTGCTTAAAATTTTCTTGTGTTAACTCTAGTTTGCGCAAGGTTAAGGGAGATGATGAATCTTTTGACGATCTGATATGTACAAACCTTACACTGCACACATTTGTGTAAAGTTGTTTCAACTCCTGCAGCTTGAATCTGGCCACGACCTTAAAATTAATCCCAAAACAACCTTACATGTTGCTCTAAGACACATCCTTGATCTTATGTGATATTTTTTAAGAGTGTGATCAGTTAAATAACTTGTTCAGACATACTACAACATATATATTAATCAGGTATTTGAAAAACGAATATATAAAATGATAAAAGAGTTTGATAATGAATATAGTTATGAGGTTATCATATACATGAATTATGTAAAAGTAAGAAATCATATATTTCTAAATACTTGTAATAACAGGTTAACATAAAATAATCAAAGTAATGTTACATATTTAATATTTATAAGTTATAACTTTTTTTATTAAGTTATAGGTTGTAGTTAAGCGTATAATTGATCTAGAATAACTAAATAGGAAATGGTAAACTTCAAAAGATATTCTCTATCAATGAAAACGAATGTACTATTTAGAGCTATTAATTATTATATTATTTGAAGGCAAGCTTGTAATTAGTTATCTATAAAACGAGATATTTACCAACGTGCTTCTATGCTCAACGTATTGCAATAATTAAATTGAAAATGCTACACCTTATTGAAGTCAGATGCTCAAACCTGAACAAGAAAAAGATGTTCAAATCTGAAAAGACTACACCTTATAGATGTTCTCTTATTGATTTGCATTAAAATTGTTAAAAATTTACTTTTAAAATCCTATTTCCTCAAAAAATTATTTGCTTCTTTCAGAATGAAATAAGATGAATTCTTATTATTACTTTTATGACAGAAAAATTTGCTATTTCACATCTTAAAGTTGGTAAAACTATGCACAAACTCACATGTACCAACGAAAGTACTCACAATGACATATAATTTATGTGGCGTTCAAAGAATGTATAACATCAGTCGTGTTGTATAATGGTCCCCCGAATGTAATAAGTTCTACTAAAACATTGAATAAGAAAGACGGATATAATGTTTTCTCTCTCTTAAAAGTAGTCTATATGATATACTACTTATAAATAAGAAAAAACGAAAGATTAATGATAATAACAACAGAATAAAATGTAAGTGTTTAAACTAAAAGCCAACAAGTTTTTAAATTTGTTGTCAAATAAGCATTAAGGACACACTGGTAAGAGAGGGAATGCACAAAGAAAAGAAGGTTGAGGATGCATCAATCAGACAAATCAACAACATATAACATTAATAGTGATATCTAGTGGTTGTCGCATGTAACAAGTGTGCATAACATAGTGAACGAGAAAGATTTATATGATTTTTGTGTTTTTTATGAGGACTGAGTCTATGTGATTTTATTAAAAATAAATAAAAAGGTAATTTGGTATTATACATTAGAAATTTTACAAATTTGAAAGAGAATTCCACGTCATATGAAATATTTTCATATATAGCTAAGAACTTTTTGGCATTTTTGTAATTTTATAAAAACACATGTAACATGCAACTAACTCTTATTAAAATAGTCAATCGTTCACACGAAATCGTTTAAAGTAGTATTAAACTAATATTCATTTGAAGGAGTTCATGTTCGTTTCACACATATACATTAATAAATTAAGCAAGTGGAAACAATTGAACAAATGCCAGGTTTTCTTCGTATTTATGGTTTGTTTTTCAAGAGTATGAATGTATTAGGTTTATGCATCAACTAACAATGATTTGACTTTTAAATAATCAATTTAGCTTATAGACGTGTGTATTGTTTACATGTTTTATTATTTTATAATATTAACCTTTTTTTATTGAAGCTTTATATATTAATTACCGGTTGTCTTTATTAAAATCAAAACATAAAATAATTGATTTTATATAAGAATTTTAGAATGTTGTATGCTTGTTAGGTATGTTCTAAAACCAACTTAAATATATTGTTTTTAAGGTAAAAATAAGGTATTCAACTATAACTATAACTATTAAATAGGTTACGATCGAATTAAATATTAATTTTAGTTTTAACTTGTGTATGTAACACTATTTTATATTCTATTCGTCACGTTATGTTACGGGTTCTACGTGTCTTAATAATCGGTAAAATAAAAGATACATGGGCAATAACTGTTAACCGAACAAAGTTGGTATCTACAGATCATGTAAATATAAAAATAAAAAGAAAGTTCTCGGGATAAATCTATACTCTATAATAAAAAAGTAACAAATTTCCCACTTGTTACAATATTACACCACTAATGCCACATGTCACATTCTTACAATACAATTGCCACTTGTCAACACCTCATAATTTCACTTAATTCTCTCTCCTATTAAATAATTATATTCTCTCTCTTATTAAATAAATAATTATAATACTAATAACTAACATATTATTTATATTGTTATTATAAAGCACACTTTAAATTTTTTTTATAAAATATGAAATTCTCTAAAATCAAAACTTTTAAAGTAAGAAATATTTTAGTTTCAAAAAACAAAATTTATGTAAAAAACAAGTTATCTTAAAAAATGATTTTTTTAAATAAAATATTATAAAAGGATTTTTTAAACAATGAGATTTTTATCATCCAATGACTTTTTTTAATTTAATATTTTATATTAAATATGTGTAATACACATGTTATAACATACTACAACATATAAAAGTATTCTAAAAGCATAATATTTCATTTATTTCACCCGTGTAACACACGGGATTTAACCTAGTATTAAATATAATACTATGAATATAACAAAAAAAGGGTCATGGGTATGAGATAGAGTAATACCCGTTCTTATTACCAAAAATGTCAAACCCATATACACGTTACCCGAACCATATACTAGAATTATACTTGAATTTTTATTGTATTTTATTTTTCATTAATCTAATGCTTCATTGTAGTAGCTCACTATGTGAAAAATGGAATTTCCTTTTATTGTATGCATTTTGATTATATTATTTATATTTGTATGCTACAAAGTATAAAATTATCTATTGAGGTTTATATCATCGTAAGATATTATTTATATTTGTATGCTACGAATTATAAAATAATCTTTTGAAGCTTATTCATGGTAAATTTTATGTATTTTTGGTACTTAAAACATTTTATAATGCTTATGTGATTATGATTTGTATGTAATTTATTATATTTTAATTTATAATCATTAGAAATATATAACCATACAAAGCTTAGAATACAAACAAAAAAGTACTTGAAAATCCTTATAGTTATATTTTTAACAAATTAACGTTATATCTAAATTTTAAAGACACACTCAATATTCGACGAGCAATTATCTAACAAACACTCGGTGTATAAGGATATGTATAACTGAATAGGACATAATTTTACGACTTGGTCTAGGACTAAGATTATCAATACTCAACCCATACTCGATCTGTTGCCATCCATACCATAGGTACCAATCCTTCGATAATCCATTCGTATAAGTTGAACCCTCGAGTCGAGTCTATCGACTGCGCCTTTATCGTTAAGCCCTTCAATATCGAATCTATAAAAGAAATTAACAATAAATCACTAGTTATCATAAAGAAAGCACTACGTTAATTACATGTATTAATAGTGTGAATTTGTTTTAGTGATGATTGTAAATAAAAGGGCGGGAAACCCATTCGTCGACCATTTTTTTTTATTAAATTAAACCAAACCAAACACGTTTCTTCCCCAAACCAAATATTATATGAAAAATCATAACACGGTTCACACCAAATTCTCTCTCCATGTTCATCCATTTGTGAAATCAATGCGTGTTTCAGTACACATGTGCTGCAAGTCGTCTTCAATCTCCAACTACACACATCAATTTTCTCTCTCTATACATTCATATATGTACGTATATGCATCTGGTGTGTTCATCTGTGTACGAGACTCAAGTTGACTTTGCAGTGTCAGAACGCAGTTACAATCATTTCATCGCCAATCAATACTCGATTGAACAGATCTGGTGAAGGGAGTCAAACGGAACGGGAATGGGAAGTTACAGAGTGTGTTGTTGCTTTACTCGGAAATTTAAGGTGACGGAAGCCGATCCGCCGGCTGATGTGAAAGAAGCGTTTCGGAAGTACTCCGATGGTGGAATTCATATGACTGCTGATCAATTGTTGTTGTTTATTAAGGAGTGTCAGGGCGGCAATGAAGGTACGGTGTCGAAATTAGACGCTGAGCGGATTGTGGAGCAGGTTCTTCATAAACGGCATCCGATTACTTCCTTGATTAACAGGAAGACGCTTACGTTAGAGGATTTTCATCATTATTTGTTTAATTCTGAACTTAATCCTCCAATTGGATCTCAGGTATCTATTAGTGTTAAGTTCTAGATAGATATTTGCTTATTACATTAGATTTTGGAAACTTGTTTATCAATCGTTGTAGATGCTTGATTAATCATTGCTTGATTGTTGCCTTAGTAAATCGTTATGCCTGTTAAGGAAATTAGGTAAATAGGATGAAAGTTAGGGTAGGACAAATCAACGCTGGTGATTATATTGATTTAATTTAGAATATTTTGCTGTTAATTGTCAAGGCAAATTAACACATGCGGTAAGTTTGATTTTTTCCGTTTCTGTTTTATCTGAAGTCCGAACCTTTTTAAACCAATCATGTCTTGTCAATAATGTCACTGAAAAGTAATAGTTTTGTCCGTATAATATAGTGATTTAAATCCAGTTAGATTTTTTCTATAACATAGGAGGAAAAATTTGTTTCTGCATGTGGACAGTGAAAAAGGCCGACAGCCCACTATTGGAAAAGTAGTGATCGAGATGAAAGATAGAATCCGTCCAACAAAGTATGTTTTTATTGGATAGCAAATCAAATAAATGATGATATTAAGCATACGGTACAAGGGATGGGCTTGGGTTAGAGGCTCGGGTCACGAGTTATGGAAACGGAAGAAACCATACAAAAAAGTAGCCGTTGGGGTGAAATAGATTTAGTATAGTTTAGGATTGCACCCTTTGTGTTTAAGATGGTTTAGGGTAAAAATGACATAACACATTCACCCCTAATGATCAACCTCTTTTCTTACGCGAGGCGATCAGGAAAGTGCTTCAGAGTTTAGGGGAGTGCTTTATAGATGAAGAAACACCACATAGATGAAGAAAATTTGAAAGATTTGTTTGATAAAAAGGAAAGATGTTGGTTCTTGTTGCATGTAAAACTTATTTGGTTGTACGTAAAGCAACACTTTGTGTACAAGTCTTGGCTTTTGGGACCTATATGTCGTGCTTTTTTAGACCATTCTTATCCTTAATTGTGGAATTATTTTGTTATATACACAATATATTTGGTTACTTTCATAGTTATCCCGTGAATGCAGTTCTGTCTGTATAATACGCTTAAGAATGAAGTAGGCAATGATATCATTCAGTATGCTAAAAACTAGATCTGTGCACCTCAAATGTCCTTCTCTATAACAATGATTTGCTCGAGTTGTTTTGTGTACTATAGCTTATAAGTTTCCGAGAGGTTTTCTATATTCTTATTGTTTTTGTTTATTTAATGAAAGAAATTTATCAGTGAATCTGATGTTTATACATGGCTTCCATTGTTAGATTTACCAAGATATGAATGCCCCTTTATCACATTATTTCATTTACACCGGCCACAATTCGTACTTGACTGGAAACCAACTAAGCAGTCCTTGTAGTGATGTTCCGATCATCAAGGCTCTGAAGCGAGGTGTAAGAGTAATAGAACTCGATTTATGGCCAAATTCGTCTAAAGATAATGTGCATGTTCTTCATGGAAGGTACGCAACTTATATTCACTACATGCTTAAAAAATGCCTACAGAAATAATTTGGCATGCTAATATTTTACAGTTTATTAATCATTTAGATTTTTGTCTACTATAATTTTATTTGCGTTATAAAATTTTGCAGGAAAAGCATAATGGGTAGGAATGTTATACATTAAAATGATATCTTGGAGAAAACTGACTACAAAATATTGATTGACTAATTTACATCTTTAAATGCCTAAAAGATGACGGTTTTTAAGGACAGGTTCTAATTGTATATTCCAGCAGGATGACACATTTATATACCTTTAATTTTCAGGGCCTTGTTTTTAATACTAAGATAGTTCTTGGCTTCTTGCTTAGGGCTTAAAAACTCAGATAAACCCTTCGTTTATAAAAACACGTCCAAGGCATGTTAGGTGAGGCCTTAAGGCTGCAGCTTCATGTACATTTGGGTCCAAATTTCATCAAAACTAGATTCCGTAGGAGGTTAGTACGTAAAAGTTAAAACAACCTAAATGATGAAGAGACGATGTATGGCTTTTTTGATTAGAAGGCTTATATATTAAAGAGTTGAGAGATATGCAACGTTTGGTTGTATATATAGCAACACCTTACGTATATGAAGCTCTTGCGTCATGCCTTGGGTTTTGGTACCCAAACTGCTTTTTAAAACCAAAGTGGCATTCTCTTTCTGAACCACTATTTTAATAGTAAACCTGTTTGCATGTATGCAGGACCCTCACAACACCTGTGGAACTCATAAGATGTTTGAAATCAATCAAAGAACATGCTTTCACGGCTTCTCCTTATCCAGTTGTTATTACACTGGAAGATCATCTTACATCTGATCTTCAAGCAAAGGTGGCTCAGGTGAATAAGTTTGATTTTTTTTTGTTTATTAGCCAATATTATTATATCAGGATCCTTTTTATATGGGCTATTGTCTAGCCTATAAATACAGGACTATTATTTTTATATACCTTGTGAGCCTTACTATTGTGTATTATGATTTATGATCCTCCATTATGTTATTACTATTGTTGTTGTTATTTATTAGAGGTGGCAATTTTTATCCACGTCAAAATAAATGGGTTGGTTTGGGTAAACAATTGTAGTATAATGGGTTGAAATGAGTAACATCATAATATTGAATGGGTTAGGATGGGTAGCACTTAAAACACAATGCGGGTCAAGATGGGTAACCAAAAAAGTATGTAAATGCAATGGATTCAAACATTTAAGAATGATTAATAACATATTTGATGAGAAAATCACTAAAAATTATCCAAATGGACTATTTGTTTACTTATAGCACATCTTAAGTTAAACTAAATTGATTTTTTTAAGAACAATCCATTTAGACCCGAACTGATTTTGCTTAAAACCCGTTTTGATCCGCACCCATCATGACCTGAACCAGTTATGACCCGTTACCCAACCCGACCCAACCCGCCTATTTTGCCAGGCATATTATTTATGCTTTCACATGCTCCTTTTGTAGATGGTCACTGACACGTTTGGGGAGATGTTATTTTACCCTAGTTTGAGTGAATTAAAAGAATTACCAACACCCGAAAGCTTGAAATATAGGATTTTGATTTCCACAAAACCTCCAAAAGAGTACCTTGAAGCTGAAGAGGACAAGCGTACCAAGTCACAAAGGGTTAACGATCCAGCTGATGATGATATATGGGGTGAAGAGCCCTCAAGGGCTGCATCTTACAAAGACAAAAACATTAAGGTTTGCTGGTTCATGATAATATATTAATATTTATTTTTTCTTAATATATATGTATAATATGTGTAAATTTGGGCTGTCTTTTAGCTTAAACAAGTCAAGAAAATAAAAAAATTAGTTAAAAGGAGAACATGTCAAATGAGTCACTAAAAGGAAGGCTGAAAAGAAGATGTCATCCTTCAATTAGAATGGGAGTTGATTTCCGAAACATGTGATCTTTGTAGCATTCTTCAATGCAAATCTTTCTTTTTCGCCATTTTTCTTCAAAATATCATCATTTTTATTCCTAAACATTTTTCAAGAAATTGTAGAAACTAAATAAGATCTTAGTTACTAATATCTAGAAAAAAAACTTCTCTACTTAAGCAACAATGACAAGAATAATCAGTAAAATTCTGTATGTAACAACTAATAGACCATATCGGGTTCTTGAGATACATTAGGAATAGATAAGTCATGACAAATCTATTCCTAATATATCTCTAGAATCCATAAAAAAAATAATGTTAGCAAATCTCATATTTTCATTTGGCCCTGTGCCGTCAGTCACCCTTAGTTACAGCCTTGTAATAAACGATTTTTTCTAATCTTAATAGCATCATAATTGTAGAATAAAAAATAAAAAGTGACAATAAAGTGTTTGCTGGTCGACCAGACATGAGTACATGACCTGTATTGATAAAAAGTTAAGATAAAAACATTTTTTCACCTGTGTGCTAATACTAAATGCTCATATGTTTAGCGAACAATGTGCAGTATGAAACTGATGAAAGTGATCATGATAATGAAGATTCAGATTGCCACCTAAAGAAATCTGGTTCATGTCCTGCTTACAAAAATCTGATTGCTATTCATGCTGGCAAACCCAGAGGGGGTTTAGAGGAAGCACTTAAAGTTGAAAAGGATAAAGTTAGACGACTAAGTTTGGCAGAACAGGAACTGGAAAAGGCTACAGAACGGCATCAACAACAAATAATCAGGTATAAATAATCAAATTGTTTTTGCATATTATTATTGTTATTATTTTATTATTATATGTAATGTGAATCGTTCTTGAGATCAAATTTAGAAAAAAAAATTTCTCTAATCCAGGTTTACCCAGAAGAATATTCTTAGGATATATCCAAAAGGCACCCGTTTTACTTCATCTAATTACAAGCCACTAATTGGTTGGCTACATGGAGCTCAAATGATCGCATTTAACATGCAGGTGCATTATGTTAGACAATGTTATATTGGTTAAAGTTTTGAAACTGGTAATGTTGATTGATTAAGTTGAATATTTAAATGCAGGGATATGGTAGATCACTCTGGTTAATGCATGGAATGTTTCGGGCCAATGGAGGTTGTGGTTACGTTAAAAAACCAGATTTTCTGATGACAAATGGGCCCAATAATGAGGTTTTTGATCCCAAAGCAAAGCTTCCTGTGAAGAAAACTCTAAAGGTCAATTTTTATTTTTATTTTATTGAGATGAGAAATATTCCTATTTATTTGGTGGAAAAAATTTCTTTCCTACTGTAATTGCTAAAGTAATATAATTGCTTATTTTACTAATAAATAGATGTGGCAAAACAGACGAGTTGAGTTTCCTAAAGTTTGGATCGTTAGGGTTATAAGTTGAAATTAATGGTTCTTTGGTCCTGGGTGGGTTAGAAAAGCACACATTATAACTAAGATTTTAATTTCTTTTTAAAAGTTAAATTAGTGTGTCGACTATGGTTACAAAAAACAAAAAAATTAAAAAAAAAAAAAAAACTGTGTTTTTGATGAAATGCCAGAGCCTAGAGTCGTAAACAATTTTGGCATTTGGCGGACTTTAAACCTGTTTGTACCAATCGACGCTGGCTCTGCTTAAACTAAATTTGATATTACTTCTTTGATCTGCTTGACTAAAATAGCCCGACTATATATGATTTAAACACGATGGAATTTATGTGTGATTTTAATTTTCTTTTTAAAAGCAAAGTTAGCTTTTTTCAAGTATGGTTAAAAGAATCATATTTTTTTAATAAAAACTATTATTTTCATGAAAATTATCGGAGGTTTTATGCATTTTTTACACATGGGGTGACTTTTAACACGTTTGAGCTGGCCCTTTTGAGTTGAGTTTGATTTTACCCATTTGATCTGACCTGTTAAAAATAGAAATAACCCGACTGTATGTGATTTAACAGGTGAAAGTTTATATGGGAGATGGATGGCATCTGGATTTCAAGCAAACTCATTTTGATGCATACTCCCCACCAGATTTCTACACAAGAGTAATACTACTACAGCTAGAGATTGCAAAAAAAAAAAGGGTTAACTGAATTGGTATCGGTTCATAACCAGTTTTTTAAATGGTTTTAGGTATTAAACAAACTGGCGGTGTAGGACCAATTTCAGGTTTTAAGTGATCAAACATGTTTTTCAAACCGGTTAACCAACCCATCTAAGTAAAAAATAGGTATTTAACAGTTAGCCAGCTTCGGTTTTAGAGCTTCAAAAACCGGTTATGATCAAAACGTTTAAAAAATGTTGACCTGTTTTCAAAAACCAGTTTTCGACAAATGTGTACCTCTAACTACAGTTACTAATAACCTCAAATTTCATCACTTGAAAATTGACTTTCTTACTTGTAGTGTCAGTGTGTTTGTTCTAAAATCACAAAACTTGCTATGGAAATGGAACACAGGTGGGTATAGCTGGAGCACCTGCAGATGAAGTAATGAGAAAGACAAAGCCAAAAGAGGACACGTGGACGCCTGTGTGGAACGAAGAGTTTACATTTGAATTAACACTTCCTGAAATAGCTTTACTTAGAATTGAAGTACATGAATATGACATGTCTGAGAAGGATGACTTTGCTGGTCAAACCTGTCTTCCTGTTTCCGAGTTGAGGCCCGGAATCCACGCAGTTCCATTGTGTGACCGTAAAGGATATCCTTACTCTTCAGCAAGACTACTCATGAGGTTCGAGCTTGAGTCTTAAAAATCTTACTTCATCTAAATATTGGCTTAATTTTAGGTTTTTCTTTTAAAAAAAAAATTAAATCGTTGTGTATATTATTATTTTTAATTAATAAATGGATCATGGCTTTTTGCCCTCGATTTGTTAAACTCGGGATGCATGTTCCTACCAGCTTGTTTTTCTGACCGCACATTTTGTGTGTTAGGTTTTCGTTTGCTACCTGCATTATTTTCAAAACTAATTATATTGCTATTAAAAAAGACACCATGAATTGATCAAAGTCAACAAGAGACTTTGAAATTTACCTGAATTAGAATATGCTTGAATCCCAAAAGCAGGTTGCAAAAATCGCTAAGCCCTCAGGTCAGAACAGCTCCTTGGAGCGAGTAATCTGGGAGTACTTCCCGAATATTTGGCCTAGGCGGGGGGTACTCTCGAAGTACTCGTCTCGAAACAACCCCTTGAAACGAGTACTCGGCCTTGGAGACTGACTTTTGCAACCATGCCCAAAAGTGATTTACATAGATCACAATAAAGCGTCGATAGCCAAAGATTGTTGCAAGTCATCATCACCTTGTATAAAAGTGGTGACTTTATTTTTCTACAAGTACAAGATTAGATGTTATTTTGAAATAAAGGTATACAAAATGATCATTTCTAAAACCATACCCGAAAAAGGGCCACACTCGAAACTGGTTTCTGCCCGGTTAAGAGTAAAATCGGTTACGACTTGTAAAAAACCATCGGTTCTTCCTTTCTTTCGTTTGACCGGTGCCTTCCTAACCTTAAAAAACCTAGTTTTTGGATTGGTTCTAGACGTTAGTTTCGAAAAAAAAAAAACATTTCTAGCCATGGAAAATAATCATAGCCATATTTTGCCCCCTTTGAAAAAGAATTATGTAAAGATATGAATTTCATTTGTTTATATCCTTGTTGAAATGTGTTTACTAGGTTGAATTTGACTTGTTAAAAGCCTCAACTATAAAACTAGTAGAATTTATTATCCCTCGAGTAGTTTATTACATTAAAAATTATATTTTTTGGCTTTAAATTTAAAAACTTTAAAAATAAAAATGATATGTTTATAGCAATAGTATAACATTATAACTATAACCACTTAGAAAAAAATTTAAAAATATAATTTTCAAGAATTATCACATTTTTTTATTTATAACGCAGCTTTAAACCCATTTATAAATGTTATGAGTGTTGAATGCGTGCTGTTGAAAATAGCAATTTGTCTTTGCACGAATAAGAACCAAATTTTACAACCGAAATAGAAACACTTTCTAACATAACCTGCAATCATTTTATAATATTTCTTTAATAAATATGGACATAACACAAACACACAAATGTTAATGACATCTGATCAAGTAGCGCGATTAGAAAATCGATGTGTAATTTATAAAATATTGTTCGAAATGAGACGACTAATTATGAATGCCAAAAACTATCACAATTTTGGTATTTTAGTTTGATGGAAAAGAAAGAAATCCTAATTTCAGATTCGGTCTTTATGGCATCTGATTTACTAAATGTTCAAACTTATAAGACCATCCATATGTACAATCAAATCCAACTCAACATTTTAATAAAAATTAATTTCTCTCTTCCATTTACACAACCCAATCAAACCCAACTTTTCACTCTCATTAACAACCCAACATTTACTTTTTTTTTATTAAATAAATATAATTTATTATTTTTAGTTTTTATTAAAGTTATTAGAAAGATAAATAAAATAATTATTTTATTTATAAAAAATAAAAATTTTAATTAAAAAAAATTAGCATATTAATTTTTATTTATCAAACATAATTATTCATCATCGCCAAATTTTTGCCATATGCGCTCAATCAAATCGTTTCTTAAACATATAATTTTTTAGATAATAAGTTTGATTCGGGAAATCTTTTGAATCAATAAAAAACCTGCAAGTTTTAAATAGGATAAATTAATGATTGTATTTATTTTATATTAAAAAATACATTTTTTAAACACAAACTCTGTTTTTGACAATTTATACCAACATGTAATAAAAAAACTGATCAAGACTGTGTTTTTAGATTTTTTTCTAAAAAAATGTTAATTATTAGTAGTTTTTACAAAAAGATTATAATCAAAGTTTGTTATGATGAAGTAAAAGAGAAAAAAAGAGGTATAAAATAATTTGATGCCATGTGGCATGAGTTGGGTTGCAACCTCAGTTGCCCATGTGAGCAGATCGTCCACCTTTAGTTAATTTTTTTTTTAAAAGTGTCATGTTCTCAAGGAGATTGCCAATAGGGATGGTCTAAGATAGCTTTGAATTTTGTATTCTCTTTTAGTGGCATGCTTTTATCAATATAGAGAACAACACTCAGTTCATATTCATTGGAAATGTGTATTTGGGTTAAATGATCAATTGACGCAATTGAGCGTATGCAAGGCCAACCAGGCAAACAAGCCTCGAAGACGAAATAATGTTTGAAACAAAAGTATATGATGAAGAGGTGAATGACATCTATCTTTTGACGTATCTGATGAAAAATTATCTTTTTGATGTATTGATTTGTCTATGCATATAGATTGTAGATGACTTATATTTTAAAAAAATGGCCCTATCTAGTTTATACCCGACCTGATTTCATATGGATATGATTTCACCCTTATCTTACTTGACTTGGTTCCTCCTAAAACCTGAATCCAAAAAACTCGATTTCATTTTGCCCAATTGCCACCCCTACCCGAATTAAAAAAAAAAAAAAAGAAAAAAAAACTTCTATTTAAATTTTTTTTTTTTTTTTTTGGATAAGCCCCGGAAAAGTTTTAACAAATGAATTTTTAAATTCACAATTGATGTTGAAAAAATTACCAAAGTACAGTAGAGGACTAGAGGCCACGGGATCCAAATATCCAATTTTGAACAGAGTGGGGCTGGGCTATCTTTTCCGGATAACCCAGTTAATCCAACTATATCAGTTAAATACTTAAAGCCCAATCCATATCGGGTTCATGGTCAAAATGTCAAATACAACCCAGCCCTGCTTACCCAAATTTTGTTAGATAAGAACACCCATTAGGCAATATCTTTTTTTTAGAATATAAAGTTAAATAAATAAATTATCGCATTAGTAATGAAACAAAATCAACATATTTAAAGTCGTTGGAGATAAATACAAGTTCTACTGTTTGTATGTTCCACTGGACACATATATAATAATACATAACTAATTTTCGTATGACACTTTTTTATTTGATTCTAAATAAAATGCTAACATACAGAATAATATGATTGAAAGAATATGAAATGTTTACAATATAAAAGGAACAATTACATATATATACCCCTGTAAACTTTATATAATGTATGTATGTATGTATGTTATACACACAAAAAGATATATGTGGTTTAATTTTTCACAGTTATAAATAAAAGAATATATGAATATATGAAATTAAATCAAAACAAAAAGAAGGATAGTGTTTGGAGGAATAAAATTCAAAGATGATATAGATTTGACTAAACTTTACAAATATAGGCTCTCTTTTTAAAAAGATTTTGAAAGTGGAAAATTGAATTAGATTCAATTCTCTAAAAGATTAAAAGGAAAGGACAAATATGCACTAGTATTGAAGATGCTAGCCAACCTTAACATGAATCACACCAAGGGGCATAAATGCCATTTTATCATGATGTGAGCCAAAACGACAGGAGGAGTAGATTGCCCTACCATAATCTTGTTCTTTTGCAAGAAAACACCAAAAAGCTTTATTTATAAGATTTAAGGTCTTATTAATATGATTTAATTATTTTAAATCAATATTCTCTTTCACGCCCCACCCACGCCCACTCACACGGCACACCGGATGGTCTAATAACTAAAAATGTTGTCTGACAAATGCCATCATATCAAGAACTTAAATTTTTCCGGCTATTTTTTACTTCTAATTTCTAAATATATTTTTATTTTTATAATAATGTTTAATTGATACTTTACTTATTTTCATAATAATATATAATTCTTATTTTCCTAATTTTATCTTAATTTTAGACCCAAATCCACTATTCAATCTAGTAATAATAATTATATCTATTATTTTAATAATTCAAATATAAAAATATAAAAAATGAACTGTTTTTAACCTAGTTTCTAAATATAAAATATTAACTATTTTTGATGTGATTGTACGCCAATAAATATGCTGGATAATACTAATATTACATATTTATATCCAAGAGACACCTAAAATAATTTCAGTTGTTTTATTTAATTTTATATACTATCGTAAAAATATTGTAATGTACAAACATCGTTTAAAAAAAGCATAATTGATACACGAAAAACAGAAAATACAGGACAATGACGTCACATGTAAAAATATATAGAATTAGATTAAAATTATATACATGAGATTTAACATAATTTTTGCATGCTTGATGTTTTCTTTTTTAACAGCTAACATCATGTAATATTATTTATTATTTATTTAAATAGACATATTAATACCATCATTTAGGAGGAAATCCACATTGGAAAACCATCTAGCTCATCCTAGAGTTTTTTTCTACACGTGAGTCTGAACAAAAACTTATCATTCAGAAAATCAAAAAAGTATCATTATGCTAAAAGTCGTTTGGCGCATGTTTCGTGTCTACACGTGAAAATTTGACCGATGCATCAGAAAATTCTCAAAAAAAAATAAAATTATCCTAATATGGAAACGTTTATGAATTATTATTCAAAGAAATTATTAATTAATTAATCGGAAGGGGAATGGAGACATGATATGTCGAAATATATGTTATTCCTGTATAAAAGTGACGCGTGTAATGGACTAAAAGTTAAACGTCTTCCCTTGTTGGGCCAAAAGGAATTAGTGGTCTCATGAAGAAAAAAGGGAAAGATAAGGATTGAGAGATGAAGTTTTTTTGAATAATATATATTTATTTATTTTTTTAGCAGCTAACGAGGGTTCAACGACATGCTTTTTCATAACCCAAATAAATCATCGGACCCAACAACCCATGCACTGCGACCACAGTCTGTTACCATCTCCCTGATATCTAAAGCTCAGGTGTTGCAAACGCTGAATCGAGCAAATCCACCTGTTCCTTAGGAGGAAACTCACTATGTGGTAAGACCCCTACTGACCGCTTTGGCCAGGATTTGAACCCATGAACTCACAAAGCTTAAGTTTTATGAGAATTATGAGGTGCCAGTTGATCAACAAGCTCATTGGCATTTGAATGATATATAATAATAACAACAATATCAATAATAATAAAACGAAAAAAGAGAAAATATTTATACGATTTTATGGTTGTTTTTGGGGTCGGTGTTTAGAGGGATGTTCGCATGATGCCTGTGTTAAAGAGGAAACCTAAAACCTTTTTTCTATTTTTAAGTAGATTAAAATATTTAAAAATATTATAAGTTCACAAATTAATACAAATTTATTGGTGGACGTGTAAGAAACGCATCGCTCTTGTATAAATAAAAAAAGAAAAGCTAATAAAAAATAAAGCTAAAACCAATATAATAAAAGAAACAAACAAAAGAATAAGAAATGAAAATATATGATTTAAATCTACGTCAAAGTTGTGTGAGAGGGAAACTCAACTGATGAGCTAGGCAGCACATCGTATGAACAAATGCAACAAAAATATCAATATATGGTACATACAAATTAATCATTTTTCCTAAAGAAAATAGTCATTGTGTGGTTGCAAGCAAGGTGCCACTATTCATTGATGTTTATAAATCATACAACAATTAAAAATAACTATATATTTTACAGTAAGTATAAGTTTTATGATGTTCAATGAACCAATAAACATTTTAAAATCCATTAATCATTTTATTTATCATAAACAAAAACCTTAATTTTAAAGGGGTAATATTTTACTTGATGTATGAAGCCTTTGAAATCTATGGACCGATTTTGATGTTATTGGTTCTAATATATTAAAATGAAAAATTTAATCTTCTAAAAGTGTCAACAAGCTGTGGTTATGGTGAACGCCACCATTATGCACCCTCACCGACCGGTCACACGGTCAACATGAGGGAGGTAAATCGCGTGATCTAGAGAAAATTGGATGATGTCGGGCTTTGAACCCTAGACCTTCATTATGAATTCTCACCCCGACAAGCTGTGGTTATGTGATGATGGTTGACTGGTAGTAGTGTTAACGGGTAGAGGGGTGATTTTCTTATAATTTGGTTGTGGTTTAAGCATTTTGCTTTTTAATAGTAAAGACCTATATATTTATCTTATAAAAAAATTAATGTAATTTTTAACTTTGCTTGATGGATAGTGGAGATAATCACATAAATGTAGAGTATTTGTGATAACACATGTGAAGATGAGAGATAGGTTGGACGAAGAACAGTAAATTATCAGAGAGTGAATATAGTTTTGAATACGTTTATAAATTGTTTTTTTATACATTGATTTATTAAAAAGTTTAAACACAGTTTAAACCTTTTATCTAGTTAAAGAATAATGATTCATGAAGATAACAAACGAAAGAGGTGGAAATAATCTTGTGACCATCCAATGTTAGAAGATGCTGAAAATTCAAACAGTGTGTTAGCATATGCGTTATGGTGTGCCTGAATTAAGCAAGAGGAATATAGTTAGTGAGTGTTATCAGATTATTAGAAAATATGTGTAATGGTAAGATGTAACAGGTGAAAAAGTGAAGGGTGATGTGAGTGTTTTTATTAATTTAAAAAATAATTGGTGGATTGTTTGGTCGAGCCGTGACCATGGTTATGTATCTGATTATTTCCCTTAGCCACACCTCAAGAGGCACGGGTGTTCAAGGTGTGATTGTGTGATGGAGAGCGACCAAGCCCTCCTCACAACTCATAACACATAGCCTTATAGTAAAACATATACTACTTTTTAAATTTAGAATGTAAACAAACCAAGCATGTAAGGGACAGTTTGTAAGGTTCATTCATTTAAGATGAGCAAACATAAATAAGAAGTTTCATTACTAGTTTCATTTGTTTAGTTTCATTATCGAAGATAGCCGTATGTTATGTTGATTTGTTTGTGTTTTTAAGCATTTGATAATATTTTCGTTTGCATTTATTTATTCATTTATTATTGTGTTCATATTTTTAAATTTGTAATCTTTAGTTTATTACTTAATATTTAACCTAGAAACATAATCGTTGAACTATTTTGATTTATTTGTGTTTTTGAGCGTTTGATAATATTTTCGTTAACATATATTTATTTCATTTATTATTGTGTTTCATGTTCTTAAGTTTGTAATCTTTAGTTATTACTTAATATTTAATCTAGAAATATAATCGTTGAACTATGTATTTTATTAAAACATAATACAATGACACTTAGATACTTGAAATATTATTTTAAGGTAATTTCAGTTATCGGTATAATTTTAAATTTGTGTTTTGTTTTATAATGGCTACATTTATAGTTTTAAATTTATTAATTCTATATTTGATTCTTTTACAAGTACAATTAGATTATTTGTTTATTTTATTAGTATTTTCATTTTGGAATAAAAACATTAAAACCCATCCAAGAGCAAAAAAAAAACGAAAAAGAAAAAAGAAAAGAAGTGCACTACTCGCCAACCGAATCCAAATTATCCAACGATACCGTTTGCATAAAAAAGGCAAAAAAGGGTATGATGTGACATTGTGACGTCTTTTTTTCCCCTAACTTTTTATTAATAATTCATGTGGGCCTCCAACATTATTTTCGTAAAAACGTTAAAATTAAGTAAATAATTAAAATAACTATTTATTAAAATCAATCTTTATATATTTTGTTTTTGTAAATATGAAAAGTGTTAAATTTTTTATGCATAGTATTTTGCTTGTTCTTGTTCCTTTACAGATTAAACTTGTTACTTTTTTATTAAACCCAAAACATGATTAGATTTATTATCTATTACTTTTATATACTAAACTTGTTCTTCTATATCCCCAGACCCTACTTTTAATTGGGATTTCACTGGGTATGATTGATTGATTGTTCTTCTATATATTACTTTTTTATTAAGCTCCTGTCATGTAAGTTAGTTGGTTAAGAGAGTGCATGGCTTGCACCAAAATCGAAAACCAAGACCCTTATAATTTGGCTTTAAATCGTTATGACTGGAATTGACTAATACGTACTTTACAACCTAAATATAATTACACAGATATAAAATTCTGAATTATATAATTTTAGACAAATACTTTGATTTTTAATTTAAATTTGAGCTTAAGCGTTCTACAAGGTATTATAATGGTCTATTAGATTTAATATAGTTGGTAATGTCAATTGTTGTTTCACCATAACTTATATAAATAAAATCTTATGCCGTTCCAAAAAAAATAAATAAATTAATATAATCTTATTTTAGTTTACTTTTTTCTATCTCTCTCTCTCACACACAATATGTGTGTGTGTGTTGTGTATATATTGTAATTATGTGCTGTTCAAAAAATATATATATTGTAATTATGCATCTTTCTTGAAGTAAATGTGAAAATGATAGCTCTTAGACTTATTGTGACGGATCACAATCATGTTGATTATATAGATATCATTATGCATGACGCGTGAGTGCATTCTTAACTCATGGTGCACTTATGAGACACGTATTCACCACCTATTAGAGGAGATGAGTTTTAATTTTGTTGGTTGGATATAGATCCGTTTATTTATTTATTTATTTATTTTTCATTTGCTTCAATCAATTTTATGGTCACTTAAATTCAATTCATTATTAGAAGAAAGAATTTTATATGATAAAAATACAACCTTAGCGTTCTTGCTATTAAATGTTGTTTGTTACGAATGTAAATACATTTAACTCAAAAGCAAAAAAAAATATACAAAATGGTGAACGGCACCATTAGGGGTCTTTCACCGACCGATCATACGACCAACATGAAGGAAGTAAATCGCGTGACATAGAAAAATTGGGTGATGCCGGGCTTTGAATAAGAAAATATTTAAGGGGCATATTTGTTATAATATTAATTTTAAGTAAAAAATATAGCGATTTACAGGGCACCAAGTTTTATAATTACATAAGGGTCTCATTAGTTCATTAAATTTTATATTTGTGATTGGAGACAATACTCTCTTAACTTACACACACACATATATATATATGTATTATGGTTGTAGAAGTCGCTAGACGCAAGTTGGGTGGTGAGTTACCGTCTAGGGATTAATCGGGATTAATCGCCGTTAGACGGATCGGAATTGTCATGTGTAAATTTACAAATATGTATCATATACACATCAATATCATTAATTTGGTATAATATTTCAAATAATTTAAAAAATAAACTTAAGCATACTAAGTCAAGTATTTCAAAGTTCAAACTTAAACACTGAGTTCAAAGTTTAGAAACAGATTTCGAAATTAAGTGACTGGATTCGATGTTTCAGAGACATATTAAGAATTTTAGGTTGAGACATGTCTAAATAATCATGAATTTAACCCCTTTTACTAGAAAAAAGTCAAAAAAAAAATATAACAAAATGTCAAAAAGGTCAAAAAAATAAAATAAAATAAAATAAAAATCTGGCTAGGCTCCACCTCCGATTTTTACAACAGTAATACACACACACAGGACTATTACTCCGTGTATTACACGAGTTTAATATAAAAATTTTAAATAATTAATAATAAAATTTAAAAAAAATTATAAAATGATATTTTAAGAGAAAATGATTACTTTACATATTAAAGAATGCTTCAAGTAATAAAAAAGCAATAAAAAACTTTAATAACTATATAAATGATATATGATATTTTTGATTTGTAACGATTATTATCTTTCAACAAATTGATGATAAAGTTTTAATTTGTATTCTATCAAATACTAACTTTTATAAATCAAAAAGGTAAAATATATAATTTATTTGATTATTTAATTTTAACGACTCAATTTATATATAACGTTAAATAGAAGGACCAGAAGGGTAACTTTTCTTAATCATTTTTTACTTTGGTTTTTAAATAAATTTAAAAACTGTCATCGGTTTATAAAGATCTTATTGTTTTAAACACTTTTTTCTATATAACTTTGATTTTCTGAAAATAAAATATTGTTTATTTTAAAAAAATAATATTAACTTTTTTTTACATTTTATAAAATTTTCTTATATGTGTTTTCTAATTAAAAGATATTTAATATTATTAGTTATTTGTATTTTGATTATTTAATAGGAAAGATGATATAATTATTTATTTGGAGATAGTTAAATAAATTTGATAAAAAGTTGACATGTGACAATTATGGTGTAAGAACATGACATGTGACAAAAAACATATTTGTTTATTAGTATAGTAAGATAAGATAGTTTGAACAGTTAAGTTCAAACATTTTGACATCATCATCAAAAAGAAAATTTACACTGAAAAAACTGCATAGCTTATCTGGAGCATTTTTTTTGCCCCATTTAAGACTCAAACTCAAATCCTTAAATTAATAAAATCAGGAAAGTATTATTAAGCCATAAAAACTTTGATGAATAACTTGTTTGTATCTTATTCAATGTTGTATAAATCGCTAGTCGTCAGTCGGTCGGTGGGGTGGGGACTAGGGATTATTCGGGATTAATCGGCCTAATCGGATAGTCAGGCCTAGTCGGCCTTAGAGGACTAATGTAGGGGCGTAAACGAGCCGAGCCGATCCCGTGCTCGTTAAGGCTCGAGCTCGGCTCGTTTAGATAAATTTGGGCACGGGCTCGAGCTCGGCTCGTTAAGAGTTTTATTTACCAGGCTCGAGCTCGGCTCGTTAGAAGATTTTTAGGCTCGAGCTGGGTTCGGCTGGGCTCGTTTAGATTTAATTTATTTAATTTAATTACCAATTTAATTATATTTATAATTATATTTTCAAATTTTAACATAAAATATTTGATTTAAATATATTTATCATAATTTTATATACAAAAATAATTAATTTTATTGATAAACACTTAATATAATAAATAAAAATTATATATTTTAAAAAGCTCGTTAAGGCTCGCGAGCCGGCTCGAGCTCGATATGTAAAGCTCGATCTCGGGCTCGATTACTAAACGAGCCACACTTTTGGGCTCGGGCTCGGGCTCGTTAAGGCTCGGCTTGTTCGAGCTTTTTACCGATCCGATCCGGAGCTTTTTACCGATCCGATTCCGAGCATTTCACGAACTATCTTGGTTCGTTTACACCCTAGACTAACGATTAATCGGCCTAGTCGTGGATTTTTACAACCATGATCTTATTAAATTTTTTTTTTTAAAAAACCACTTTTATACAAAAAAAAAATCCCAAGAGTCTGGAAACCCAGTCAATAGACAGACAGTACAAGTGCCAAATATAACAATGTGTAAAGAATTTTCAACTAAACCCATCATGCATGATTACATGGGTCTCTCATTAAAAAAAGAAGTTAGTGACACTTTATTATACAAATTTAAAATAGTTTACTCTAGTTTTTCTATTTAGTATACTTCTAATATATCTTATTTTTAATCAAATTAATAACATTTAACTATTAGTATTCTTATTATTCTAAATTCAACTATTAGTATTTTTATTATTCTAAATTCTCAACGTTATAAAATACTAAAACTCTTTTTATCATTTTTATTATTTGCACGTGCACTTCATGTTTAATTAATTAAACATACTTTGCAGTTAAATATAAATAATAATATAGTGTTGCATCATCACAAATCATTAATTGTTGCGTGTTCGTCAATGTCTTATTATTCGACGAGTTAATCGATTAATAGTTCGTTTTCTGTCAAAACTGCCGGTAAATTACCTAATGACTTATTCAAAATGGTTTATCCATTTAATTAGGTCTATAATTTATAAATAAAGTTTTAGAGAGCCTGAATCCTTGATGTGTTTTCCTCGACCTCGTATGTATAATACAACTAACAATGAATTGGGTTTTTTGTTGTTGGTGTCACACAAAACTTATTGGTTACCTCTAAAGTCATGACTTAAGGATTCTTGAAACCCCTTGGTAGAACATGATTTTGTGGTCATCTATAAATATTCAATAGCAAGTGTTGGATTCAACTAAAAAACACACTTCTGTAAGTTTTAAGGTCACGGATTTGAGCTCATCTCATTTTTTTTTCCTTGAGTGTATAATGTTTATATTCGCTCAATTTCCTACTAATTTCTTCAAATTTTTTTGAACAATCTAATTTCTTTAAATGTGGCATAGATTTGTTGGTAAGGACGTCTTTCTAGGTTTTGGAGGTGACAAGTTTGAATCTCGTGACCTCCTTTTTTTTTTCCTTGAGTGTGTAATGCCTAGCTTATAAGTTTACTTTAAAATATTTTTATCAAATGTTCTCATATATATTTCTTCTAGAGATCATGAGTTCTATTCTTGCAGTCTCCCTCTTTTTCCCCCTTAAGTATATATTTAATTTGTAACTTGTTAGTTCACTTTCTACTAAAAAAACTGGTTTTAGGCTTATCATGCAATTGAGATTCGAAATATCGATAAACCAATTTTGGGTTGTTTCTTTTTTTCCTTTTATTTTTTCCATTTTTTCCATTTTTTTTCTATCTTTTTTCTCTTATTTTGATTTTTCCAATTTTTTTTGCGTTTTTTATTATGTTATGTCTTGTTACGGTTAATGTGTGGGGAGTTAATTTGTTTATTTCTATCAGTGTTTCTATGCTCACTTTTAGAAAAAATTTAAGCTCAATACTGAGATACAAGTGTGCTATTGTTTTTTTTTAAAGTTGAGACACAGTTGTCTCATACATTTAGTGTTTCAAACTTTAATAATCTTTTGAGAACATAAGCAAAAAGAGAGAAACACCTGTTCAAGATGTATCAAAGCAAGTATAGACACTTTACTAGTATTGCATCAAAAGGGATTAAAGAAAAGATAACGGTTATCAGGTCTCTCCTTTTGGTCTTATAAAGATAAAATATAAATATAATATATATGTATATATATATAGGGAAGTGTTCAAATAATAACTCACTCTTAAAACAATAACCCGAAATAACCCGTCAAGATGAAGCTAAATCTTGAATTTTTTTAAGCATCATTTTTACACATTTAAAACACTATGTTGTTTTATGAGTTTGTGTAAATTCATCACTGTTTAAGAGATTTCATCATTGTAAGTTTTTGATTTACAGCACTGTAATTGTTTTATGCCCAAAAATTACAACGATGTAAACTCTCAAACGGTGATGAATTTTTGCACATTCGTAAATGAACATAGTGTTATAAATGTGTTACAGTGATGTTAAAAAAAATCCAAGATTTGGCTTCATCTTGGCAAAGTTATCCGGGTTATTACAATAAAGGTGGGTTATTATTTGTTCACAATCATATATATATGTGTGTGTGTGTGTGTTTAGGCTAAAAAGAAGAAAAACTTTAAAAAGTGGAGAAAGAAATTTGAACTATTATTTTTTTGGATGAATGGTTGTAGGTGTCACGTCATTAGATATAATTTAGGTGAAATTAAAATGGTTTGACAGGTTTAAGGGCACACGGAGTGGAACTCGGGAGAAGCACGAGGAAGCCATCACTGAACCGGGGCTAGCCGGGAACACCGTGCCCCCGGTTTCGGCTCGGGGATAAGTGGGGAGAGGAAGCCGATTGAAGCCGAGCTTGGGGAGAAAAAATAATACCGTTGGAGTGACCGTTGGAATCTATAAAAAAAATTCAAACTCTATAAATATATCACCATTTTTTACATCAAAACTCACACTCTTTATCATTTTCTTCTTTCATTCTACAATCTAATTTTATAAAGTTTAAACAAATGGATATGTTTACGTTTGAACTTCCACCATTTGAAAGTAAATCGTCAAGTTCTGAAGAAGACGAGATTAATATCACACAACAAAACTTTCAGTTTTTGTCAACATTTGTGGCCACTAGCTTAGACGAGTTTGGATTCACCGCATCCTCTTCGAAAGGTATAAACAATTTTTTTAGTATATTTGTTTTTTTATTATGTTTTTTACAATATATATGTTACAATATTTTTTAAAAGGTATATATGTCGGGACGATCATGTTGAATCACACAAGAGGCTTTTTGATCATTATTTTAGAACTGAATCCAACCCAACATTCACCCATGAATTATTTGAAAGAAGATTCCGTATGCCTAGAGATTTATTTTTGCGTATCGTAGGCGACATTGAAATAAATTACCAATACTTTCAAACAACGTTTGATGCACGTCTGCGATACGACAGTTAGCTTACGGTGACGCTCCAGATGCTCTTGATGAGTATTTACAAATGTCTGAAAGAACGTCGCGTGAAAGCCTCAACCAATTTTGTGACGGTGTTATTTGTTTGTATTCAAAAGAATTTCTTCGAAGACCCACTTACAATGATGTTCAGTTGCTATACCAAGCGCATTCTGAAAGACACAAATTCCCGGGGATGTTGGGAAGTATAGATTGTACGCATTGGATTTGGAAGAAATGTCCGATTGAATGGCGCGGACAATACACACGGGTTATTACAAGGTTTCGACGGTGATGCTTGAAGCAATGGCATCACAAGACACTTGGTTTTGGCATGCTTCCTTTGGACCACCCGACTCCAACAATGACCTCAACGTTCTTGGTCGTTCGTATGTTTTCAGCAACATATTTGATGGATCAGCCTCAAAGTGTCCGTTTATGGTTAACGGCATCGAATACAAGCTTGAATATTATCTTGGTGATGGGATTTATCCTAGTTGGGCAATTATAGTGAAATCGTTGCAGCATCCTCCCGAGAATGATTTAAAACGTCGTCGATTCAAAAGAGCACAAGAAGCAGCACGAAAGGATGTTGAAAGAGCTTTCGATGTTTTGAAGGGAAAGTGGAATATATTACATCGTCCCGCAAAGCAAATGCATCCACGAAGTTTACGAAAAATTATGTATGCTTGTATCATTCTACATAATATGATTTTAAAATGGACTGGGGAAGCAATATCAGCAGAACACATAGAGGATCCTCATAGTGATTAACAGCCAGAAGAAGACATTCTTTATCAGCTGCGATTAAGAACAACTCAAGACAACCTTCGAGCTGACCTTATCGAGCATTTGGAGCATTTATCGCAGCAATATCACGCCAATAACCCGAATAACTAGTATTTTAAATGTCTTTAATCGTTGTTGCTTATTTTTAGAATCGTTGTGGATTTTTTTTTAATTTAATGTAATATCCTTTTAAATTTTAATGTAATTTTATATTTTATTTTTAATGAATATTTCATTTTTATTGAAATAAATCATTAAAAAATGTGGGGAAAATTGGGAAAAAAATGGGACGACACCATTTTAACACATTTAAAACACTATGTTGTTTTATGAGTTTGTGTAAATTCATCACCGTTTAAGAGATTTCATCGTTGTAAGTTTTTGAGTTACAGCAATGTAACTGTTTTAGGCCCAAAAATTACAACGATGTAAACTCTCAAACGGTGATGAATTTTTGCAAACTCATAAATGAACATAGTGTTCTAAATGTGTTACAATGATGTTCGAAAAAAAATCCAAGATTTTGCTTCATCTTGGCAAAGTTATCCGGATTATTGCAATAAAGGTGGGTTATTATTTGTTCACAATCCTATATGTGTGTGTGTGTTTAGGCTAAAAAGAAGAAAAACTTTAAAAAGTGAAGAAAGGAATTAGAACCATTATTTTTTTGGATGAATGGTTGTAGGTGTCACGTCATTAGATAGAATTTAGGTGAGATTAAAATGGTTTGACAGGTTTAATAGGTATTGTAGTTATTATTGACTTTTTAACTGCTTTCCCGTATTTTTTTAAAAGTTTAGAACTTTTTTGTACGTTCTTAATTTTGTAAAAATAATTACACCATAAAATCCAACTTTTTTTAATCTTTTTAACGAATATAATATTGCTATATAAAAAAACGACCTAAATTGGTGTATATGATGTCATACCCCGGCCGATGACGGAATACATTGGAGCATGATTTGTGTATGATTGTTCATAAGCTCATGATTTCTAAATCAAAGTTTCATACTTAAAATACCAAATTACAACGTCTTTACATTACAAGTCCAAAGTCAAATACAACATTCAAGAATTTAAAACTTAAGTCTTTAATAAAGTATATATCACACCCCCAAATTCCCACGTGTGGAGTCAGTCCACATGGGTGTGACGTGGCCATAATCACCGCTCATGGTCATATAGAACAACTATATATGCGTTGCAAAATACATTGTTTGTCATAAACACAACCAAACAATTTTTAATTATAGCAGCGGAAATTAAGTTACAAAGCAGCGGAATAAAATACGTTTGATAATGCAGCGGTAAATAAGATGTCAGACACTACATTGTTTAAAAATACATAACAGAGTAAATATTGTTTGATTAAATGATATGAAATGCATGCAAGTCCTGTGCTCGTTCTCTAAGTGCATTACTGTCCATAAGCCAGTCGGCTAGTTACCTGAGAATACATGTTCAAGAAAAAGTGTCAACACGTAGGTTGGTGAGTTCACAGGTTTTGATATACATAGATAATAATCAGAAATCATGTGTCATGTTGTTTATTAAAATGTTAGTCCCGAGCCCTAGGCTCAAAGTGTCAGTGCGTCACTACCGAACTAGACTTGTTAGTCCTTGCCTCCGCCATGTCTCGTAAGAACAATGGCAAGATAGGTCGAGATTTCACATGTCCCGACCTCCAGTCGGTATTGTGCCACGTGGGGTTCGTCACACCCAAACAGATCTATCCAAACTTACCTTGTTGTTTGTACATTAATGGTAAGACTTTGCGAGGGCTTGTTACGATTACAACACTTATGTTTGTCTAATAAACCAGCATACACAATATGTTTGTGCAAGTGATAAATGTTTGACTCGATTTAACAAGTATTCTCCCCCTATTTGAAAAGTTTGTGAAAGGGTTAAAGAGGGGCCGTAAACTCACCTTAGGAATGATCGGATAAAGATAGCGTAAGCTCCTGCTTCGTGAACGTGTCGGTCACCGGCTACCTATATCGTATAGCTTTCATGTGTTCGTGTAAGTGACCATGTTCGTGTTCGTGTTCGTGTTTGTGCTCAACAACCCTCGGTTGTTATGTTTGTCCGTGTCGGTCCACATTGACCGTGTTTGACCGTGTCAAGTCAACGACCTGTTGGTGAACCATGTGTTGGTTATGATTCGTGTAACATTCGTGACCGTGCCCATTGTGTGCAAAAACACGCAAATTGCATTTATGGATAACTTACTATTTATAGTACGTTTCCATTTTTAGCAAGTTCCACATCAATTATCGTTTTAATGATTCTGGCATGCTCGATGGTCATACGTAATCATGTTAACACATAGCACGTTGTCATACGCGATCAAATAAACGCATAACATGTTTTTAGTTATTAAAGTTTCCTAATATGGAAAGTTTCTAATTTTGACATGTTCAACATCAAAATCACCTAACTTATCTTGACAATAATCATATTTCATCATGTTAAGTCATTTAGCATGTAGAAATCATGTATTGCATTTCAATATCAAGTTTTCACAAAATAAAGTTACTATAAATAGTAACTATGACAAATACTCATCAAATGATTATCATAACCATTTCTAATCTAGTTTTCATACTTATAACATCATAATATATATCATCAATCATCATCTAAACATGACCATCTCACCTAAACCATTATCTAGCAATACTTAGATTAGAAACGTTACTAAATATAGTAACTAGGTCCAAAATGACCACAAATCAATTTCTTATGCATTATATCATCATATTATCATACCAATGATACTCCTATTCACATGCATGCTCATATTTCTATCTATATCACCATGGTGTAACATAAAAGTTACTATATATGGCAAGTTCACCCAATAATCATATTTTGACTTTCTTAACAATATCAAATCATGTAACACATTACCAACATCATCAATAAACATGTATGAACATCAAAAATCATCTAATATACTCTAGATCATGCATGCATGTCGATATTTCACCTATTCATGAACAAATCAAGCATTATACATACCCACATCATCATGGATTGTCATATTTCACCATCTATTGTAACAACCCATTTGGGTGAAATGTTATAAATTAAACATAATTGGTGTATGATTGTGTTTATTTTAATTAAAGGGTGTTTTGTATGATTTAATTATTTTAAATAATATTTGGTGGGTGATTTAAATAAGTATTTGTTAAATATATTGTAGTGGGAGTTAACTAACTTAATTAAGTTGGATATAAGTTAGTTAGTTTTAACATGTAAATGGAGGGGTAAGAAGTGTCAATAGCTGAAAGTTAATAACAAGGGGGGGTTTAATGTTGACTTGGTCAACATTTCACACTTTTATGTGTGTGTTTTGGCTGTGGACGTCGACCAAGGGGAAGGGAGAAGAAGAAATCCAATTTCTGGAAAATTTGACCTAGTTCTTGCTTGGATTTTGATCAAATCTCTCATGCAAACATAGATTGGCGTTTTTCTTGCATCATACAACATCTAGGTAAGTGATTTTGGGTGTTTTGGTGCAAATTTCGTGGGTCACCATGGGGGTGTGGGTTTGATGGGTAAAACTCTCAAATTTGGTGTTTTGAGAGTGTCAAATGTTGTTAATGATGTTGATAATCATGTAGGAACAACTTTTAATTGTTTTCTTTCATGATTTATATGTTATGAAAATGGGGGAATTGGGGTTTTCATGGAGTTGATGAACATGGTGTGTTAAGTAGTGTTTAAAGGTTTGACTTTGATGATTATCACTATATAGCTATAGTTTGTGGTGAAAATGATGAAATTGATCATTTATAAACAAATAATGGAGTTATATGGATGTGTTAATGATGAATGATCATTAGCACATGAACTTGTGCATACATGGTGTTTGATGAAATGCCAAGTAGAGCATTTAACTTAAAATTTGTTTAAAACCAATGGTGAGATGTAGTATGTGGTGTATAACATCAAAAAAGGGTGAATTGTTATGGTTAAGGGTCATTTGGAAGCAAATTAGATTGAAAATGGTGACATTGGGGTGAATGGGTGTATTTTGACTAGTTGTAGTCAAACTTTATATTAAACCTATTAGTTGTGATAATAGGAATTGATAGTGAAGGTGTGGGTGAAACCAAACGACCCGGAAAGGAAATTGTGATAGAGGATAGCTCATTGGAATAAGGTAAGTCACCCAATCTTCTATTTTGTTGTGTGTAATGGTGTTATGTATGAATGAATATGTAGTGGAAGATTGACTTTATGGTGAATTGATGATATTGGTGCTTGTTGATAGACAATAATAAGCAATTGGTGATATATGTTGCTTGATTGTTGTTGGTATGGTGTTTTGATGCTAGTCCATGATTTACTTGGTGTTAATTTGTATGTGTGTTGAATGATTTGAATTATTTCACAAGGTGTGTGAATTGTAATTGAAATCAACTCAAATTGGTGTTTTGAATCACAAGTGGTGTGATCATGACATTGAATTATTCACATGGTGTGTGAATGTTCTTTGTTGGGTGTAATCAAGTTAGTAAAACACAAGTGGTGTGGTTTACTTAACTTGAGAAATCTTGTGGAATAAGATTTCGATGGAGTTTTGGGTGCAAACGACCCGTTAGTAAATCGTTTGATATTATGACTATGATGGTTATAATTTGGTGAATTAAGGTGTTTAATATGATTATATGGTGTTATATAATGTTTATGGGGGTATTGAATGGTCGTATTTGAGCGAAAGGGGTCAAGAAGGCTTAAAACAGGAAAAATGGCCGTGCAGGTGTGCCCCGGCGTATCATACGCCGGGGGGGGGGGCGTATGATACGCCACCTTCAGCTTCCACTTTGGATTTTGTCTGTGATACGCCTCCAAATACGCCAACCAATACGCCAGGGGCTGAATTTGACCAAAATTGACTTTTTGGGTCATGTAAGCTCATGTGGGTGGGCATGGTGATCTTACTTAGTTCTAATGAACTAATGGTGACTTAATTAACATGTTTTCAGGTGAACGGAAGGGTTAAC
This sequence comes from Mikania micrantha, assembly GCA_009363875.1. NCBI lineage: Eukaryota > Viridiplantae > Streptophyta > Magnoliopsida > Asterales > Asteraceae > Mikania > Mikania micrantha. Next base: position 90,030,164 of record CM018695.1, on the reverse strand, counting down.
AGCGATCGTGATCGGGTTGCCTCGCAAGGATTCGGATCAAACATCTTTTGGGGTTTTTCTTTGTTGGTGTTAAACAAAGATTTTTGTGAGCAACGCTAATGTAGTTTTTGGTTGTTGAATGTTTAATTAACATCAATTATTTTGAAAAGTCCATTCAAATGGGGTGTCTATGGTGTTAATTACAATTGTCGGTTTGAAAAATCTGGGACCTATTTTCATTTGTCGTTTAAAAACACGTGGCATGTGTTGGTGGGTTTGGGGCTTACATCTATTCATTCTAGATCATCATTATTTTTAATAACATCACTAAACCCATATTCAAAACATTGCAAATTCGTGCATGTTGAGATTGAGTGGGTGCACGTGGGTGTAATACCTTGCATGTGTGTGTAATGGTGTGAAAAGTGTATGTTAGCCATAGGAACTACCTTCTAAAGTTCCAAAATGTAGAAATGGTGATTCAACCAGATCCTAAGCCTCCCGGATAGCAGAATGAAGAAGATGGTGATGGGTTCAAGCTCCAACTATGGTTTTTCAAGCTCCAAGTCTTCCCTCCTTCACTCCTTGAGCTTCAATGTGTTCATCAATAGCTTCCAATGGCTTCCAGAGGCTGATGATGGGTGTAACAGGCGGTTATGACGAGTAGAAGAGGTCTGAAACTCAAGAAATGGGTTATAGGGTGGCTAGGAATGATTGCATCTTGGTTTTGTAAAGATTTCGCGTCTGACAGCCTTCGCGTACCGCCAAAGAGGTTCAATAATGGTCTTGGCGTACCGTAATGAATTTCGGGATTCAAAATCCCCGCCCACCCATCGCGTCCGCCAAGGCCTATTCCTGGGCCTTTAGCGTACCGCGAAGAGTCCCGGAAGAGCCCAATAGGCCCGATTTCAATGGTTTGGCTCGTTTTTCGTCGTTTTCTCACTTATGGACTATTGTTCGGCATCGTTTGAACTTTCAAGTTCAATATTTGAGCGTTTCGTGAGGTTTCTAGTGTGGGGTTACACGATGTGTTAAACGTTCACCAACGTTCGCATTTTCTTAGACACGTGTGTGCGTGTTGCGATAATTCACCGAATTTTCGTGTTTGTGTCAGTGTTCTTACTGTTATGCCACGTGTCACACTAAATTAAGCTAATTCTAGTGCGACATATATAATTATCAATTAAATAAACATTTAATTAAAGTAGGTGCTGACCTGGATTTTGTGGGGTGTCACACTATCTAAGTCCATCTTCATATACTTTTACTTAGAATCTTCACTTTAACTTGTCACACATGTAAAGTAACTGTCAACTAAATGAATAGTTGGTAAGCAGTCACGTGATTATAATAGTATAAGTTTCAAAGTATGCAAACCTTAATGACAATGAGTATGAATATTATATTGTGAATGAAACAAGCATGTGTAAAGGGTGTACCGGCCCTTTTTAACACGGACAACGTCACGCGAAGAGAGCGCGACTCTCTTAGGAACTAAGTATTAGAATACGTGCAAAGAAGCATATGAGTAAATAAGTATACAAATACAAGATCAAACACATAATAACAATCCAACTACAAAGCATCTTATAGTTTGCATAAGTTCAAGAATAGTATATAAAGTTTAAGCATTTGAATAAGTACATATGTGACAGCGCCAAAATAATATACAACTAAAAAGGGGTTGTGAAAACTCACTTGTTTGCTAAGCACCTCCAAAAACACAACTTAGGCTAGTTGTGAAATAGCAAACACTTGTCAACCTGCTTTGTATATAAGAATGTATCTATAAGTTTCTAAATATCTTAAAATACGAAAGCATATATCAAGTTTATCTTCTAAAGATCGGGGTTTAGGAATTTTGTTTGTCTTGTTCATATTTGTATAAATGTTTAAACTTTTAAGGTTTATTTGAAGTTAGGTACCATATTTTGACAAAATATTGCATAAGTTCAAATAATAAATTTTAGAACTAAATATTCTAAATGTATTAACTTAAAGTTTCAAATTTATTATTAATGTTTCATTTAAAATATATTAAATAAAATATAACATAAATTCTATAATGATTTCATTAGAATAAAATTATACCAAGTATAAAATAAAACTTGAAATTTTTATATACATTAAAATGTATTTAAGATTTATTTAAATAAAATTATTTTAAAAAGAAGATTTTTTTAAAAAAAAATGACCTTTGGTTTCATAAAATTATTGCAGAGAGTTTTAAAATAATTTTTTCTGAATTTTTACACATTTCTTAAGGATTTAATACATTTTGTATATAAATTTTATAAGTAAAAGTATATATTTTTTAAACCTTTAATAATTATTAAATGGGACAAAATATGGTTTTTTATTAAAAATATTACTCTGAGTATTTTCAAAATATTTGAATCTGCTTTAAAATAATTTTTAGAATTTTCTGTATATTTTCTATAATTTATTATGATTTTTATAAGTTAAAATGAATATTAATGTTAACATTTATAATAACTTAAATAAGACTCTTTATTCATAGGGCTCTTTATTCATAGGGCTATTGTTCTACACCTGATTACGAGTTATATGGATGTGTTAATTACGTGTAGTTGTTCAAGGATGGTTCGTTTGAGTTGGAGTTGAGTTGCGGTCGTCTTTAAGTTTGGATTCGATGAGTCAATGCTTTTGAGATAAAATAGGGACTTCAGGGAGTTTCAGAGTAACGTCTCGATGCTCTGTGTAGTTTTAATTTGAATTTGGTTCACGAAAGTGACGATTTTGAGTTAACGATTAAGTTTAATATTCGGTTGAGTTAATTAAATGGATGTTAGCGCGTGATCGAACGATTTAATGCTCTAATCACGTTTGTCGGAAGTTAGTTGAGGTTAAATGAGTGTGATTTGCGTATTAAATGCATTGCATTGCAATCGAGGTTGGAAACCGGTCCTGTGAAGGTTCGAACGATAGAAGGGGGTGAGGGCTGAAAATTTGAAGCTTTGACAGAACAGGTCCCTCCTATTCTGCCCCCTGCTGTTTTTCGCCCAACATTTCCACACTCACAGACCTAGTTTCGGAATTGGCATGAATAACCCTTGTAGTTTTATAACCTATTGTTTTAAGTTTTAAACTTTAAATAAAGTTTATAAAATTTATTATTTAACAATGTTTATACGAAAAAAATGAAGTTTATAAAAATTATTAATAAATAAAGTTAAACTTTATTATTATATAGAGCTTATCAAACTTTATCATTATTATCATTATTAAATATATTTTTAAGTATTCTATTTTTGTATATATGATTATTTTTATTTTTAAAACATTCATTTGTACAAAATTTATTTAACTTTGTAAAGGTTATTTAAGATTATATCTTTATTATTTGTTTATGCGTATGTATGTATGTATGTATTTATATATTGACACACACATATATTCACACATGTTTTAATATGGTGAATCAATTCCATTTTTTATAAAAATAATATATGCTATGTATTGAAATTTCGTAAATGTTACATATGAATCTTGCGTTTTAATTTTTTTTTTTTTTTATGTTCATAAGCCTTAACACCAAAAACACCATGTCCAGCTTTAAATTCATGAATATCCGAACACCATAACATAATAAAATATCTTGTAAAAACACCATAAAACATAAACACTATAAAACACACTGTTTTAATTCATTAATACCTGGATATCATAAACACCATAAAATATTAACATAAAATATAAACATCATAAAATAACTCGAAAAACAACATAAAACGTACAGATACGGCACAAAAAAACACCATAAAAATGTTTATGGAGTTTTTAGTGTTAAAAACACAATAAAATGTGCTGCTTTAGTAAAAGAAACACCATAAAAGCCCAATTTAAATAATATTTGAAAAATATCATGAAACGAACAATTTTTGAAACTAATTTAAGTCGCTATTTTTATTTTAAAAAATATATTAATATTATACTCTTTAGAAAGATAAAAAGATGCCTTATTTTAAGGTGTATTTTTTATAAAAAAAATTAATGTATAAAAACATTATGAGCGTTTAAAAAAACGAGAGAAACTTGCATGCGACTTGCATTTGTATATTCATTTTTTGTTTTGACATCTTTAACATTAACCTTCTTATCCGCATTTCATTCTTGTGTGCCTTTCTAGACTTTTTAAAGTTTTAAACGTTTTTAGAAAATCCTTACCCTATATATATATAGGATTTGGTTCAAATAAGAACCCTGCTCAATTGTGGTAACCCAAATAACTATGCAAAAAATGCCCGAATCTTTGATTTTTTTTCATGGTCTTTATTATACATATTTAGAGGGGGTTTATTTTTTGCGTTTTGGCTAATTCGCAAGACAAATCGAATTTGCATCAATGTAAATGTTTTGCACTTTTCTAAATGTTGCGAAATGCAAATCGAATTTACACCGATGCAAATTCGATTTGCCTTGCGAATTAGCCAAAACACAAAAAAGAAACCCGCCCTAAATATGTTTAATAAAGACCATGAAAAAAATCAAAGATTCGGTCATTTTTTGCAGGGTTATTTGGGTTATCGCAATTACAGTGGGTTAACAACGGAACCTTCCCCTATATATATGGGAGGGTTCAAATAAAAACTCTTTTTTTTAGAAAACCTAGAAAACTCCCATTAACCAATCACATAATTTATAAATATATTTACATTTTTTTAATTAAAAGGATAGTTTGGTAATTTAACAAATTAAAAACAAAATCCCATGAATCTCTCCAAATAAAATATTATAGAAACCATACAGTTATATAACTGTAATCCATTGATTACATACGCTTAAACAATTTTAGTTACCCATACAGTTTGCAATCATGTTAAAAAATCCATTAAACCATGAATTTGTACCAACATATAAAGAAACAAGTCGATGTTAAGAACAAAGAAAACATAATTGAATTCATATACTTACACATATGTTATCAATTGGTTACATATGTGTAATCCAAATGTAAACAAATGATTACTTAACTACTCAATTTTGCTACACAAATGTAATCATAATGATATCATGTATAACTATCCAAACAATAAAACAGTTACATATGTGTAATCAATTGATTAATTATATGTAATCATAATAAGAATGTATATATAATCAAAAAATCTCATCTGTAAGCATAAAAAATCAAAATAAATACCTAAATAAACATAAAACGATACATCATATGAACACATCTATTTAATAACAGGAGATTGAGCCCATAGAAAAAACCAGTCAATGTTTATAACCTAAATATTCGATGTTAATTACAAAGAAACCATAATTGAAATCATATACTTACACATGTGCTATCAATTGATTACATATGTGTAATCAAAATGTGAACATAATAATACTTAACTAACTAAATTATTACCTAACTTGAATTCACAAACACACTCTCTCACACTCTAACTTGAAGCCACAAATCAATGGTATGTTAAGAAATGGCATTAATTAACAGCTTGCTAAATAACTCTTATTGTTTTTTTTTTGTTTTTTCACAGAAGTTGATTTAATTTCCAATTAATTGTAATATCAATAGAATGATACACACACAATTGTTTCAGGGTTGTATGTAGCCTTCCATACAATGAATATCTTACAATCTATAAAAAATTTGAGCAATTGCTAATATTAATTATATGTAATCATAATAACAAAGATTACATATGCGTAATCAACAAAAAAATATAACAATAATAAAACATAAACATGCAATTAACCAAAATTAAGTATATATTTCATAAAAAAACCCATTTGATTCATAATCTAGGGTTTTAAATCGAAATGCAATTTATAATCAAACACCACCCAAATAATTGTCATATACGGTTTCAAATCAAAATGCAATGTATGATCAAACACAAATTGAATAATTGATGTTAAAAAAAACTCACCACGATCGTCGTTAAACAACAGTCGGAAACAAACCTTACACAATCCACCGTCGACAACCCCGATTTTGGAGATTCAACCGTCGAACATTCCACCTTTGATCAACCACCGTTAATAACCTCCGTCGAGAATGCACACTCGCCGAGAAAGCACCGTCGAGAAACACGGTGATTGAGGAAGAATATCGACTGGACTAAAGAATACTCAGCAATCGGAACGAACAATGAAAAAAATTGATTTTTTTTAAGAATGATAATTTTGTTTTATTTCCCCAAATAAACCGGCAACATATCCTCTATTTTAAAAATGTTTTCCAAATTTAATTCAAACGAATGTCTATTATGCCCTTCTTTCCACTATCTCAGACTTTGTTATAAAAAAATTACATAAATGCCACTGCTCCTTTTCAACCATTGATCAAATAAATCAATGGTTAGATTGAGGTTTTTTAAGTTTTTCTAAAAATGCATGGTTTTTTAGGAACCTCCCCTATATATATATATATATATATACTAGCTTATTGGCCCCGTTTATTACACGGGCTGAATCATAAAATTGTATTAAATAATATGAATTAGAAATTAAGATATAAAATTGTAAAATGATTTTTTGTGATAATCTTTTGTTTTTAAGTTGCAGAATGAAGGTAATTAAAATAAATATTAATCACAGAATGATCATATATTAAATAATCATACAAATTTGAAATCTTTCATAAAATATAATTATCATCATTATTCTTTCTTTAATTATAATTTAAAATTTTTGTGTTGATATAATTAAATTTTTATTAGTATTTAAAGAAAAATAAATATCATCTTTTTAAATTAGGAAGTTTGACTACTTTATAAAATTTAAATTATTTTTCAAATATTAAGGATTAATAGAATAATGACAAGTGTCATCAATTGCAATTTGACCAATCATTTAATGGCATGCGAAATGTAGTTTAACCTAGTAACAACAAGTAACAGAGTATTATTCTTTTATTATATAGTATAGATATACGATGGCTTACTTGGCAACAAGAAAGGTCAAATTGGGTTTTCCAGAATTAATATTTCCACCTAAGTAAACATTTTTAAAATGATTATTATTCCATACAGCACTCTTATCATGTGTACGTATAAATCTTTTTGTGTATCGTTTGTTGTTTAGATTGCTTGGATGGATTTGCTTTGTATTTGTATACGTTGTTTGTCGATTTTCTGTTATTTTTATTTTTATAAATGGAATTCTCAAATAGACTTTGAACGTGTGAATCGATTCCATGTGTCGAATCTTTATCAATTATATTATACTTTTTTTTTATCCAATAAATTCCATTAACATGAAATACTAGTCCCACTAAAACATTCATCATTTCGTTTTGACATTTTCTCATAACAACTGGCTGGTAAACATAAAATTCCAAGTGTTTTAAGCTTTGTTTTGGCTCTATCCATCCATGGCCATGGGTGCCATTGTGCCAACTATTTTCATTTATTTTTTCATTTTTTTTTGAAAAATAATCAAAATATCATTTTTGATGAATCTCATATGTTAAAATAGTCTATTATCCAACTTTTTTTAATATATATATATATATCCACTTAATTTCAATCCTTTAAAAAGTATATATACATAAAAGTTAACATGTGTACAACTCTTACGTGATTTTAGGGAATTATGTGATTAACGTAAAAAAACCTGTAAAAATCATATACATGTGTGTAACAAAATGCATTATGCTAGCCTATCCTTGAATACATAAGATCCAATCATTTCGTCTCGCGGATGCTTGATGTTCCCTGGTTTTATCATACCTTCGATTTATAAGAGGATTGATCGCAAGACCACTAGGATGTTTAGAAGTTTAAATGTTTCTAATATAATGATCTTCTTTGTGGTTGAGACGCTATCAAAAAATAAGCATGAGTGGCCAAAAAATCATGTTTTTAGGTACATATTATGTTAACATGATCAATATTCATTTTGCCTCCTACTTTCTCTCACCATTAAACCACACACATTTAATGCACGGTTGTAGACTTGTCATTAAGTTCAAGCTTGCTTCTATGTCTAAAGCTACTTCGTACATATATACAATCACAACGTATATCGATCATTCCCTCTAGTTTGATCATTTTCTCTTTCCAATGAAATTTCATTCAACCATAGATTATGGTCCTTTCTAGTTATTTGGTTATGGATTTCTAGCTTTTTGGTAACCTACCAACCTTATATAAGTGTTCATCAGTTATTTTTTATTTAACTTTTTGGTCGGATTTAAAAGCAAATCGAATCGAACTAAATTTATGTTGTTTAATTAAAGCACGTGACTTAGATGTAATCATGTCATATCAACATAACTAACAAAAACAATAATATATCCGGAGTTAAATCTAATTTTGTAGGGTTTGTAAGAAAAGATAAAAACATAACTTACTACCGTCTCAAATGTGATAAAAAGACTGCTTCATAAGAGATCTGGTTACAAAGTAGTCATTAACATAACCCTTTTACAATAATAAGTTAAGGGATTGGTTATTCACACACACCTCTTTTTTAATTCAACACCCTCACCGACCCTATACGTCTCGTATAGATCTATACGTGGCGTATAGCCCCACGTATAGATACATACGCCTCGTATAGGTCCCCAACCATTGACACTAACACATTCTGACACCTAATGATTGTCCCCGGTCCCCCTATACGCCGCGTATAAGAGGTGTGAGGTGGGTGGGGTGGGTGTGTGAATAACACAACCCTAAGTTAATAACCTGAAGACTGAAGCGCATACTTGATTCAGGAAACGTGGTAAAACATGTCCTTACCGAGTCATGTTTGATTGTTTTCCATCATCATCACGTGTTCATCATTTTATTTATTTTTTAAAAAAAAAGTGATTATTATAATTTCAAATTCTCAATCATATGAATTTATTTTATATATTTTTTTAAAAATTTTTGGAATTTAGATAAAATCTTTGGTGAATCAGAAAACAACTTTCTTTCTGTATGACGGGCAGTGATGTTGACCTCCATTGATGCGGATCTTAGCCCCATTTGTTCATCAAGTTGACACGGCATCTTTCCTAATCACACACACACACACACTGCAAAAAACACACAACAAACATCAACCCACAAAAAAAATCTTTCATTTCATTCAATTTCTCATTAAATAATCCCAAAAGCCATTGATTTTAACCCCAAATCATAATTCTTTAATCACCTACTCGTTTCAATTTCATATATGCCAACCGGCGATGCCAACGCCGGTGAGCTCAGCCAAACAATGTTTGACAGATGCGGCTGCCCGTGCTCTAGACGACGCCGTCTCCGTGGCTCGCCGGCGGAGACACTCGCAGACCACATCTCTTCACGTCGTATCGGCTCTATTGTCGGCGCCGGAGTCCACCTTACGCGACGCATGTGCACGTGCCCGCAGCTCGGCTTACCCCTATCGGTCTCAGCTCCGCGCGCTTGACTTATTTATCAGCGGCTGGCTCGACCGGCTCCAGGTTTCCAAAACCAAAACCCAAGCCAACGACGAGCCGCCTGTGTCAAACTCTCTCATGGCGGCAATCAAACGATCCCAGGCGAACCAACGCCGGCAGCCGGAGACGTTTCAGTTGTACCAGATGCATCAACAGCTGCACGGTACACAATCATCATTATCTAGCATTAAAGTCGAGCTTAAACACTTTATATTGTCGATTCTTGACGACCCGAGTGTCAGTCGTGTTTTTGGTGACGCCGGATTCAGGAGCTCCGATATCAAATTCGAGATTTTACACCGGCGACCCGTTTGTCTCCAGAAATCTTTTACATTTCCGGCGATATTAGACATCAATCGAAGCGGGATTAATTTTCCATTTGCTGTTGATCATGAAGAAGAAGACTTCAAACGAATCGGGCTCGTTTTGGCAAAGAAAACATCAAAAAATCCGTTACTGGTCGGAGTTTCTGCGGGCACTGTGCTTACCGAATTTACAGATTCCTTAAAAGCCGGTAAAGTTGATTTCTTGCCTTCTGAAATTGGGGGTTTAGATGTTATTAACATTGATAAGGAGATCGGTGAGTTTGTTTTGGGGAATTTGAGTCGAGATTTGATTAATTTGAAGTTGCAGGAGGTAAGGGAAAACACAGGGAGTTGCAGAAACCGTGGTGTGATTGTGAATTTTGGCGAATTGAAGTTGTTTCTTGATGGTGAATCCTTGAAATTTGTTGTTTTGGAATTGAGTAATTTGGTTCGAGATTATGGTGGGAAGTTATGGTTGATTGGTTCGGTCGGGAGTTATGAGATTTACATGAAGATTTTGTCTAAATTCCCTGATTTTGAGAAGGATTGGGATTTGAATCTGCTTCGAATCACTTCTTCCAGATTGAATACCTGCGTTTCACCATTGAAACCTAGGTGAGTGTTCGTTGTAGGTTTTTGCATATAGTATGCCTTAAATAGTTTTCTAAATCGTCTAGATGACTTTCTATCTCGTGGGTAATCGAAATTAATAATCAGAAAAGACAGAAAGGCTATTTGTAATTTCCTAGTTAAAATAGACCAAATTTATTTATTTATACAAGGATTAACCCATCACAATGCTTTAGTAGGTGGCCTTCAGTTGGCTGATATTTATAAAGTTAGAACAGAGAAATACCCATCAGTTGGCTGATAACCAAGTTGCTATTGATATCAGTTGCAACTGTTCGTCAGTTTGCCACTGATCTGCGTTGCCACTACTTGCTTGGCTGGAACTGTTCTAAGTTGCTACTGAGCAGTTGTTGTAGATGGACCAAGTTGCTATAATGCTATTGATAATCAGTTCCATGCTAACTGGGACGAGCAACCCTGTCAGAGGTTCCCTACCTTGGACCCGTCAGACTGGTGCCCCCATGGAACCCAACGGTCTAGGGGATACGATCCTTAGAACACTTGAGGTTCCATGGTTCTTGAAAACAGCAGATTCTTGAATAAATGTGCATTCCGTACCTCCTAACTCATCTCAATGCTTGTTTTAATCTCTCATCCACTAACATTCATCATCTGGTGCTTTCTATTTTGTGAACTGTTAAATGTTAATTGATAATTCTGAATTTCTGATATTGATATTCATAATCTGACAGTATGATGCTCATGATAATTACAGTTTGATTGGATCATTTGTGCCATTTGCTGGCTTCATCCCTGCACAAACAGAGTTGGAAAACTCATCTAGCAAAATAGAGCAACCTGTAACTCGTTGTGATGTTTGCAACCAAAAGTTTGAGCAAGAAGCTTCAGTTATTATGAATGGAGGCAAACCAAGGCCTGTTGCTGATCAACAATCAACAAATTTAGCTTCTTGGTTGCAAATTCCTGAATCTGATTTAATGAATCCCATAGAGGTGTGTGATATCTTCAGAATTGTGTTTTCTTGATCTGATACTTATTGGATTCATGACATCTTTTCAGTGTAGGCTGTAGATCATGGTGGTGTATTGAATGCCCAAATCATGGGCCTCCAGAGGAAATGGGCTGATATCTGTCACCGTCTCCATCACAACCTGCCACCACAGCAATACCCTTCTCAAATCCGGACTCGAATCCCCTTTCCTCACCATGTCCAGCCCGAGCCCAAGAGGACAGAAGTCAATAATCAAGATTCAAATCAAGAAAGCAGATTTGGATATCTATCACCACCTGTTGACTTTTTTGCAAGTACGTCACCTCCAAAAGCTTTCATAACCACCAATTTGGGCCCGAGAACAGTTTGTGTGTCACCTGATCCAGAACCAAGCCCACCGGCCCATGAGATCCGTCTTCGAAGCCTTCATGGGACGGGTTCTGCTAAGATGGATGAAACTAGTAAGCGTGTTGGATATGAAAAGGATTTTAAGCAACTTTACAAAGCACTTGCAGATAAAGTTGGATATCAAAATGATTCCATTCGGGCCATCTGTCAAACGATCACACGGGTCAGAAATGGGCCTGGAAGTTACCATGTATGGTTTATGTTTTCTGGGCCTGATCTGATGGGGAAGAAGAAAATCAGCAGTGCGCTTGCTGAGGTTGTTTTTGGCAGCTCGAAAAGCTTGATCTCTATAGATTTAAACTTTGAAAATCAAATGGGTCACCCGAGTTCAGTTTTTAACCGTCAAAATGTGAACTTTTCTGATCCATCATTCAGAGGAAAAACCGTCATGGCATTCATTGCTGAAGAGTTGACCAAGAAACCTAAGTCTGTTGTTCTTCTTGAACACATAGATAAAGCCGATTTTGTGACCAAAGATAACATTTCTCGGGCCATTAAAACAGGAAAATTATCGGATGCCCGTGGTAGAGAAACCCGTATCATGGATGCAATCTTTGTGTGCACCTCAAGCAACAGTGAAGAAGAAAATGTGAAAAAATTCTTGAGCTATTCAGAAGAAAGAATCTTGAATGCAAAAGCCTTACAAATGAGAATATCACTTGAAAAAACCAAGTCCGGAAGCTCGAGTTTACTGCTTTCTCCTAAAGATTCAGTTTTTAGAAACCCCGAATTGTCGAAAAAACGAAAGATCATTGAAATAGGCGATTTTGAAATTTTGTTACCAGAGGTCAAGAAATTGAAATCCTGTTTTGATTTGAATCTACCATTGGAGGAAACAGAAGAAAGTGACAGTGATTCGGTTTTTGAAACTAAAGATATGTGGTTAGAAGAGTTTCTACACCAAGTTGATGAACGAGTTGTTTTCGACCCGTTTGACTTTGACTCTCGGGCCAAAACAATCTTGAAAGAAATCAGCAAATGGTTTGAGAAATCATTTGGAAAAAATGTTGTATTGGAAATTGAGGATGGAGTGATGATACAAATACTTGCAGCTGCTTGGGTATCAGATGAAAATGGTGGTTGTGAGAGTTGGATTGAAAATGTACTCTGTAGAGGTTTTGTAGAGTTGAAGCAGAAACAAGACGTGAATGATGCATCGGTGGTGAAATTACTGGTTGTTGAAGGGGTTCAAATTCAAGATGATGATGCATTTTGTGTCTGTCTTCCTTCAAGAATTATGGTGACATGATAAGTTTTAGGCATGCTTTGTTGTAATTATTATTATTATTATGTATAAGGCTAGTTTTAGCACCAAATCCGCTTTTTGGCTATATGAAATTATGAATGGCTATATCGTATTATATCATATCATATCACACAATTTAATTAAATCTCACAAATGCGGACATGTTATGTTACCTTAAATTGTATTTGTGTACAAAGCTTGTTAGGATCACCATATAATATCATATCAAAATCAACTGTATGAGCCATATGGTAGTTCAAGAGGGTAACCAAGGGCTTCTAGCCTAATGGTTACCTTCTTGGCTTCCTTGTGGGAGGTCACGGGTTCAAATCCCTCTCAAGGCGAAATAGGGGTCCTTGGGAGGTCAGGGGGTTTTCTGGTGCGGTTTCCTCCTGGGGTGGTGGTGGGGTCTCAACGGAGGTCATGGTAACTAGACCTTGGTGACGTGGCCTGGAAATCAGTGGTTCATACGTTGAGATCAAATGCCGTTCAAAAAAAACAAAACAACTCTAACTATCGATAACAATTTAAGCAAGTTATTTATTAGTTTGACTAGCCTTCTATAATATCTTTATACATGCAACATAACTATCTTATGTATTACATCTAACGAATGTATACAAGTGCTTATGTGGTTCTCCGTTCTCATATTGATTCTTTATTAAATGTATGAACCGGTTTGTGATCCAAAACTAGATCCGGATCTGATTTGAAGATGCTTTTTGAAACATTTAGGAGAAACTTGTTTAAAGCCGATCTAACTCGTCAGTTTGAAATTGGTTTGAGGTCCTATTGGTTAGAGCTGGTTAAGGTCGATAGAACTCGTTTTAAAACCTACCCTATTTCTAGATCCAACCGGTTTGGCCCAAAATCAATTTTGAGTTTTCGTTGACCTGAATCCAAAATAGTTTTAACATTCTACTTAGAGTATATAAAGCTTAAAACAACTATTGACTATTTGAGTTTTTAGACTGCCTACCAGGCTAGTAGGCTACCACATCGGTAGATCCGCAGATCGTACATAAACTGGAAATTAAATCTGGCCCACTATAAAATTTGGTTAATGGCTATAAATAATAGAGGCCTATATATCATATTTATCAATTCATTCACGATTAGACCTCTAAATAAACCGAACGAACACGAACACGAACACGAACACATGCATGTTCGTGTTCGTTCATTTAGATTTAGCCAAAAACAAACACATTAATGAACATGAAATTTGTGTTTGTGTTCGTTTATTAAGAAAATGAATATGTTCGTGTTCGTTCATTAATAAATTAAACAAACTGTTCATGAACATAAATGAACACAAACGAACCAAAATAAACGAACAAACATAAATAAACAGTATTTAACACCATTGTACAATCATAAACGAACATGAACACTATTGAACAAACATAAAGGAATACAATTGAAGAAGCATAAATGAACACAAACGACAAGTCTTTTAAATGTAAATACATATCATTCGTAAATTAGATAGTTAACTTAACATAAACTAACATTACATAGTTAAAGAACATTAACGAACACAAATAAACGAACATAACCGAGCAGTTCATGAACATAAATAAACAAACACTATGTGTGTTCATGTTCGTTCATTTAATTAAACGAACACAAATTTTATGTTCGTGTTCGTTTATTTATTAAATAAACGAACTTTCCGTCGAACAGTTCATGAACAATTCACGAACTGTTTGGTTCGTTTACAGGCCTATTCACGATATATATTGATATTGATATTGATATTGGGCCAATAGTTTTAAAACCAGTGTAAGGTGATATGATATATTGATATATGTTCTATAACAAAAAAAGGATACCCTTTTCCGATTTACGTTCAATCCGATTCAAAAACCCGGTCAAACCAAAATCCAACCGATTTAAACCAAGTCAAACCGAATACCAAAGTGATATTCAAATGATCTTGATTAACAAGACAAAAACGAATCTTAAGTTTACCAAACAAATTACAATGCGACGTGGTTTGGGTGCAAGAAATCCAATTTGTGTACCTCTAAACGACTAAACCTATACATAAAAAACAAAGCATGTATTTTATGTTTCCTCTCTTTCTCCTGTAAAATAATAATGGTTTTCATCAATTTAGTAAATATTATAATTATAAATAAGCCACAATTTTTTTTATAAAATGTTTTTTTTAAATATATGATATTTTATGCAAAATAATTATTTTTAAAAATGTTTATGTAACATGTGTAATACATAGGTTTTCAAATCTAGTTTACTAATGAAAAAACAAACAACTTCCAAGAAACCTTTATTCTAAGATTTTGATTAAAAATTGTGTTACAAACCCTACTTGTTTATCAAAATTGATTATAATTATGTTTAGAAAGAATTTGGTTGGAAATCCTTGTTTAAATTAAAAGATTTGCAACTTTTTTTTTGTTAAAAATGAAGATATATAGTCTTTAGTTCAATTAGCTACTAATGTTAACGGCAAAATGATAAAATCCCCTGTTTTCGAATATCAAGCAATAATAAACCATTAAACTAGAAAAAAAATTATAATCGTCTTCTAAGTGTTCGACATTTAGTTCTTGTCCTTCTTTACACTACTTTTAACTGGTTAATATCAGTCAACCTCAAGTGCTAGTCTTGTAACATATTATGCACATTTCCAAAAAATAAAATAAAAAAATAAAAAAAATAAAATTAATAAGGATGACATTATTTGAGATGATCAACAACTGATTAGGTATGCTTAAGATGAGATTTAGAACAATCACATATTCCTAACCACTTTTCGTGATCATGGCATGTCTCACGACCTTGTCGTGGTCATTTCCATTGGGCATGCATTAGGTCACTAACGACTTTAACATTGTAGTTTCATGATTAGGTATGTCTCGTGACAAAACCTAAGAGTAACCCATTGCTTGTGACGAATCGAAAATACTTATTGTTTGATTTAGTTGTTTTGCGGTCTTAATACTCATAAGCGCTTTGATACTTTCTTTGCACCTTGAACAAAATGTACCCTGCCTAGCAAACCATAATTTTTTTTGAACGGCAAATGTTATCTACTGCTAAACTACTCCAGACTAATTACACTATTGTATGGGTTAGAACCTATAACCTCCCATTTTAAAAGGTAAATCACCTTCTAAGTGAGCTAGTCCTAAATTGGCAAAAATGGTTGCAAGACGAGGCAAACCATAACTGAATAGAAACTTTTGTGTATTTAAATGATTAAAATAACCTCGCAAATGAAAATAGAAAGTAAACTTAACTCAAAAAATTAGTTTATTTTCAATAAATAACATGAAAAAGGATATAAATTGTGTAGTGGAACCTACTATTTCTGGCTAATTCGCCTATAAACTTGGCCAGTAATACAACATGAATGCCATTGAACGCCTCTATTTACTTTTCACAACTTTATATATTCTCAACGGATAATAATTAATAAACTAGTATTTGTGCCCGGCGCGCTACAGCCAGGAAAACTCTTTTATGTAATGCAACCAACATATACTTGCTATAGTAAATTAAATTTAGTGAATTGTTTTCTATACCAAAACACCAATTTATAATGCATGTGAGGAATAACTTGCAAAACCATACACTTCACACTCCACCTCACTTTATTTTTAAATAATAGGCTTCGAAAAAAAAACCACACATTGAAACTTTAATTTGTGAAACCACAATTTTTGGTATCATCGAGGTGCAATGAATGAAGATCATCTCTTACTTGCATTAGCAACAAATTCTAATCTGTTTCAAATAATACTAACCAAAGACGTCCCTTTATAGACAAACACATCATAATTGTCTTATAACCGAAAGAAATCCATATTCAGTGGCTTAAAATGCCTTTTTTTTAAAACATTTTTAGCTTGATATGCAAATTCTAAACCATAATAATATAACAAACTAAAAAAGTATTAAAATTTCATAATTATATTTGATTCTTATTATTGAAATCATTAACAAAACTTGATCTTTGTATATGAAAACAAATGATCATTCACAAATCTTGAAGTTCTGAGTTCACCATGACCCTCATAGATACCAATTAAAGTCCCATACAGCCCCAAATATGAAAGCTTGGTTCTGATTCGACTGACAATCTGACATTAATCTTCTAACAAATTGTTTGCTTTGATTAATAGCAACAAAATCAACCTTTATACGAAATCCCAAATTTTCTTACCATAACAGTCAATATGATCTTCTGATTTGATCGGTGGGTTTCTTACACAATCTTCATCATATTCCATCGATGGCTTTTAACATGGTTTAAACATATTCAAGCAATTATGCCAAAAGAAATCCACAACACCAATAAGATCAAATGAGTATGGGTTAATATTACTCAAAACTAATTGTTGTTTAGTATAGAGTGAAAAATAATGTTTAATTAATGAAATTGAGAGAATCTGAAGGTGTATACGTTGAACCCTCCCTCTTTATTCATATGATGTGTCAACTTTAAAATGTTTTAGTTGTAATAGTCTATGTAGTTTCGAATGGGAAGAGTTTGTTTATAGATTAAATGTTAACTATCCCACAACCTTGAGTTCAAATATGACAAGGTGATAAATTAGCAACACCATGTTAATGCAAAATTAATTAATAGTTATTGGATCCCTCTCATAGAAGTGTAACACAAAAATGCAGTGACATGACATTCCCTTAACATTAGAAGATGAGTCTTTTGTCATTGTCACTGATCAAAAGTTTATAAGGAGAATGTAGCCTTTATATTCATGGATTCTCCCACACACAGATTCACATACTATATAAACAATCACACACATTGACACATGCACAACATACATGCACAAACATTAACATAGAGACATATACATATGTACATAGACACCCTCATCCCCGTGCACATATAAACGTACAAACACTCGCACTCGCGCACACACACACACACACACAAACACACTCACGCACCTTGTTACATCTTTCAATTGTTTTCCTCAATTTTCAAACACTATGTTTTCCTATATCATAACCGAATGCAACCTAGAAAACGAAAACAGATTGCTCAAACATTTAGAATCATATTTTACATAAGCATGACATGTAGAATCATAGAAAACCTCCATAATCACATTTCACAACACATCAACATATGTGCAAACATAGATGAAACTACTAAAGTGACTATTGATAACAAATTAACATTGAACCATCACAAATATAAATTTATAAAAAAACAATCTTTCAAAGAAACTAAAACCATTTTTGTATGCACATCGACTCAGAATCAACATTATATACAACAATTACTAAAGTTTGTCATTTATGATGATGGATAAATCAATTGCAAGTGAAAGATCAAACATGTTGGACAAATAGATTGAGAATGTATGAATTAAATGAGAAATTTTCGAATTTACAGTGGCAAATGCAATGAAAATCGTTGAATATTTTTAGTGGCGTTCGTATTTGAATCCGACGAGATTTTGTTGAATATTTGGTGGCGTTCCTAATCAGTTTTAATTATGTTATCAAAGAAGGTGTTTGGTGATGGTGATAGAAATCGGACGCATGTACCTTCAAATTCAGAATATGCAATGAAGTGGAAAACCAGGAAGAAACAAATTGTTGATTTCTGGTGGTGATGGTTCTTGCAAAGAATGGATATAATTGAATAGATAGAAAACCGTAAAGAAGGTGACGAACGAAGCGGTTTTGGTTTCGATGGTACATCAAAACCAAAGTTATTTGACGGAATAGGGAAGAAAACAATAAACGGTTGTAAAATGACAGAAGAAAACATAAGGTATTTGACGGGAACGGAATTGGACGGAAAAGCCACGCTAAATAAGATATAGATAATGTGAGTTATATCAAAAAATTAAGTTTACTAAAAGCAACGACTGGTCTTAAAAGATATTAAACAACCTTTTACAATCCATTAAATTTGATAATTACTGCCACCCAATTTAAAATATGAAACCCAATTATTACTATTTAAATGGGCATATTGCGATATTGACACCACTAGGAAGTCCACATTGCGTAAACCCTCTAGCTCAACCTAGAGTATTTTTTGATTCATATGAGAGTGAACCCAAGCCTTTTCAATCAAGAAGTCATGAAGTACCATTTGATTATAAACACTTTTGGCAATGAAGATAGTTTCTAACCTATAGTTTAGCGTTGTTCTTAATAGTATGATAGTATTACTGTTAACAAAATTAACAACAAGATTCGACATGGAATGTTATGGGTGAATACCTAAATTAATGACCCACACTTGTTTTGTTCAAATAGTTTGCTCTTTACTTTATATAGATAGACCAAAATATTTTACAATGATATAAAAAAAGAATTGAAAATAATAAAAAGAATGTCACCAACCAATGGTAAATAAGTTATATAGAATTACCGAAGTTTAATTGCGAGTAAAGATTAATGTTCTAGAACTCTTTAAGCTCATAATACAAATCAAATTAGTGAGATGGATGAGCAGTTGAGCACATAGTCATTCATTTTTTTTAATGTCAATTAGCTGAGACATTCCCAAATCCCAAATGAAAGCTCGTACATCAGTCATACTACCAATATTTCACCAATTCAGAAGCGATTGTTTTCAAAGAGAATCGAATCCAAGATCTTTCGTAAGAAAAGTTAAAGAATACCACTAGAAGACATGTGTGGGCTGTGTGGCCCATTACATGCGCTCTAATTAAAAATATACTAAATTTGTGGTTAATTTAAGTACAATTACCCGTCTTAATAAAGCCATATCATTCATACCGCCTTGAGAAGATTGTTTATCACATTTGTTATGGGTCCATATTTGTACGGATGATCGATATTATTGGGTGGTCCAAAACGTATAATAATTAATTTCTTTCAAAGTCGATCAAATCAGATAACCACTTTGTTGATCTAAACTTTATGTTACAACTTTGAGTAAATTACAAAACTAGTCTTTGTACTTCCAAACTTTTCAATCAAGATCAAAAGAACATTTAAAACATATATTATTGTTGGTGGCTGTCTCGTTAGTTATGCCAAAAATAAGCAAACATCCCATATATAATAATTCTGTTCGCTACATTTTAGACCACAATTTGTAACAATAAAATCACCTCGTTTACATCCAATCGACTGGTGGGAGAGCATATTGCTTATTAATTTATTTACTATGTTATTAATTTGTGTATTACACGAGATGAACAAAATAAATAATGATAACTTATCAACGAAAATTTAAACAATATAAGATAGTTTTTAATATAAAATATGATTAAAAATCCATATGATGTAATAAATTAAGTAATAAAATAATTATATTAATCTTGTGTATTACACGGATGAATAAAATAAATAGTGATAAGTTATCAACGAAAATTTAAACAATATAAGACAGTTTTTAATATAAAATATGATTAAAAATCCATATGATGAAATAAATTAAGTAATAAAATAATTATATTATTTCTTTAAACAATATTTTTTTTTCAAATTTTGTTTCTTTAAAAATTTCGTTTTAAAACACTGTTTTTTAAATTTTATATATTCTAATAATTTGGATTTTTTTTAAAATTGTGTTTTTTAATTAAAAAATGTATTAAAAAACATAATATTTAATATTATTAATCAATTAAAAATGTATTAAATATGAGAGAAACGAGGGAAAATTAAGTTACTACGGTGCTCTATAAACATGACATGCGTACCTATAAACCTTTATTTATTAAAATAGATAGATTTATTTATTTTTTCTTTTATTTTTTCAGACATTTTTCTCTAATAAAAAATCTAAAAACTAACTGGGATTTGATCACTCAAGTTTCTTCCCGATCATTTGATAATCAGTTTCGTAGTAAACTACGTCACCAACGTCACTAACATAATGGTCTTGTTTCATGCTTCTAACCAGGTTATCTATCAAGTGAACCGGTATTGGACCGGACTTTTTAGGCTCTCGATAATACTCCCCCAGCACCGGCTTTGCTGCCATTGTCTATATAACATTTAAAATATATAAATGTTATTAAGTTTTATAAAGTGATCAACAATAATCATATATAATTTTGACAATATATCTACCGCTTCGGTCAAGTGGTAGTGTGGAATTTGTGGGAAAAGATGATGGATGACATGAGTTCCAATGTCATGATGGATGTGGTTAAACATCCCGTAATCACGGTCAACTGTAGTCAACCCTCCTCTTAAATAATTCCATTCCTGTTAACCACAAGAAACAATTTTCGTTTGTAACCATCACTATACAGGTATATAACCAACCATATAATACGTTGAAAGTGTTATTTCTAACACATTTATAATAAAAAGTTGGTTAACGTTTAGCTCTTGAGATGTTTAATTTAAAAATTTTAGAACTACAACAGTATCACTCGCAATCATAATTGTCACATGATATAATGTACAAAAATTAGATAAAATGTTTAAGTTCAATTTAACCCCATCTGCTTGGTCTAATTGTTATAAAAACATTACAATTATATAAATTTTTCTTAGAACTTGTAAAATTTTCTATTTTCTTAAATTATTGATTAAATTGCATTGCATATTATGTATTAAAAACTTGTGTTTCGAGAAAAAAAAAAATATTGAGTGTTACAAGTTTAGAGGAAGATACATACAATTTCTCTCTTTTCTTGCATTTATATAAACATTCTATTTTGCCATTACTATAATATATAAAAGGGACTAACTTGACCATTACCATAACACGATACTAGAGAAGGCTTCTTAAATCATTGCTTAAATCGCATTGCATATTATTTAATAAAAATGTGTGTTTCAAGAAAAAATATATAGTTTTACAAGTTTAGAGGGAGATATCTAATTTGTCGTTACTATAATATATTAGGGACTAAATTGAAAATTACCTTGCCACGATACCAAGGAAGTTTTTCTTCATGTCCATGGTGATGTAAATAAGTAACAAAATCCAACCACATGACAAATATCTGTTGATTGAAATATTTTAGAGTATAGGGGCAAAATTCTAAAAATTAAAAAGAAAAGGACTCACAAAGTAAGGTATGCCATAGAGTTTGAACAACAGGGTCGGGCCAATTATAGTCGATAAATAGATTAAATTGGCAACCATAAGAGCCCAACACAAAGTAGATGTCACAATATAACGCCTTTCATTCGGGGCGAACAAATCACTATACGGGTTGAAATGTGACCCGTATTTCCCCGGGCTCCTTGTCCACTGTTTAGACACGATATATTGAACTCAGTATAGATAAAAAAAAAACTGTGTGAATTGATAAGTTGTACCGTACAAGTCAATAATATGCGTCAAAAAGTAGTTTTTTTTTTTTAATACCAAATATAAAGGATATGCGAATAACGGAAAAGGGACTTTGAATCTGAGTAGCTTTGTCATAACATCCAATGTCTTATAAGTCTTTTCGGCCATCTGAGAAAGTGAAAATAGAGAAATAATTAATTAATATTCTTTGTTGCTACATATACTTTATAATATTAATTATAATAATTTATTATTATACATACAAAATCTTATCGATGTGTTATTATGTAATAACGGTTGATGGAGAATATTACCGGAACCCATGATTCATCATTTTCGACATGACCATGGTTTTGATGATGAGTTCGATGGCTAATTCTCCTATACTCCAAAAAAAATAAAAAAAAATAAATATAAATTAATTAATATATCAATAACTAATTTAATGGTAAATGTTGATATAGATTCTATCTAACTTGAAAAACACATATATTTCAAACATAACATGTTTAACTCGTTTATCTAAGCTCAAAAAATAAGTTGACAAGTGTTAATAAGTTGTAAACTTTTTAATTAGGTCAATGAGTTCTTATAACCGGAATAAACATGTCTTAAACATGTCGACAGCTTGACCTCCTTTAGGTTGATTAATCCGATCAATCGAAGCATGACACGTTTATATGAAATTAAAAAGATTGATTTAACAATTAAAAAGTTGATTAATTTAATTTGTGTGGTTAATTAATTTATATAATTAAGTTTAGTTGGTGTGTATTAAATATCCCATTTCTAATTCAAATACGTACCACCCATGGTAGGGTACTAGGATCAAAGAATGCAATACGTGGCCGACCAAGCTATTAAGGTTACCGTTGTCTGAAAAGCTTCCATGGCCACTGAAAAACCGAACAAAAAACCAAGATTTCAGACACATAACGGTACCAAAAGTACAACCATCAATGCACGAAGTACAAGTTCATCATGCATAGTACCAATCATGACCAAGAACAAAGATAGCCCAAAACATTGTGCCCTGTGCGACCCAGTAAACAGGCCACACCCATGAACTGTTTTTGAAGAAAACAGCAATGGCTACCAATGTGGAAATGACCAAAATGTCCCTGAGGACATAGCTCAGTGACTTCCATGGATTCTTGACCCAACAATGGGCAGGAATGGCAGCTCTAATGTCTGCCACTTTGAATGGAGGAGGGGCACTTGGGTCAAATTGTTCATGAGTTTCGTTTTTAACAGAAGCTTGTTGCAGGTTTTTTGTAGGGGGGATCGCCATTGATGCAGAGCTTGAAGATGAGAATTTGATTTGTGTTCTTAGGTTGAAGAAGAAAGGGGGTGCCGGGGTTGGTTTATATAGAGATGCATGAAGTTGAAAGTGGTCACCACTCACCACCCTCACGTAATCGTATTCTTGAAAAAAGTGCTTTTCTATAAAAAAATGATTTCTTTGTTTTGTTTTCTTTTTTTAACGGTCGACTAATCAACTGTCGGGTACTTCGCACGCAACTCCTAATGGCAAATGATGCCCAAGCTGGCCACTAATACAGACGGATGGAGCCACCAATTCCCGAGGAAAATTCGACCCAAGCACCCGCTTAAAGGCACGATTGCGGAAGGCCGGTAAAACCGGGTGGGATCAAGAATCGAACGCAGGACCTGGGTCTGTCCTATCACTTTCCACATACATTCATCTTACCCGTTAGACAAGACATCATTGGTGTTTGTTTTGTTTTCTAAAGTTTTATTTTTAATTATATTTCTATTTGCTTTTTTCTTAATTTCTTTTCATTTTTTTGCCTTTTTATTTCTTTTAGAATTATTAAATTATTTTTTTTTGTGGTTGTAGTATTTGTATTATTTTTTTCGTTAACAAAAGTGAAACATTATAAGAAACTATAAGCTGGTAGGTAAGCGGCCAATTAGTTGCCCTGCAACCCTATTTTGAATTGCAAAGTCAATCCCACTATAAATAATATTTTGTGTCCTTAGAGTCGAGATATTACTATGCATGACTCTTTAAACTTTGTTCAGAAAATTTACAGTATCTGGGGCCAGGAACCCAAACATATCGAAAGCAAATGAGGTAAACACATATTGGTATCAATCATTATATATCCTTTGATATAACACAAAATTTAATATACGACTAACAGATTCATGAGCTACAGAAAAGATGTTAAATTTGTTTGGCTTGCTTTCTATAATTTTGTACATTGCTATTCATCTTACAATAAAAAAAATCATGTTAAAACGTTGTGACAAATGCGAATGTCAGGGGTGGTGCTTTGTAGGGACCCGGGGGGGCACCCTGTTTTCTCGTGTAGTAGTGTACATTTTCCGATACTTAGTATAAATTTTTATTTCGCCCCCCTAGACTTTTGGTCAAGCTCCGCCACTAAAGAATGTCCCAACGACAAAACCTGAAATTTTATAAACACCATGTCTTAAGATTATAAGTGCAACAAGGCTACATGTTAGCTTGATGAGCAATAAAGAGAAACTGTGTAATTAAAACATTTTGCAGAGACTAACAAAGTGGAGTGTTTGACTACTTGTGAGTGCGACAAGGCTATAAGTAAGCTCACGTAGAATAAAGAGAAGGGGGATTTTTTTTAACGGCTTGGTACAACGACACCCAGGACGAGATTTCAACCGTCCCCTTGGATTTGACGCTCTGGGGCGTATGCCCGAGCCCACCCCAGGAGGAACCCCACAACTGGGTAAACCTCCTGACCTTGCTTCAGCAAATATGCCTTAGCCCGGATTCGAACCCAAGACCTCCCATAGGAAAGTCAAGGGGTAACCATTAAGCTAGAAGCGTTTGGTTGAAGGGGGATTTTTTAAAGTTGATGAAAAATACAAACTTGAATGAGTAAAGAACATGCTTGTCGATATTTTTTTGACATCATATACAACGGCGTTTGGATTGTTTTTTGTTTACGAATTTTAGATGATTTTCAAGTTAGTTGGCAAATTTTATATGATTTTTAAATTTTTTTAGGAAAAAATATTTTATTTTTTTTATAATAATTTAATTGAATAATGGGGGTGAAAACTGGTAAATCTTCTCCATTCTGAGTAGGGGAATTTTTGTCAATTATAATAAATTGCATTTTATTTCTTCTGTCTTTTTCTACCTATCAAATAACACAAAGTAATGATCATTTCACTAGAGTAACCAACCAATTTTATAATGGTAATGATCTACTTATTTCAATTGTCTATTCCATTATCTCGTTTATTACATTCTCTCATTCTATTTGTTATCTGATACCATACAAAAGGTCTAGTTGAAATGAGAGGTAGTGAAATATATGAGAAAATCAAATATGCGATGGACAAGATGTCTTCCTAATAGTACTAATCATGAGCTCATAACAATGATTTAAATGGTCTTGTACTTGGGGATTTAAGTGTGATAAAGAGCAGAGATGCACAAATCATTTTTTTTTTAATTTTAAAAGGGTTTCGATTTTGGTCAACAAAATCAAAAACCGGTTCTATTTGATTCGGGTTTTTGACCGGATATTGACCGGTTTTTATCGGGTTTTGACCGGTTCTGGTTTTGGCCGGGTAAAAGTGGAACTTGTTATAGTAATTCCGGTTCCAGCTATAACTTCTTTGAGAAACCGAATCCATTTGTACCCGTCAATTCGTGTTGGACCGGCTCATGTTCTTGTTCGGGTTTTTGTTCCTGTTCCAGGTTTTTTGCCCACCTCTAACAGAAAGTATCAAGCAAAATATTTAAAAAAGAAGAGTTAAATCATACAAGCATATGTAACAAGATTTAAAGCAACATGATTTTAGTCATGGTTGTAAAAATCGGCCTAGGCGGCGCCTAGGCGCTAGGCGCCCTTCTCCCTTGTAATTTTTGCCCTAGGCGGTGCCTAGGCGGCCTAGGCGGGGCCTAGTCGGCCTAGGCGCCCCCTAGGCGGCCTAGGCGGCCTATTTTTTTTTTTTTTTTTTTTGGTTTTTTTGGTTTTTTGGTTTTTTTTGGCTTTTTTCGAGTAAAAAGGACCCAGATAAATGATTATTCGAGACATTTCTCAACCCAAATACGTAATATGTCTCTAAAACATCAAATTCAACATCTGAAACATTGAACCCTGCCACTAAACATCGTAATCTATCTATAAACTCTGAATTTTCTGTTTAAATTTGTAATTTGAAGTACTTAATTTAGTATGTTTAAGTTTATTTTTTAATATATTTGAAGTATTATATTATATTATTGATATTAATGTGTGTATATAATAAATATTTGTAAAATTACATATAAAAATTCCAATCCGCCTAGCGCCGATTAATCCCGATTAATCCCGATTAATCCCTAGGCGGTACCTCGCCGCCCGACTAGCGCCTAGCGACTTCTACAACCATGATTTTAGTAAAGTAAACATTTTTCCTTTGTAAAAATAGTTAAGAAAAAATAAAGGACATGAAAACTCATTTGTTTGATAGTGATGATTAAATCTAAAATTAAATTAGATAAGTATGATGTCCTACTTAAATCTATAATATTAGGGATGCTAGTGAGATTTATGAACTCCCTTAACATGTATAAGTTGAATGAGAACGTTATGCCATCCCACTATTAGGTATGTGATATGAAAATCCTTATTTGTGGAGTTTTTAGTTAATTTTATAACCTTACTAAGTTAATATCCTGTGTATTACACGGGTTAAATACAAAAATAATATATAATCATTAATAGAAATCTTTATAATATAAGTCGATTTTTTGAAATAAAATATGATTAAAATTTTTGAACAACTTAATAATTTAAGTAATAAATAATAATATTATTTTTTGAAACATTTTCAAAATTTGTTTTTTAAACATTTTATTTTAGAAAACTGTTTTCTAGATTTTTTATTTTATAATAAGTTTGCTTTTAAAAAAAATATTTTTATATTAATATATTTATTATGTCTTAAATAATATTTTCAATTAAAAAATGTATAAATATGTATTCAATATTTAAAACTATTATTTAATATACAATGCATTAAATAAGAGAGAAGCGGGAAAAAAAATTGTTAAGATAGTGTAGATCGGTGACATGTGTTCTCTTTTATTTGAATTTATTATATACTAGCCTAGAATCCACTGTATTACACGGATTGAATAATAAAAAATTAATTCGTTAATATTAAATAATAAATATTTAATAATTATTAAATTGTATTTAAGATAGAATATTGAAATGTTTATTAATATTTAATTATATAATTTAATAACTAAAAATTAATAGTATTTATTAGGAGAGAGAGACGGGAAAAAACGTTTTCAGATTTAACCATAACACGACATGTGTCTCCTAAAAATACTCCTTTATTATAGTAGAAAGATTAGGTTATAAACTCATGTATTACATGGGATTGGGTACAAAAAATTAGACAATTAAAATATATTTATAATAAATAATATCATAATCTACTATATAAGAATACATTTCATATTAAAACTGCAAACAATAAATCTCTAAAACTTTTTTGTATACAACATTGGACGTATTGTTAGTAACTAGTCTAGTACCCGCGCGTTGCAGCGGGGAACACAACACTTAAGTTGGATGATTTTAAAGGTTTGCATGGTTCGTTTTTAAGTCATAACCATAACAAAATCAATTTTTTTAACTTGATAGTTAACTAACAGTGAGTTTAACTACTAACATAAAAGGCCAAATGTACCAAAAATATCAAAAAGTGGTTCATTTAATTTGAAGGGTTTTTTTTTATAATAACTCTATCTCACTTAAACTTTTAAAAGCTACCAATGTGAGACAAAGTGAAAACACAAACAAGCATTTAGATTAGAATTAAAAAGTTGTACCGTATGCTATAAGAGTTATAAAACTCTTAATTTTAACAGATTTAAGCAAATTATCATTTTGTCCTCCTAATATGTATTATATAGTAGTAAAGATATTATTGTGACACCCCGTATTTTCCAGGTCAGCTTTATAACTATTTAAATGTTTATTTAAATGCTTTATGTACACGTGGCACTAGAATTAGTTTAATTTAGTGTGACACGTGGCACGACATTACAAACACTGATACGCAACGGGATAATTCGTGGAATTATCGGCAAACAACACACACGTGTCAAAACACACGAACGTTGGTGAACGTCTAACACATTGTGTAGCACAACACTCGAAACCTCACGAAACACTCACACATTGAACTTGGAAGTCAATCAAGGCCAAACGAAAGTTCGTAAACGTGAAAACGGCAACGAACGGATCAAACCAATGAAAATGGGCCTATTGGGCTCATCAGGGGATCTGTCGCGCTACGCGACGGTCCACAAGGACACTATCGCGATACGCGACAGGTGGCGGGGGAAATTTGAACGCGGGACTCTCTCGCGTTACGCGAGGGGAACCCTTGAACGTGTCGCGCTACGCGACAAGACCCAGTTCGCAGAATCTTTATTTAACCAAGACACCATCATTTCCAGCCACCCCTACACACTTCTCCCGAGTTCTAGCACCATAATTCGGCTCTACTTCGTCATTTCACCTGCAACATCACCATTGAAGCTCTTAGAAGCCATTTTTGAAGATTTGAAGCTCTTGGAAGCTTGAACACCATTGAAGGGAGACCTCTAGACCTCAACCACCATCACCACCTCCTTGTTGACTGATAGAGCTGCTGTCCAGAAGTCTCCAGAGCTGCTCCAACACCCTCTTGTCGATCTAAAGCTTGTGAGGTATCCCCAACACGTTTACACACACTCTTTTCATTCCTACACTCACATGCAAGCGATAAATCACACATGCAAGCATGGGTAAAGCACATGCACGAATTTTGTTTATGGGTTTATTAGTTTTGATGTGATTTATGATGATCTAACATGATTAGCATGCATTTGGTGATGATCTATGATGATGTGTTTAGGAGAATATCATTATTTGGTTATAAAATGTTGAAAAAGTGCCATGCATGTATGATCCATGACTCATGGAGTGATCTTGTAGTTGTAAATGTGTTTATAAATGATATTAGAAGATCTTCACATGATTGGATGACGTTGAAATGGCCAAAATTATGATTTTGATGAAACTTGCCATTAATAG
This sequence comes from Mikania micrantha, assembly GCA_009363875.1. Taxonomy (NCBI): domain Eukaryota; kingdom Viridiplantae; phylum Streptophyta; class Magnoliopsida; order Asterales; family Asteraceae; genus Mikania; species Mikania micrantha. Next base: position 90,000,909 of record CM018695.1, on the reverse strand, counting down.
TAATTTTTTACTTATGAAATGAGAATGTGAATGATATTTGGTGTCATGCATGTTCATGGATGGTTGTTTAGATGTTATTAGGATGATAATAAGGTTAGAATGTGATTTTAATGATGTTCATGGGTATTTTGACATAGTTACTATATTTAGTAACTTTTGTAGATGAAATATTGCTAAGTGATGGGTTAGGTTATGTTGACATGTTTAAATGATGTTAGATGGATTATTTTGATGATTTGTAACATGAAAATAGGTTTAGAAATGTCAAATGGTCATTTTTATGCAAAAACCACAAAGTTACTATTTATAGTAACTTTATTTTTACAAAAACCGATTTGTCAACATGTTATATTATTTGAGCATGATAAATGACTTATTATGTTATAATATGTGGATTAGATGCTAAGTTAGATGGTTTCCGATATCACGTATGCTATAAATGGAAACTTTCCATTTTAGGAAACTTTTATGTGCTAACATGTTATAAACGACTTATGTGAACCCGTATGATGATGTGCTATGTGTTAACATGATCACGTAGGACTAATAAGCATGCTAGAACTCTAAAACCAATATCCTTTGTGAACTTTCCAAAAATGGAAACTTACTATAAATAGTAAGTTGTCCATAGACGCGACTTGCGCGTTTTGCACACGACGAGCACTTACACGATTGCTACACGATTCACAATCGTCACACGGTTCACCAACGGGTCGTTGACTTGAAACGGTCAACTTGGTCAAACATGGTCAAACACGGTCAATGTGGACCAACACGAGCAAACACGGTCAATGTGGACCGACACGGACAAACATGAACAACCTAGGGTTGTTGGACACAAACACGAGCACTAACACGAACACTAGCACGGTCACTTACACGGACTCACGTACGGTATACGATATAGGTTGCCGGTGACCGACGCGCTACTTTCTCAAGGAGCTTACGCTTATACGCATTCATATCACTAAGGTGAGTTTACGGCCCCTCTTTACTCTTTTTCAAACGCTTTCAAATAGGGGGAGAATACTAGTTGCATCGAGTCAAGCATCTATTACTGTACAAACATTTTGTGTATGCTGGTTTATTAGACAAACATTAAGTGTTGAACTCGTATTAAGCCCTCACAAAGTCTTACCGTTAATGTACAAACAACGTGGTTGATTTGGATGGATCCATTAGGGAATGACTAACCCCACGGGGCACTATGTTGACTGGATGTCATAACCCGTGCAAATTCTGACCTAACTTGCTATGTATACGAGGCATAGCGGAGGCAAGGACAAACAAGTCTAGTTCGGTAGTGACGCACTGACACTTTGGGCCTAGGGCTCGGTACTAACATTTGATAAACAGCATGACACTTTGGACCTAACTTGCAAATTCACCCGGCTACTGCAAGATGAATATTGTCCTCGTGATGAGATCAGGAAGTTGGAAACTGAATTCTGGGTACATAAGATGGTGGGATCTGAGATCGAGCATTACTGCACTCGATTTCACGAGCTATGCAAGCTATGCCCGGCTATGGTGACGCCGGAATACAAGAAGATCGAGCAGTTCATCAGTGGACTGCCCGAGCAATTTCAAAGCATAGCGATGGCGTCTGACATCACCACCATCCAACCACTGATCAGACTGGCTCATAAGCTGACTGATCAAGCCGTAGCACAGGGCAAGCTACCGAAACGAGGCGAGCACGTGAAGCCTCAAGAAAGCCAGAAGAGGAAGTGGGAACCCAGCCACCCTCAAACTCATCAACCTCAACAACAACAAAGATCTGCACCAGCCAGAGCCTTCACTGCCACCCAACCCAATGATAAGGGGAAGGGTGTATACCAAGGGAAATACCCACTGTGCAACCGATGCTCATACCATCACACCGGGCAATGCGAACGATACCGATGCCTGAAGTGCGGAAGGCATGGTCACATGGCCAAAGATTGCAGATCAAGATTTCCTATCAACAACAACAATCCCAACAACCAACAAAATCAGCACAACAACAATCAAAACACTCTTAAGGGGTGTTATGAATGTGGCAAGCCGGGCCACATGAGGAGGGATTGCCCTCAACTAAAGAAGGCCGGAGGAGGAGCGGCCAAGGGACGAGCGTTTGTGATTGGCTCGGGGGAAGCCAAAGACGATCCTAACATCGTAACCGGTACGTTTCTTTTAAATAATGTCTATGCTAGCATATTATTTGATATCGGTGCCGATAGGAGCTTTATATCTAGCGAGTTTAGCAAATTACTAGATATTACCCCAACACCACTAGATTATAAGTATACCGTAGAGTTAGCTGACGGCAAACTGATTAAAACACAACACATCTTCCGAGGATGCGTCATGGTTTTGGCGGATCATGAACTCGAAATCGATTTAATGCCTGTGACTCTCGGAAGCTTTGATGTGGTCGTTGGAAAGGATTGGTTGTCCGCTAACCAAGCTGAGATCGTATGCAACGAGAAGATCGTACGAGTGACGTTGCAGAACGGAGAACAGATCTCAATTCAGGGGGAACGACGGGGCGTACCTCTGAACATTATGTCGTGCATGAAAGCAAACAAGTACCTCCAAAAGGGATACACTGCAATACTAGCCCTTATCGCAGAGCAACCAAAGAAGGAGAGGAAGATTGAGGACATCGCTGTAGTCCGCAAATTTCCCGAAGTATTTCCCGAGGATCTACCTGGACTACCTCCGAAACGACAAGTCGAGTTTCAGATAGACCTCGCACCAGGAGCAGCACCGATTGCTAAAGCTCCATATCGACTAGCACCGACGGAGATGCAAGAACTGTCTAATCAGTTGCAGGAGCTATTAGACAAGGGATTTATCAGACCAAGCTTCTCACCTTGGGGAGCACCGGTCTTATTTGTGAAGAAGAAAGACGGATCATTCCGTATGTGTATTGACTACAGAGAGTTGAATAAAGTAACGATCAAAAATCGATACCCGTTGCCACGAATAGATGACTTATTTGACCAGTTGCAAGGGTCAAGCTACTATTCAAAGATCTATTTAAGATCGGGTTATCATCAATTGAGGATACAGGAGAATGACATTCCTAAGACTGCCTTTAGAACCCGATACGGACACTACGAATTCTTGGTTATGCCCTTTGGACTGACCAACGCACCAGCAGCATTCATGGATCTCATGAATAGAGTGTGCAAACCTTACCTGGACAAATTCGTGATAGTGTTCATCGACGACATCCTGATTTATTCAAAGGATCGGGAGGAGCATGCCGAACATCTAAGGCTAGTCTTGGAACTACTGAAGAAAGAGCAACTGTACGCGAAATTTTCAAAATGCGACTTTTGGATTCGCGAAGTCCAATTCCTTGGACACGTGGTTAATGAACAGGGAATACACGTAGACCCAGCCAAGATCGAAGCCATCAAAAACTGGGAAGCACCCAAGACTCCAACTGAGGTGCGGCAATTCCTTGGACTGGCCGGGTACTACAGGAGATTCATTGAAGGATTCTCAAAGATTTCCCAATCACTGACATCCTTGACACATAAAGATAAGAAATTCGATTGGGGAGACAAACAGGAATCTGCATTTAACTTATTGAAGCAGAAACTATGCACTGCACCCATCCTATCCCTACCGGAAGGATGCGACGATTTCGTGGTGTACTGCGACGCTTCGAAACAAGGACTCGGTTGCGTACTGATGCAACGCGAGAAGGTTATAGCTTACGCTTCACGGCAACTGAAGGTGCATGAGAAAAACTATACGACGCATGACCTTGAGTTGGGAGCCGTGGTGTTTGCTTTGAAGATCTGGCGACACTACTTGTATGGCACGAAATGCACTATCTTTACCGATCATAAGAGCCTACAACACATCTTTGACCAGAAAGAGTTGAACATGAGACAACGAAGATGGGTTGAACTCATAGGTGATTACGATTGCGCCATCAAGTATCATCCAGGCAAAGCCAATGTAGTGGCCGACGCGCTGAGTCGGAAGGAAACAACAAAACGCGTGCGTGCTCTACAACTCACGATTCATTCTGAATTACCAAATCAGATAAGAATCGCACAACAAGAAGCTCTGAAAACAGAGAATCTCACTCTTGAAGCCATGCGTGGCATGGATAAACAATTGAAGGTAAAGGATGATGGAGCTTATTATCTGATGGAAAGGATTTGGATTCCACGCTACGGAGGATTGAGAGAGGTAGTGATGGACGAATCACACAAGAGCCGGTATTCCGTACATCCGGGCTCTGACAAGATGTATCACGATTTGAAGACAACCTATTGGTGGCCAAACATGAAAGCTGAAATAGCAACTTACGTAAGTAAATGTTTAACGTGCTCAAAAGTCAAGGTTGAGTACCAGAAGCCATCAGGATTACTTCAGCAACCTGAACTACCAATGTGGAAATGGGAACAGATTTCCATGGACTTCGTAACTAAACTGCCTAAGACGGCAAGTGGTTGCGATACCATCTGGGTTATCGTAGACCGACTGACAAAGTCTGCACACTTCCTACCTATCAAGGAGACTGACAAGCTAGACAAACTCACACGTATTTATCTAAAGGAAGTGGTTACTCGACATGGAGTGCCAATCTCAATCATATCTGATCGCGACAGCCGATTCACGTCGCATTTCTGGAAGTCCTTGCATAAGGCTTTGGGCACGAGATTGGACATGAGTACCGCTTACCACCCGCAGACGGACGGGCAGAGTGAGCGAACCATACAGACACTGGAGGACATGCTACGGGCATGCGTTATTGACTTTGGGAGTAGCTAGGAATCTCATCTACCGTTAGTTGAGTTTTCGTACAATAACAGCTACCACACAAGCATTCAAGCTGCACCATTCGAGGCACTTTACGGACGTAAGTGTCGATCACCCATCTGCTGGGCGGAAGTTGGAGACAGCCAACTGACTGGTCCAGAACTGGTGCACGAGACAACTGAGAAGATCGTACAAATACGCAAACGAATGGCAGCAGCTCGGGACAGACAGAAAAGCTACGCCGACAAGCGACGCAAACCGTTAGAGTTCCAGGTGGGAGACAGAGTGTTACTCAAGGTCTCGCCCTGGAAAGGTGTCATTCGGTTTGGCAAACGAGGAAAGTTGAACCCTCGTTACATTGGACCTTTCGAGATTACAAAACGAATAGGCCCTGTAGCCTACGAACTGAACCTGCCAGTTGAACTGAGCAGCGTGCACAACGTATTCCACATCTCGAATCTCAAAAAGTGTCTATCTGATGAAACACTTGTTATTCCTCTCGAGGAGATACAAATCGACGAACAATTGAACTTCGTTGAGGAACCGGTGGAGATTATGGACCGGGAAACCAAGAAGCTCAAACTCAGTAAAATCCCGATTGTGAAAGTGCGATGGAATTCGCGACGAGGACCGGAATTCACGTGGGAACGTGAAGACCAGATGAAACAAAAGTACCCACACCTGTTCTCGGAACAGACAAATGCTAACAACGCAAGTTGAATTTCGGGACGAAATTCTTTCTAACATAGGGAGGATGTGACACCCCGTATTTTCCAGGTCAGCTTTGTATTTATTTAAATGTTTATTTAAATGCCTTATGTACACGTGGCACTAGAATTAGATTAATTTAGTGTGACACGTGGCACGACAGTACGAACACCGACACACAACAGGATAATTCGTGGGATTATCGACAAACAGCACACACGTGTCAAAACACACGAACGTTGGTGAACGTCAAGCACATTGTGTAGCACAACACTCGAAACCGCACGAAACACTCACACACTGAACTTGGAAGTTCAAACGAGGCCAAACGATAGTTCGGAAACGTGAAAACGATGACGAACGGATCAAACCCATTAAAAAGGGCTTATTGGGCTCTTCAGGGGCCCATCGCGGTACGCGATGGCCCAACAGGGAGAAGTGTCGCGATACGCGACAGACAACGCGGGGAGTTGACTCCCGAAATCCGCCGCGGTACGCGGAGCCTCTTTTTGAACCTTCTCCGCGGTACGCGACGAGTGTCAGACGGCAAATCTTTATAAAACCAAGACACCATCATATCTTGGCCACTCTACACACTCCTCCCGAGCTCTAGCTTCATAATTCGGTCCTTATCCGCCATTTTCACCAGCAAGCTCCCTTTGAAGCCATTATTGTGTGGTTGAAGCTCAAGACTTGAGTTCTTGAACACCCAAGAAGACCAAGGAGGACCTTCACACGACATCAACCACTTGTACCTGCTGTGAAGCCGTCTTGTACCATTCCAGGAGCACCTGGGGACTGCCAAGAGACCATCTCGAGCTTCTAGAGCTTCCTAAGGTAACCCCCATGGCTAGAACACTCTTTAGACACTCATAAGCTCACCCACATGTGTTAAAACCCACATGCAAGTACTTCGAATGCACATGCACGAGATTATGATCTGGGTTTGTTGATTGTAATGTGTTTTATGATGATCTATGATGTTAGTATCAAGTTTTGTGATGATCTATGATGATGGGTACATGTCTTGTTGAGTAAAATGATGATATATGATGATATAGATGCATGCATGTATGATCCATGAATATTGGAATGTTGTTAAGTATATGGAAGGGTTCATAGATGATATTGATAATGATTTACATGGCTAGATTTGGTTAAAATGGTCAAAGGGGTGATTTTTGGCAATCTTTCTATTAATAGAAACTTTATATTGTCAAAATGGTGTTATGAATGGAATGATGGACATGCATGTATGTAGAATTGATCTTAGGTTGATAATATGATGATTTGAATGTTTAGATTATGATTTTTAATGATTATTATGGTCATATGAGATGAGTTACTATTTTTAGTAACTTTATTTGTTGAAATCATGTTAAGTGATGATTTGGAATATATTGGTATGTTTAAGGTGATGCTAGATTGATTATTATGATGGTGGATGATGAGAAAATAGGAATTAGAAGTGTTAGAATGGTTATTTTCATGAAAAGCTAGAAAGTTACTATATTTAGTAACTTTATTTTTACAAAAACCGATTTGTCAACGTGTTGAACGATTCGAGCATGCTAAATGAGTTATTACGCTATAATATAATGATTAGATGCTAAGTTAGATGGTTTCCGATGTCACGTATGCTAAAAATGGAAACTTTCCATTTTAGGAAACTTTTATGTGCAAACATGTTATAAACGATTTATGTGACCTTGTATGATAGTGTGCTACGTGTTAACATGATCATGTAGGGCTATTGAACATGCTAGAACTGTAAAACCGATATGCTTTGTGAACTTTCTAAAAGTGGAAACTTACTATAAATAGTAAGTTGTCCATAAACGCGACCTACGCGTTTTGCACACGACAAACACTTACACGAATGCTACACGATTCGCAAACCGTCACACGGTTCACCAACGGGTCGTTGACTTGACACGGTCAACTTTGGTCAAACACGGTCAAACACGGTCAAACATGGTCAAACACGGTCAATGTGGACCAACACAAGCAAACACGGTCAATGTGGACCGACACGGACAAACATGAACAACCGAGGGTTGTTGGGCACAAACACGAGCACTAACACGAACACTAGCACGGTCACTTACACAAGCTCACGAACGGTGTACGATATAGGTTGCTAGGTGACCGACGTGCTACTTGACGATTCAGGAGCTTACGCTTACATACATTCATATCACTAAGCACTACAAGAAATTAGAGTGTTTACCAACACATAATTTACCTACACTTGTAAATATGTAGATAAATTACCTACACATGTGTGTATATGTGTTGGTAATGGTTGATCATATATTTTAATAATGGCCAACACTTAATATGTGTTGGTAATACACTTTAGTTACACTTAAAATTGGTGGGAAATTTCCCCCCAAAAGTTACCATCAATTAAATGTTTAATTACCTACACATGTGATAAATTTATGTTATGTGTAAATAAATTATCTACACATATGTGAAAAAACTAAAATATGTGTGAATAATTGATTATATTTTACCAACATATAATATGTAAATTTATATTTTATATTTATATAATCTTATAACTATATATAATGCATATTGGTAGTGGTGCACAAAAAAACCGGTTAACCAAACCGATTTGGTTATGGAACGGTTAGAAACCGGTTTGGGAACCAGTTATTGTTACCGGTTTTGATCAAGTGAAAAAACCGACGGTTTTAAACCGGTTGGGGGTTTTTTGAGAGAAACCGGTTAAAGCCAAACCGGTTTTGGGGACCGGTTATAAACTGGTTAACCGGTTATACCATTCAAAAAATTAGCCATTGCCGACCGTTGGGAGCAAATTATAGCCGTTGAGACCGGTTAACCGGTTATTAATCGAGCCAAAAAAAAACTAGCCGTTTATAGCCGTTTTAACCCTTTTTGGGACCGTTTTAAACCTTTTTTTGGACTGTTTCGACCGGTTAATCGATTTGTGCACCACTACATATTGGTGAGAGAGTGTTTAATCTCTTAAAATTAAAAAATGTACAATACGTGAAGTTTTTTGTAGAACTCATGATGGAAGCTTGTTAACCTGAAATACTCCTTTCGTTCAAAATTCAAACACAGTACTAGAGCTCTCTTTTTTGAATTCACCTTCTCAAAAAAAAAAAAAAAAAAAACCTAGCTTCTTCTCCTCTTCAGTTACATGGGTCTTTCTAGTTTGATTTCCGGCAACGAGGCTGATGATATTCATTCTACACAGAATAAGGGAGAGCAGGTGCGCTGGCATTGATCGGAGCATCCAGTGGCAGTTGTTCTAGAAGGGGAAAATAAAGAGAGGAAGGGAAAGTAGGTGAAGACAATACGAGCCATTAAGAACCAGTCACGCCGGTTAGTCACCCGACGAGGGAGCGAAAGTCCGTTGAACGGTACACCGAGTCTATGCAATGGGTTTCTTCTCCTAAACCCTTCTCGTTTGAAAAGGTAAATCATATAATTTGTTTCAGTTTCATATTTGTTCTTTGGATTTTCATGTGTTACATGTCATCGCGAATTCTCGATATCATTTGCTTTCTTTTTTTCCCCGTCCTGCAATTCATTTCTATTTCAACCTAACAAGATCAAACCCACTAAAAAAACCCTTTTAATCATCATTTAATTCGAAAATATTTGAAACCCTCTTTGTATTTGGTGAATCTGTCGGCAAGGATTAATGAGTTGTGTTGCCATCAAGACGACTGATACAAAAGCCGACCGGTGTTCACAAGCTAGAGGGGAAGTCATCTTATTATGTGTATCTGTGTTTGCTCTGCTTAGTTAGTATTTGTTTGACTTTATTTTATTTTTGCAGCTACTACTACAGCAGTATGGGGTATTTCTATGACCTGCGTACAAGATTATATTTCAACACAACATTGGGAAAATGGTATGATTACTATGGTGAAAGGAAATTAAGTTGGAATGAAGTTGCAAGACAACAGGAACAACAGTTTTCAGTGCCGCTTACTTTATATTGTTGTGGTTCCTTGACGATAGAGATACCTGCAATTCTTGTGCATAGTTTTGTATTCCATGTCCCAAATTTTTTTTTTCAAAATGGGTGTATAGTTGGCGGTCACTTTTGAGCTATCTCAAATATGCATCCCTTCATATCTCGATAACCACCTCAATATGGTCAACATATGTTATAAAAGAAAAGAGCAAAAGTTGACCAATGTCTAAGCCAACAGTTGCATTCTCATTGAATACTAATGCTGCTCTTGAGAACGTTATCTGTAAGTCACAATTTGAGATGTTCTTGTAGGTCTCCTCATCATTTATTACCTTAAAATTTGGAGAGCAAAAGCATCAGATCCCTAAAATATTTTAAACTTATTAATTAAAAATCAAAAGGCAGTTAAAAATAGGTATATGTAGCCTTGTATTTGCTAACCATTTTAGCACCCTTAGCCCTTTAGTATTTGTATTGCACTAATTTTTTTTATGTTAAAGACTTTGTATCATTCATTGCAGGTCTCTGCTGCAACTAGATTCATGGAAAAGGATGGTGAACAAGATGTATCATGTATGCACTTGTAATATTTATTTTAGTAACTTATTTTTTTGTGCTATAAAAATTTCATTATGCTAACCTGATTGATTGAATTCTTTGAGTCTATTTTGATTTGTAATAGGATGTTTTCTATCTTAACTTATTGCTATTAATTACATCATTTTGACTGAAATTGTTATTTTGTAGGTGCTTTATCTGATTGATTTCGAATTGGTGGCTTTTTTTGCCATCTCAAACTGAGCTCCTGCAAAATTGTGTCTTCTGCATTAAACATGGACTTTAAAGATCAATTTGTATGCTTTGTCTTCATTATCTTGATAGTGAGCAAGTTCTACTAATTTTTCTGCCATGCTTTATTTTCCATTTAAGATTGAATATCCTGAAATTGATCTTACAAATCAAGACATAGATTTATGTCATCCTCAGCATGTGTGGTGTTTCTTATACCTGTAGAACATTGAGATATCATCATGTTACTTATGATGTTTTATTTTTCATTTGCTTTACACTTCTTTATCTTAAATTATTTTGTTGGATTGTAGGTTCTCAATCTAAATCATACTGACTGCAGCTTATTGATAAATCAGAGGATGAATTTGTATGTTTATTTTTTAAATCTTGATTATTTTATATACTTTTGCAATTAGGCATAATTCATATAATTATAGAATTCTAATACAAATGTTGATTTTTTAGGTGAGCCTACGTACTCAGACTCACGGCACTAAGGATGACCTGAGGGACCCAATTGATTACACTCTACTCACCTTTACCAAAACAACAAGATCATCTCAAGGTGATACATGAGAGTGCGACAAAAAAGATCTCATGTCAAAAAACAAATACTTAGTTAGTTTTAGTATTTTCCGCAACCTGTAGTGACTTATGTCTTATGTAGTGACTTATGAATAACTTATGTTTTGTTAGTTTAATTATTTCAGTTTGTATAAGTCGTACTTTCCTTTGTGGTTTGAATGATTATGTTTTAATAACTTAATTAAGCTTGATTATTTTGGTATCTATTTGCATATGCATATATTGTATTTATTGTCATATAATTGAAGATTATTATCTACACATATTGTGTTTAATATTAAAAAAATTATTGTACTTCTAGCAACACATAATATTTAGTTTTAGCTACACATATATGTGTAGGTACATCATGATGTATACCTACATATAACTAATGTGTAGGTAATGATCTATCTCAACAGTTGTGAGGCAACACATCATAACACTTAATTTATGTGTAGGTAAAGAGAATTAACAACACATAATAGGTTTTTATCTACACATAGTATTTGTAGGTAAAGACCCAAATTTCTTGTAGTGAAGGTGAGTTTACGGCCCCTCTTTACTTTTTTTCAAACGCTTTCAAATAGGGGGAGAATACTAGTTACATCGAGTCAAACATTTATTACTGTACAAACATATTTGGTGTATGCTGGTTTATTGGACAAACATTAAGTGTTGAACTCGTATTAAGCCCTCACAAAGTCTTACCGTTAATGTACGAACAACGTGGTAGATTTGGATGGATCCATTAGGGAATGACTAACCCCACGGGGCACTATGTTGACTGGATGTCATAACCCGTGCAAATTCTGACCTAACTTGCTATGTATACGAGACATAGCGGAGGCAAGGACAAACAAGTCTAGTTCGGTAGTGACGCACTGACACTTTGGGCCCAGGGCTCGGTACTAACATTGATAAACAACATGACACACTCTTATTACTATATGTATATCAAAACCTGTGAACTCACCAACCATTGTGTTGACACTTTTTCAAACTTGTATTCTCAGGTAACTAGCAAGCTATGGATAACAGGAATGCGCACACTAAGGAACGAGCATTAGGAACCTCATGCATTTCTGTTTATGATCAGTTTTCGAAAACAATTTAACTTTCGTTTGACAATGATGTATTAAACTTATTAATTTCCGCTGCATGATTTAACTATTTACATTTCCGCTGCATTATGATATGATAACTTTTATTCCGCTGCAAACTATTTTATTGTGTGTATGTGTCAAACTTGGATTTGTAAACGCATATAGAGTTGTTCTATATGACCTTGAGCTGTGATTCTGGACACGTCACATCCACGTGGACATCCGCCACGAGTGGGAATTTGGGGGTGTGACAGACTGGTATCAGAGCCTTGGTTATAGGGAACTAGGTTTGCATGTAGTGAACTTAGACTATAGCCATTGCTCAACGCTAGACACTACACGTAGAACTTGCACACTGATGACATTGTTACTTATTAAACTGTTGCTTACTAACGAAGAACTTACAGGATGGCCAACAATGACAGCACCGGTAGGAACGCAGACCGACACCCTACCACTGACGACATGGCTACAGAGAGCCGGCGACGGATTGATGATATCGTAGCCCAGGTTGACGCTGAGATGGATCGGCGGGCTAGGGACGCTACACGGGCCAGATATTGGGGATGGCTTCCCGCTATACTCCAGAGTTGGATCGTCGAGGGGGGAGTACCTCCATATCGATATCCCGGCGACACCGCTCCAGGACATCGACTACCACCATTCGGAGTGCCGATGGAGCAGGCCTTCGCGGCACATGTTGCTTGCACTCGACGGGAGGTCTGGAAGACTAGGGGACTATCGGAAGAGGTTCGGGCTCTTCACGAGAAGAACGATCGACTAGAGAGACAAAACGATAGGCTGGAGAAACGCAATAACAGATTAGAGGCACAGATGGAGACTCTACGCCTCCAAGTGTCTCAACTGATGACCCAGCACGGACAGGTCGTTGACGTCATGCAGGAGCATGATGTGCGTATCACCGGGAATCGGACCGACATAACCGAAACTCAGGCGATGGTGCTGGCTAGCGATGCCATGCTTAACGCATGGGCTGCACAGTTTATTGAGGAACCACCTCAAGAGGATGGTCCTGAATTCGAGGCCGAGGATCTCGAAGAAGAGGACTTTGATGAGGATCCTAATGAGGATCCGGAGGAGGATGATGATGACGGAGACGCTGCTAGCGATATTTCACACGTCTCTATGGATTCGGATTAGAGGACTGTTGTGTTTTGTACTTTCGTTATTTTGGCCTAGACGAGCGGGATGTGCTCGAAGAACTTATTATGTATTTCCTTTTGAAATTATTGTACTTCAAGCTTATTATTAATGAGAATTATGTTTTGTTTTACTTATCGCATTTATGACCATGACTACTTGATGACATAACATCTGACTTGACTACCATCATGACATGTGATCTGACTTCTGACATGACATCTGACTTGCCTTCTCTCATAACATTGGCTAACACTCTAAATCATGCTAACTAACATTCTGACCTTCCGTATAGAATATGTCGGGAAGAGGAGCTAATGCCCTGAGACTCAAACGTAAGGCCGAAAAGGCAAGGATCAACATGATGGTTGAACGCAGATTCAATAGGATGCTTGCGGAGTACGAGGCGAACAAGCACGCCAGCGAGACTAGTGGCACTAACAACGGTACTAACACTTGCCTAACATGACTAACACAGTGTAGATGTCACGCACTAACACCCGACATTGGTTTCTGACCAGCAGGATCGCAAGGGAACAACAACAAAGGATGTTCTTTCAAATCCTTTCTGAACTGCCACCCCCACAAGTTCAAAGGGACTGAAGGAGCTGTTGGGATGCTTCGCTGGGTGGAGAAAGTCGAATCTGTGTTCGCCATGTGCGATTGTGCTGAAGAGAATAAGGTTAAATACGCAACTGGTACACTGGAGGGACCGGCCCTCACATGGTGGAATACCCATGTTCAAACCCTGGGGTTGGACGGTGCCAACTCCATGTCATGGGCTGACTTCACCCGGCTACTGCAAGATGAATATTGTCCTCGTGATGAGATCAGGAAGTTGGAAACTGAATTCTGGGTACATAAGATGGTGGGATCTGAGATCGAGCAGTACTGCACTCGATTTCACGAGCTATGCAAGCTATGCCCGGCTATGGTGACGCCGGAATACAAGAAGATCGAGCAGTTCATCAGTGGACTGCCCGAGCAATTTCAAAGCATAGCGATGGCGTCTGACATCACCACCATCCAACCACTAATCAGACTGGCTCATAAGCTGACTGATCAAGCCGTAGCACAGGGCAAGCTACCGAAACGAGGCAAGCACGTGAAGCCTCAAGAAAGCCAGAAGAGGAAGTGGGAACCCAGCCACCCTCAAACTCATCAACCTCAACAACAACAAAGATCTGCACCAGCCAGAGCCTTCACTGCCACCCAACCCAATGATAAGGGGAAGGGTGTATACCAAGGGAAATACCCACTGTGCAACCGATGCTCATACCATCACACCGGGCAATGCGAACGATACCGATGCCTGAAGTGCGGAAGGCATGGTCACATGGCCAAAGATTGCAGATCAAGATTTCCTATCAACAACAACAATCCCAACAACCAACAAAATCAGCACAACAACAATCAAAACACTCTTAAGGGGTGTTATGAATGTGGCAAGCCGGGCCACATGAGGAGGGATTGCCCTCAACTAAAGAAGGCCGGAGGAGGAGCGGCCAAGGGACGAGCGTTTGTGATTGGCTCGGGGGAAGCCAAAGACGATCCTAACATCGTAACCGGTACGTTTCTTTTAAATAATGTCTATGCTAGCATATTATTTGATACCGGTGCCGATAGGAGCTTTATATCTAGCGAGTTTAGCAAATTACTAGATATTACCCCAACACCACTAGATTATAAGTATACCGTAGAGTTAGCTGACGGCAAACTGATTGAAACACAACACATCTTCCGAGGATGCGTCATGGTTTTGGCGGATCATGAACTCGAAATCGATTTAATGCCTGTGACTCTCGGAAGCTTTGATGTGGTCGTTGGAAAGGATTGGTTGTCCGCTAACCAAGCTGAGATCGTATGCAACGAGAAGATCGTACGAGTGACGTTGCAGAACGGAGAACAGATCTCAATTCAGGGGGAACGACGGGGCGTACCTCTGAACATTATGTCGTGCATGAAAGCAAACAAGTACCTCCAAAAGGGATACACTGCAATACTAGCCCTTATCGCAGAGCAACCAAAGAAGGAGAGGAAGATTGAGGACATCGCTGTAGTCCGCAAATTTCCCGAAGTATTTCCTGAGGATCTACCTGGACTACCTCCGAAACGACAAGTCGAGTTTCAGATAGACCTCGCACCAGGAGCAGCACCGATTGCTAAAGCTCCATATCGACTAGCACCGACGGAGATGCAAGAACTGTCTAATCAGTTGCAGGAGCTATTAGACAAGGGATTTATCAGACCAAGCTTCTCACCTTGGGGAGCACCGGTCTTATTTGTGAAGAAGAAAGACGGATCATTCCGTATGTGTATTGACTACAGAGAGTTGAATAAAGTAACGATCAAAAATCGATACCCGTTGCCACGAATAGATGACTTATTTGACCAGTTGCAAGGGTCAAGCTACTATTCAAAGATCTATTTAAGATCGGGTTATCATCAATTGAGGATACAGGAGAATGACATTCCTAAGACTGCCTTTAGAACCCGATACGGACACTACGAATTCTTGGTTATGCCCTTTGGACTGACCAACGCACCAGCAGCATTCATGGATCTCATGAATAGAGTGTGCAAACCTTACCTGGACAAATTCGTGATAGTGTTCATCGACGACATCCTGATTTATTCAAAGGATCGGGAGGAGCATGCCGAACATCTAAGGCTAGTCTTGGAACTACTGAAGAAAGAGCAACTGTACGCGAAATTTTCAAAATGCGACTTTTGGATTCGCGAAGTCCAATTCCTTGGACACGTGGTTAATGAACAGGGAATACACGTAGATCCAGCCAAGATCGAAGCCATCAAAAACTGGGAAGCACCCAAGACTCCAACTGAGGTGCGGCAATTCCTTGGACTGGCCGGGTACTACAGGAGATTCATTGAAGGATTCTCAAAGATTGCCCAATCACTGACATCCTTGACACATAAAGATAAGAAATTCGATTGGGGAGACAAACAGGAATCTGCATTTAACTTATTGAAGCAGAAACTATGCACTGCACCCATCCTATCCCTACCGGAAGGATGCGACGATTTCGTGGTGTACTGCGACGCTTCGAAACAAGGACTCGGTTGCGTACTGATGCAACGCGAGAAGGTTATAGCTTACGCTTCACGGCAACTGAAGGTGCATGAGAAAAACTATACGACGCATGACCTTGAGTTGGGAGCCGTGGTGTTTGCTTTGAAGATCTGGCGACACTACTTGTATGGCACGAAATGCACTATCTTTACCGATCATAAGAGCCTACAACACATCTTTGACCAGAAAGAGTTGAACATGAGACAACGAAGATGGGTTGAACTCATAGGTGATTACGATTGCGCCATCAAGTATCATCCAGGCAAAGCCAATGTAGTGGCCGACGCGCTGAGTCGGAAGGAAACAACAAAACGCGTGCGTGCTCTACAACTCACGATTCATTCTGAATTACCAAATCAGATAAGAATCGCACAACAAGAAGCTCTGAAAACAGAGAATCTCACTCTTGAAGCCATGCGTGGCATGGATAAACAATTGAAGGTAAAGGATGATGGAGCTTATTATCTGATGGAAAGGATTTGGATTCCACGCTACGGAGGATTGAGAGAGGTAGTGATGGACGAATCACACAAGAGCCGGTATTCCGTACATCCGGGCTCTGACAAGATGTATCACGATTTGAAGACAACCTATTGGTGGCCAAACATGAAAGCTGAAATAGCAACTTACGTAAGTAAATGTCTAACGTGCTCAAAAGTCAAGGTTGAGTACCAGAAGCCATCAGGATTACTTCAGCAACCTGAACTACCAATGTGGAAATGGGAACAGATTTCCATGGACTTCGTAACTAAACTGCCTAAGACGGCAAGTGGTTGCGATACCATCTGGGTTATCGTAGACCGACTGACAAAGTCTGCACACTTCCTACCTATCAAGGAGACTGACAAGCTAGACAAACTCACACGTATTTATCTAAAGGAAGTGGTTACTCGACATGGAGTGCCAATCTCAATCATATCTGATCGCGACAGCCGATTCACGTCGCATTTCTGGAAGTCCTTGCATAAGGCTTTGGGCACGAGATTGGACATGAGTACCGCTTACCACCCGCAGACGGACGGGCAGAGTGAGCGAACCATACAGACACTGGAGGACATGCTACGGGCATGCGTTATTGACTTTGGGAGTAGCTAGGAATCTCATCTACCGTTAGTTGAGTTTTCGTACAATAACAGCTACCACACAAGCATTCAAGCTGCACCATTCGAGGCACTTTACGGACGTAAGTGTCGATCACCCATCTGCTGGGCGGAAGTTGGAGACAGCCAACTGACTGGTCCAGAACTGGTGCACGAGACAACTGAGAAGATCGTACAAATACGCAAACGAATGGCAGCAGCTTGGGACAGACAGAAAAGCTACGCCGACAAGCGACGCAAACCGTTAGAGTTCCAGGTGGGAGACAGAGTGTTACTCAAGGTCTCGCCCTGGAAAGGTGTCATTCGGTTTGGCAAACGAGGAAAATTGAACCCTCGTTACATTGGACCTTTCGAGATTACAAAACGAATAGGCCCTGTAGCCTACGAACTGAACCTGCCAGTTGAACTGAGCAGCGTGCACAACGTATTCCACATCTCGAATCTCAAAAAGTGTCTATCTGATGAAACACTTGTTATTCCTCTCGAGGAGATACAAATCGACGAACAATTGAACTTCGTTGAGGAACCGGTGGAGATTATGGACCGGGAAACCAAGAAGCTCAAACTCAGTAAAATCCCGATTGTGAAAGTGCGATGGAATTCGCGACGAGGACCGGAATTCACGTGGGAACGTGAAGACCAGATGAAACAAAAGTACCCACACCTGTTCTCGGAACAGACAAATGCTAACAACGCAAGTTGAATTTCGGGACGAAATTCTTTCTAACATAGGGAGGATGTGACACCCCGTATTTTCCAGGTCAGCTTTGTATTTATTTAAATGTTTATTTAAATGCCTTATGTACACGTGGCACTAGAATTAGATTAATTTAGTGTGACACGTGGCACGACAGTACGAACACCGACACACAACAGGATAATTCGTGGGATTATCGACAAACAGCACACACGTGTCAAAACACACGAACGTTGGTGAACGTCAAGCACATTGTGTAGCACAACACTCGAAACCGCACGAAACACTCACACACTGAACTTGGAAGTTCAAACGAGGCCAAACGATAGTTCGGAAACGTGAAAACGATGACGAACGGATCAAACCCATTAAAAAGGGCTTATTGGGCTCTTCAGGGGCCCATCGCGGTACGCGATGGCCCAACAGGGAGAAGTGTCGCGATACGCGACAGACAACGCGGGGAGTTGACTCCCGAAATCCGCCGCGGTACGCGGAGCCTCTTTTTGAACCTTCTCCGCGGTACGCGACGAGTGTCAGACGGCAAATCTTTATAAAACCAAGACACCATCATATCTTGGCCACTCTACACACTCCTCCCGAGCTCTAGCTTCATAATTCGGTCCTTATCCGCCATTTTCACCAGCAAGCTCCCTTTGAAGCCATTATTGTGTGGTTGAAGCTCAAGACTTGAGTTCTTGAACACCCAAGAAGACCAAGGAGGACCTTCACACGACATCAACCACTTGTACCTGCTGTGAAGCCGTCTTGTACCATTCCAGGAGCACCTGGGGACTGCCAAGAGACCATCTCGAGCTTCTAGAGCTTCCTAAGGTAACCCCCATGGCTAGAACACTCTTTAGACACTCATAAGCTCACCCACATGTGTTAAAACCCACATGCAAGTACTTCGAATGCACATGCACGAGATTATGATCTGGGTTTGTTGATTGTAATGTGTTTTATGATGATCTATGATGTTAGTATCAAGTTTTGTGATGATCTATGATGATGGGTACATGTCTTGTTGAGTAAAATGATGATATATGATGATATAGATGCATGCATGTATGATCCATGAATATTGGAATGTTGTTAAGTATATGGAAGGGTTCATAGATGATATTGATAATGATTTACATGGCTAGATTTGGTTAAAATGGTCAAAGGGGTGATTTTTGGCAATCTTTCTATTAATAGAAACTTTATATTGTCAAAATGGTGTTATGAATGGAATGATGGACATGCATGTATGTAGAATTGATCTTAGGTTGATAATATGATGATTTGAATGTTTAGATTATGATTTTTAATGATTATTATGGTCATATGAGATGAGTTACTATTTTTAGTAACTTTATTTGTTGAAATCATGTTAAGTGATGATTTGGAATATATTGGTATGTTTAAGGTGATGCTAGATTGATTATTATGATGGTGGATGATGAGAAAATAGGAATTAGAAGTGTTAGAATGGTTATTTTCATGAAAAGCTAGAAAGTTACTATATTTAGTAACTTTATTTTTACAAAAACCGATTTGTCAACGTGTTGAACGATTCGAGCATGCTAAATGAGTTATTACGCTATAATATAATGATTAGATGCTAAGTTAGATGGTTTCCGATGTCACGTATGCTAAAAATGGAAACTTTCCATTTTAGGAAACTTTTATGTGCAAACATGTTATAAACGATTTATGTGACCTTGTATGATAGTGTGCTACGTGTTAACATGATCATGTAGGGCTATTGAACATGCTAGAACTGTAAAACCGATATGCTTTGTGAACTTTCTAAAAGTGGAAACTTACTATAAATAGTAAGTTGTCCATAAACGCGACCTACGCGTTTTGCACACGACAAACACTTACACGAATGCTACACGATTCGCAAACCGTCACACGGTTCACCAACGGGTCGTTGACTTGACACGGTCAACTTTGGTCAAACACGGTCAAACACGGTCAAACATGGTCAAACACGGTCAATGTGGACCAACACAAGCAAACACGGTCAATGTGGACCGACACGGACAAACATGAACAACCGAGGGTTGTTGGGCACAAACACGAGCACTAACACGAACACTAGCACGGTCACTTACACAAGCTCACGAACGGTGTACGATATAGGTTGCCAGGTGACCGACGTGCTACTTGACGATTCAGGAGCTTACGCTTACATACATTCATATCACTAAGGTGAGTTTACGGCCCCTCTTTACTTTTTTTCAAACGCTTTCAAATAGGGGGAGAATACTAGTTACATCGAGTCAAACATTTATTACTGTACAAACATATTTGGTGTATGCTGGTTTATTGGACAAACATTAAGTGTTGAACTCGTATTAAGCCCTCACAAAGTCTTACCGTTAATGTACGAACAACGTGGTAGATTTGGATGGATCCATTAGGGAATGACTAACCCCACGGGGCACTATGTTGACTGGATGTCATAACCCGTGCAAATTCTGACCTAACTTGCTATGTATACGAGACATAGCGGAGGCAAGGACAAACAAGTCTAGTTCGGTAGTGACGCACTGACACTTTGGGCCCAGGGCTCGGTACTAACATTGATAAACAACATGACACACTCTTATTACTATATGTATATCAAAACCTGTGAACTCACCAACCATTGTGTTGACACTTTTTCAAACTTGTATTCTCAGGTAACTAGCAAGCTATGGATAACAGGAATGCGCACACTAAGGAACGAGCATTAGGAACCTCATGCATTTCTGTTTATGATCAGTTTTCGAAAACAATTTAACTTTCGTTTGACAATGATGTATTAAACTTATTAATTTCCGCTGCATGATTTAACTATTTACATTTCCGCTGCATTATGATATGATAACTTTTATTCCGCTGCAAACTATTTTATTGTGTGTATGTGTCAAACTTGGATTTGTAAACGCATATAGAGTTGTTCTATATGACCTTGAGCTGTGATTCTGGACACGTCACATCCACGTGGACATCCGCCACGAGTGGGAATTTGGGGGTGTGACAGACTGGTATCAGAGCCTTGGTTATAGGGAACTAGGTTTGCATGTAGTGAACTTAGACTATAGCCATTGCTCAACGCTAGACACTACACGTAGAACTTGCACACTGATGACATTGTTACTTATTAAACTGTTGCTTACTAACGAAGAACTTACAGGATGGCCAACAATGACAGTATTAAATATGATCAGTATTAAATGATATAAATTTTAAAATTGTAAATGATTTTATGTTTTAAAATATGATCAGTATTACATAAAAAATAAAATAATAATATTGCATTTTAAATAATTCATTTTCAATGTTTGGTTTCTAAACATTTCATTTAAAAAAAGCTGTTTTTAAAAAGTATCATTATTTTTTTACAAAATAACAGGATGTTATATTTTATTATTAAGCAAGTTGATAAAGAAAAAATAATAATTAATCATAATGACTTATAAATTATAAAAAGATATAACGAGTTATAAATTTTTGAGAAAATTTTCATATTTTATAATAATTTGATTTTTTAAAAGTGAGCTTTTTAATATTATAATATTTTTATTATATTAAGAATTCCTTTTTAATTATAAAGGTATATATAATATAATTGATATTTAATATTATTATGTAATATATTTTTTTTAATATTAAGAACTTTTTTTAATTGAAAAAGGTATAAAGAATATATAATTATATAATTAGTATTTAATAAATTTGTGTATTTATTTGGAGAGAGAAGCGGGAAAAGTATTGTGGGGATACTCTAGATTTGTGACAAGTGTCCACTAGTTATTTTAATTTATTAAGTACTAGGTTAAAATCCAGTGTGTTACACAGGTTGAAAAAAATAATATGTTACACATACAAATCTATTGACAAAAAAAATTATGTAATTAAAAAGCATGTACATTTTAAAGTTTTACTAAACTAATGTTTACAAAGATTGAATAAAATATGATATAATTTGTTAATGCATAAATTCTTCAAAATATGCTTAAAATATTTGATGTAATAATTATAAATTATGTTTTAATTTTATTTTTTTAACAATGTGTTAATATTTTTATGTAATGTAATTCATAAATAATTTAATTAAAGTATATTTATTCTCCTTTTAACACATTAAATTAACTTTAACTAAAATTTATATTAATATATATAACTTGGATTTTTTAAAATTACTTACTTTTTATATTTCAATATAATATATTTTTATAATTCAAATAATACAATCATATTAAACGTATAAAATTTTTTAAAAGCTATTATAGAAAAAATTAGTAACGTTTTGTTTTACTTATAAATATTTTAAGAAATATCATTTGAATTCGATTATATTTAAAGAATTAAAGTTGTTAAATAAAATAAATAAGTTCACTTAAAAACATCATAATTGAGGATTAAAATGTGTATTAAAAATTCAACTATTTTAGGAAAAAATATAAGAAAATAAATTAGCAATCAAATCATTAAAATAGCTTATACAAATAAATTTAAACAGATTGATAAAAAAATTTTTAATTAATTTATACGTAATATTCAGTTTAGAAGTTATAATTGTTATCTTTTCTATAAACGAAAACGTCTAAAAATATTTATGTAATAAAAAACAATTATAAATTACAGTATTAGTCTGAAAGTTGAATTTTATAAAAGATTAAAAAAATATTAACTTATTACGATTTTTTGGATTAAAACATTACATGGGTTGAAAACATGAAAGTGTGCAAAATTCAAACATTTGATGTGTTATAGTTTAGTTTTCTAACATATGTTATTTAAAAATTATAATATATCTAACAAAAAAGATGATTGTAGTAAAAAAGATTGTTACATACACCTGTCTAATAATATTTTACTCACCAGATATAGAATTAATATTATTTTAGTTGTTTAGAAAAGTACAATCTGTTGACGATATAGGTTCGAAACATTAAAGAAGAGTATGACGGTGTTGTCAATACATTACTTGAAAAATTCACGAAGGTAATATCTATGTATTATAATAAATAAATGTTTTGTTTAGCCAAATGTCATTTTTTGGTGAAGTAAACTTGTGATTTTCTCGCCTCTATCTTTCAATTAATGTTGTCCTCTTATTAAATAATGAATTATTATTTTTAAAATAATAAAATTGTCTATTTAAATAAATAAAAACTACAATTATATAAATAATAACAAAATATATAAATAGAGAAAAATTATATATTAACAGATAATAACAAAATATATAAATAGAGAAAAATTATATTTTAACAAATTACATATGTTAAACCTATGTAATACATGGGTTTTAACCTAGTTAACAATGAAGAGAAAGTTGGTGTATAAATTATATTTGAAGGCTTGATTTATATATATTAAGCTACTTACGTTTTAGAAATTGAAAGAAACAATAAATTTTGTGTTAGTTGGAATTGATTTAAATGTAATTAAACAATTGGAAATTGGAAAGAATTTTATACGTAATCTAATAAAATATGTCATAATTAATTATTAATTTTAATTATAGAAAGTTAGTAAAAGAAATAAAACGGTTTAAAAAATTAAATAAAAGAATCTGAAAAGAATCCGCGTGTTTACTTTTTCAGGTTAAATTTTTAGGGAGGGAAACAAAAATGGAGATGGCCTAAAATGATGCCAAATGTCCCCTAAACATTTTGATTTATTATATACAATAGATAATAGATTTATTTATTTTAAATACTCATTCAATATATATATTTATAACAATACTTTCCAAATTTAACATAAAATATATGATTTAAATATATTTATCATAATTTTATATATAAAAATAGTTAAATTCATAAATATACACTTAATATAATAAATAAAAATTAAATAAATAAAAAAACTCGTTTAAGCTCGCGAGTAAGCTCGGGCTAGGGCTCAATAACTAAATAAGTTGTATTTTTGGGTTTGAGCTCATTTAGACTTGGCTTGGTCGAACTTTTTACAAATCTGATCTCGAATATATCACGAGCTGACTTGATTTGTTTACGTCCATATTTTATTGTGATTTTCTTTCCTTTAAGTAGAGTTGTGTTGAAATAGGAACATGTGTGGCACATTTCATACATGAAATTTTAAAAACTATTTGCACTTAGGTGAGGAGTAATTTTCATTCCATGAACTTTTTTTTGTTTAGGTTTTATAGTGTTGAACCAAAAACACGTGTGGCACATTTCATATATGAACATTTAAACATACTATTTGCACTTGTTTTGTTGAATATATATGCTTAAAATCCAACAAATATGCTTCGTTACGGATTCAAATCCAAGACCTCTTATAGAGAAGTTAAAGGAGTACCATTAGGCTAGAAGCTCTTTGATGTGTGTGTATATATGAGGATTGAGAACTAGTAGTAGTTTTTTTGTCTTATTAACATGCTGGTATGTCTACATTTATAACGCAAGTTTCGAATATTATAAATATATAAACAAGTAAAAGTTTAATAAAACCAATTATGAAACTTGTTAAAATTTAACGCCTTCTCCTCTCTTTTCTTTGTCAACATCGTGTCTGGATGTGAACAAATACAATACAACCATTTCGCTTGTTTGACTTTGGCACTTTTTGTAGAATTGTAGTTTTCATGTGTTTCACGTTTTAGGTATTACAAAATCATTTAGTAGCAAAGGCAAAGAATTCCTTCCTTTATTAATTATTCGCTAATTGATAAATGTGTATATTACATTAGTTTACGAATAATATTGTGCAATTTTATAATTTCTTCATAAATTTAAATAATTAAAAGAATTTTAGTTCATATTTTGGATTTAAAGCAATTAAGCTTATATTATTAATTTTAAAAAATAAGAAAGTTGTTATTAGTTAACTAATTTTGTAATTAAGCGTTATTTAAATTAACATTTTGTTTTAAATGCATAATACATGCTAATGTAAACATAACTTATCTCATACACTTAGTTAAGATCAACATAACTTAATGTAAACATAAATATTGTTGATAATTCAACGTGACATACAATCATTTATTTTTTTTTTCAATTTTATCATATTAATGCAACTTTTATAGTAAAAAAAATGTTGCATTAGCTGAAGTTGCATTAGATTTAATACAACTTTTTTGTTACATAATGCAACTTTCTTTTTCTTAATGCAACTTTTAAAAAAAGTTTAAAAAAGTTGCATTATGTAATAAAAAGGTTGCATTAGGCTAATGCAACTTCACCTAATGCAATTTCACCTAATGTAACCTATTTGCAACCTTTTATTGAAAGCTTGCATTAAGCTTATTTTGTAGTAGTGCTAAAAGTTCTTACGCAATTTAATTTTTTATAGTCAAAATTTGATAATGTTATTGAATTCTAAACTTTTATTACTTGACATGTTAATCAAATTTAACATGTCAGTTGTATAAACATAATTCAAATTGATTAGGAACGACATAATCATTTTGGAAGTCAAGTCCAAGTATGACACCATATCTTTTTTAGATCTTTATCACTCTCGTATTTATTTTCGCTAAAGGTTCATACTCAAAATTTCAGTTGTAAATATTTTATATTCTTATGTCACATCTAGGGCTGTAAACGAACCGAACGAACACGAACGAGCCCTTGTTCGTGTTCGTTCGTTTAACTTTTAACTTGTTCACGAACGGTTCACGAACGCTAACCGAACGAAAATTCTTGTTCGTGTTCGTTCATTAAGGAATTTAGGTTGTTCACGAACGGTTCACGAACGTTAACGAACACATATTATTTAAACAATAAAAATCAATATTCTTAATCTCAAGCATTGGAGATAATCATTTATAAGTATATAAATTAAAATATTATAGTATTAAATTAAAATAACTTAAATATTATGGTGTTACATTAAAAAATAAAAATATAGATCACATTTAATAAATAAACTTAACCGAACATAAACGAACGTAAACGAACATCTTACCGAACGTTCACGAACACAAATGAACGATCACAGCCTCTGTTCGTGTTCGTTCATTTAACTAAACGAACGAAATTTCTTGTTCGTGTTCGTTCATTTATTAAACGAACGAACATAAACGAACTTCCCGCCGAACGGTTCACGAACTGTTCGCTGAACGTTCGGTTCGTTTACAGCCCTAGTCACATCTAGTTTTCTCTCATATTAAATAATTATATTATTTTTTTTACCAAATAATTATATAAAAACTAATAAAATTAGTTATACCAGTGACGTAGCTTGGGCGAAGTAAACAGGGGGAGGGCGAAAATTTTGAAACCTGGAACACATGTTAATTTTTTAAAACGAGGGGACGAAATCACTATTTTAACTAAAAATAACACTTTGACAGAAAAATTAACACTACGAATGAAAAAAGAGGGGACGACTATAAAGCTTCGTCACTGAGTTATACCATTATATATAGGTTTACTTGAGACATATTAAAACACCAACAATATTAAAATTCAAAACAAACCCATTTTCCCTCGTCCTAGGTTTGACAATTATCAACTTATGTTTTTTAACCAAATATAAGACATGTTGGTGTTATCCGTCTACGTGTTGGACTCATTATCGGAGTTGTCAAAAGCCTTGGTGTTTCTTTACTTTCCTATGTTCAAAACTAGGGGGTTCCCCGCGCGTTGCGCCGGGAATTCCATCACGATTTCGAATATCAAAACGAATATACAGTCTCGTATATCAAAACAAATATATAATAACACGTCACAACGGTTCGTAGACATGTCCGTCACATCAAAATAAAAAAAAATTGTGCTTAATCGTAAAATGTGACATTAAGAAACACGAACATATTAAAAATAAAAACAACATAAACTACATTAAACAATGCAACCCAATTAAAATTATACAATAAAAAAATATTGAGTCATAACGCTCAACCGATCTGAGTATTTGATCATGAAGACGGTGACATCATGAATATTAAAATGCAGACTAAGACAAAACTATCGTAAAAACATGTGTCACTCGCAATGAATACGAACTCAAATATAAATGTGTTGACGTGTGTTACAACCTTTCCAGGCTCCATTTTTTTGTTAGTTAAATTGGTCACAACACAAAGTTACAAATAATTTTTTTGAATTGGTTTCATGTCTTTTCTTTTCAAAACTATTTTTTGGAGCGGTTTTTTTCCAAAAAATATCAAAAATCTATTTTTTGGAGCGATTCTAAGACAATTTCCAAATAATTTTTTTTTGAAGCAACTCTTGAAACTTAAAAAATGGGATTTTTTGAAACGGTTCCACAAAATCAGGAGCAATTCCAAACAATTGGTTGAACTTAATTACTAGGGTTGGATTCAGTAAGAAGAAATTTTTATCTAAAAAAAGTAAGAAGCAATAAAATTTGACATGTACCATGCTAATAATATAAAAACAAAAATCTAGTACGAAAAACAAAATCCAGTACAAAAAATTAAAAATCCAGTACAATAAATCAAAAATCCTGTATAAAAAACTCAAAAATTCAGTACAAAAAACACAAAAAATCTAACACAAAAAAATATAGTACAAAAAATACAGAAAAAAAAGAATTCAGGACAAAAATCTCTTATTAAACATTGTCACATGTCAAACTTATATTGGTTCTTACTTTTCTTAGACAATAATCCCTTCTTATTTGATCTTTCCCCCTTAATTATTATTAATAAATATTATCTAATAATTACTATTATTAGTTAATTTTGAGCTCTCCATGCTACCGAGGCAACAGTATCACTAATATTAAAACGTGGACCAAAATCAGTCGCAACACCTGATAATACATCCTAAAATAATAAATCGAACTGCAAATGTTTTGAGCGTTCGTTAATTATTTATTATTATTATTATGAAATTATTATATAATAATTAGTATTAACATTATATAATAATATTATTTATTATTAATTATTATTATTATTATTATTTAGTAATTATTACTGTTTGTACCCTCTTTTGTTGACTTTTACTACATATTAATCAATTATTATTATTTAATTAATAATTATCATTAACATCTAAGTATATAAGATTTAACACTGTAGATGTAGTTTTCAAATGTATGTTATTATAATTATGTGAACGATATTTATTCATTCCTTCTTTGGCTAAAGAAAAACCTTTATCTTTATATGACTAACAAATTCTAGATTCAGATTCAAGCAAAACTAACTTAAATTGAATATAACTTAGAGTAAATTATTAAGATGGTTCATGTGCTTTGTTAGTATTTCAATTTTGATTTATTAAGTTTCTTAAATTACTCGTATGATCTCAAACTTTACGCATTTGTAACACATATAATCTTTATATGAATGTAATTTGGTCAAGTATATGAGCGTAATTTGGTGACCTATGAACTAGGGTTGAGCATTTGGTACCAAGTACCGAATCGGTAATGAACCGATAGATACGGTATGTTATTCGGTGCCAGTATTCCATAAATTCGGTATGAATACCGGTACGGTACCCATACCTTTTTAAGATTTTTTTACCAAATACCGATACCAAAGCGATACCGTACCGATCGATTCAGTACGGTATTGGGTACCCACTTTTTCAAAAATTCAGTACCGGTATGATACCGATCTCATCCCTACTATGAACTATATTTGTAACAAATATATAATGTTTGATAACATATGAGTAATTTATGAAATATAAGGATAAAGAATGAAATATTAGCAAAATACATAAATTATACCACTAAGTTAGTCAATAATTTTTTAACGAAAGTAAGTTAAATTTGATGTAAAAAAAAAAAAAAAAAGGAAAAACGACATGTTCACTCGTAAAACAGACACCTAAATTTGTTCAATAAATTGGACGCATTATATCTTCACTCGTTTATTTGCACGTAGCA
The DNA here is from genome assembly GCA_009363875.1 of Mikania micrantha. Classification (NCBI taxonomy): domain Eukaryota; kingdom Viridiplantae; phylum Streptophyta; class Magnoliopsida; order Asterales; family Asteraceae; genus Mikania; species Mikania micrantha. The sequence goes on along the minus strand of CM018695.1, from coordinate 89,972,132 downwards.
AAATTGAACCCAGTTGCAGTTAGCTGAAACCCTAATAATATCAACCGTCATAGAAAGTATCGAAATCGAAATAAAAATTGAAATTGAAATTGGTATTTAGAGGGTGAAGATGAAACGATGAGTTGTTTAATGGTGAGATGGATTCCAAGAGCATTTCACCATGTGGCATTGATTCTTACAGATGTGAGTTTTCTGAAGAAAAAGAGAAATTACCAAATCAAGACAAACAACACCTTCAATCTTCACTTTGTTTTGTTTTATTTTGTTTTCTTCTTCCCCACGACAGAGTATTTCTAGGGTTTATGAAATTTGATTACAGAAGAATCCAAAAAAACCGACTTTCTGTGGGTTTTTCCTACCGTTTTTTGTAGTGGGAAGAATCAGTTCACTCTCCCACTGTGTGTTTTTCTTCACCGTCTTTGGAGGAAATTGGCTATTGATATCTAGGGGTGTTCAAAAAAATCCGTATCAGAATCCGAAATCGAAATATCCGAAAATCCGTATCCGAAATATCCGAAACTTCAGATATCCGGAAGTCCGGATGTTCGGATATTTCGGATAGTTTTTCGGATATTCGGATATTTTTTCGGATATTTCGGATATTTTTCTGATTTTCGGATATCCGGATGTATTTTTAAAATTTTTTTTCCCTTTTCTTTAGAGTTCAGATATCCGAACGGATATCCGAATCAGAAATTTCGGATATCCGAACTTCGGATATCCGAAATTTCGGATTCGGATAGTGAAAACCACTATCCGAAATTTTCGGATATCCGAATTTGAACACCCCTATTGATATCAGTACATCGGTATATTAATAACACTATTTTTTTTACTTTTAAATATTAAAAGGTATTTTAAAAAAATATATAAATAAAAGTTATGTAAGTATGATTCAATTGGTTAGAACAAAGTATGGGTATGAATTATGGGTAGTGTATGAATATTAGTACCCAAGTATATTAGAGTGCGATGATCGGAAAATTTTCTGATTTGCGGCGACATTGAGTGGACAACAAAAGCTTTATAAGAATCAGGGAATTTGAAACAATTTTGTTGCTATAAATCCCGTCTTTAATGTTATCAAGTCGTCAAAAAAAGTCATGTGCTTTGAAAATGCTTAAATTTTATCAATTTGAAATTATGATTTATGTTTTTTTGTCATTTTACACCCAATTAACTTCATCAATTACCAAGTTAAGCTTAAGGGTATTTGTGTCAATTACGACGAACACATAACAAAAATAACAAAATAATGTTGATTAAAAAATAACAAAAATAATTTCGGTATCCGACATCAAAAATATATTACAATATCTTATATCTTATATATTATATAATGAAACATATTGTTTCATATATGTTTTATTGATTATTAGTTAAAAAAAACAAGATTTTGTCAATTACACTAAACTCATAACAAAATTAACAAAATTATTTTGGTAAAAAAATAACATAAACAATTTCCATATCCAAAGTCTAAAATATATTACAACTAATATAATATAGTGAAACATATTCTTTTGTGTATATTTTTTAGATTCTTAGTTCAAAAAAAAAAGATTTCAATAAGTGCGATCTCTCTCTGTTTTTTTTAACTAAGAATCAACAAATATAAGTCGGTTTGATTACCAACTTACGTGATTGGTTTGTTTTGTTATTTTTTGAAATCGTAATTAATAGTTTGGTTCATAAATTTTTGTAAAACTGTCTAAACCGCACCTCATACATCCCTACTTTTCACATGTAAAAATCTCATTTTTTTCCTACATTTTAAGAAAAAAATTAGTTTTTATTTAAAAACATTTTGTGTAATTATACCCCTAAATCCGTCATCAGCATTGTCGGTATTAATTAAATAACATTAATTACGTGGGATTAACATAGTTATATCTAATGGGGTATACAGAGCTCGAGCTGAACAAAAACTAGCCTGAGCTCAAACTCAGGCCTTGAGATATTACCCGTCCACTTATCGAACCTAGCTCGAGCTTCATATATCATACTTGATTTGGCTAGTGAGTCTAAACAAACTTTTTATTATACAATATTTATATTATCAATAAGTGTATATTTATATGATTTACTATTATTGTATGTAAAAATATAATAAATACAATTAAATCATATATATTATGTTATATATAAAAAGTATAACTCTATATATATATATATATATATTTGTATATTTTTAAGAGTGATTGCCAGGACTAATTAAATCATATGTCATTTTTTATAAATATATATTTTTTTAAAATTGATCGAGTAAAATAAAACATATATGATTATTTATAAGTAATAAATTATTAAATTTTATCGATTTGATTTAAATTTAACTATTTTAAAACTTTGTTATTAATTTGTAAATTTACTTTTTTCTCGATTACATCTTATTTCAAGTTAATTAAAAAAATCTCACCTATTATTAATAAAGATTCATATTTGTTTTATTTGTCTCAATTAATTTTTAAAAAAATAAACAATTTTAAAAATAATTATATATAATTGAAACATTCATTGAAAGTTGAGTCATTTTGAAAAGACAAAAAAACTGAGTTACTTTAGTGAAACTCTAAGAAAACTTGATTGCTATTTGATGAAATATTTCCTTTCTTAATAAACTTGATTAATATAGAAAAGTTAAGTTTTTTTTTGAACAGCGGGAAAAATTTTATTAATCACCAAAACATAAATCACCAATACATCATATCCAACAAGATGCTAGCATGAAACCCAGTTTAAAGCAGAAAAGGATTAATCCAAACAAAAAAAAACCTCCATTCATCCCAAGACAAGCTTTCAATTTTCTCCCGACTTTTATGCCACAAAAATCCGGTTCGTTTAACATCATCCACTAACCGGTGCAATGTTGGTCTTATTCCATTGAATACCACATCATTCCTCATTTTCCACAAACACCAACATGCCGTAATGATTATGGAATGGATAACCTTCTTCATAGACTCCTTTACCGGCATTGTCTTGTACACTTCCAATAGATCTTTAATCTCAAAAGCAAAAATAGGCGGCACCTTACACCAAGACGAGACCTGTTGCCATAGAGCCGAGGCGAATTCACATCCAATCAATAGATGAACAGCTGACTCCACTTCATTATTGCAAAGGGGACACAAAGCCAAACTGATTGGAATGTTCCTCCGAATTAGTGCATCCCTTGTAGGAAGACGGCCTAATTCTGCTCTCCATACATACGCATTGGCTTTGAGGGGCACCCATTTACTCCAGTGTAGAACAAAATTAGCTTGGTAGTCCCTATAAATCCATGAGTCTTTTTTTTAGAGATTTAACCGAAAAAAAATTCCATCCCCGTGTCCTTGCCAAACCCATCTGTCCTTAGTGTTCTTAATTTCAACCTGATTCAACAATGTTTCACATACATTTAACTCGTCCATTTCCTCCTCTCGGTACAAGCCTCTTGACCACCTCCAAATTAATTTAATCCCATTATTGTCCAAAACCACACGATCTTTTACCAAGCACTTTTTTTGAGTTTCAAGTTTAAAAAGATTAGGGAATTTATAGCACAAGGGAAGCTCTCCCACCCATAAGTCACTTCAAAAAAGAAGAGAAGAACCATCTCCAACCTTTCCCATAAACATAACTTTCAGATTGGTGCCTAGCTTGTGAAATACAACATCCAACTTAGAAATGTTAGACCACAAACTTGCATAGATCGATCTGCAAGGACCACACACCCATTACGTTGCGAGAAGTGAATCCCATACACCACCTTTCTCCATAAACTTTGAGTTTCCACCTTGTACCTCCGCCACCACTTAGCAAGAAGGCAAATGTTGATGTCCCTTAGCGTCCCAATGCCCAGGCCTCCCTTGTCTTTCGGAGCAAGAACCCTGTCCCATCCCACCAAGTGAATTTTGGCCCGGTTATTTGCATCACCCCAAAGATATGCCTTCCTTATTTTCTCTAATTTATCAATAATCTTTAATGGGGCTTTATAGAGAGAGAGAAAAAGTATGAAAGCAAACTATTTAAAACCGATTTGATAAGGGTGACACGACCTCCATACGAGAGATGTTTAGCTTTCCATAAAAGATAATCTTTGTTCAAATACGGTTACCACTGGCTGCCAATGATCCACCTTGTTCATATTAGCACCAACAATTAATCCAAGATAATTAAAGGGAAGAGTTCCGACATTGTAGTGAAGCAAAGCTGCCATATTCTGAATGGTTTGGCAATCCATATTGAATCCTAACAAGTTACATATCTCCAGGTTAATTTTAAGCCCAGATGTCATATGGATAGCCCTAAGTAGCCTTCTTAGATTAGCCACAATTTGACCATTCCCCCATTATAATAGCATCATCCGCGAATAGAAGATGTGACAGTCTTGGCCCGTTATTTGGAATATTAATACCATCAACAACACCGGTGGAACAGGCTGAATTAAACATACAACTGAAGGATTCCATAAGAATAATGAAGAGAAAGAGAGAGAGAGCGGGTCCCCTTGCCTTAAGCCTCTTGAGCATTGAAATTCCAGGGTAGGGGAACTATTAATCAAGACCGAGGCTTTAGAAGAGTTAAGAATTCCTTGAATCCATGACCTCTATTTTTGCAAAAAACCCATCTGTTCTAAAATGGAATCAAGGAAATTCCAAGAGATTGAATCAAAGGCTTTATCAAAGTCGATCTTGAAATGAAAAGCCTTCAATTTAGTCTTTTTAAGCCACGTAGTAATTTCATTGACAATAAGGGCCCCATCAATAATATTTCTATTTGATAGAAATGCCGTTTGAGAATCCGATATGATTGAATTCTATCACCCCTTTTAAACGAGTAGAAAATTGTCTAATCTACGTTTCCATTACTAACTTTCAATAATAACGTTAATCATAATCATCAAATTAGTCTGATAAGATTCTAGTTAGTTATAAATAATTAGTTATCGTTAATTCCTCTGCAAATTATCACGTCCTGTTATAATAATAATTTATTTTTTTTAAATCAAGCGTTTATGAAATTTTAATTCTACGCATATATACACTAAACTAGAGGTGGGCAAAAAACCGGAGCCAGCGGATGCAAGCGGTTCCGAATTCTCGGAAAAATCAGAAGTGAACAGGTTTCACCTTTACCCGGTAAAACCCGGCCAAAACCAGTCAAAAACCGGAACCGGTTATTGACTTTATTGATCGGAACCGGTTATTGACTTTATTAACCGGAACCGTTTCAAAAGAAAAAAAATGGTTTGCTCACCTCTGCACTAAACTATGAGCATATTTTAACAATAATTTCAACCTGATTCAACAATGTTTCACATACATTTAACTCGTCCATTTCCTCCTCTAGGCACAAGCCTCTTGACCACCTCCAAATTAATTTAATCCCATTATTGTCCAAAACCACACGATCTTTTACCAAGCACTTTTTTTGAGTTTCAAGTTTAAAAAGATTAGGGAATTTATAGCACAAGGGAAGCTCTCCCACCCATAAGTCACTTCAAAAAAGAAGAGAAGAACCATCTCCAACCTTTCCCATAAACATAACTTTCAGATTGGTGCCTAGCTTGTGAAATACAACATCCAACTTAGAAATGTTAGACCACAAACTTGCATAGATCGATCTGCAAGGACCACACACCCATTACGTTGCGAGAAGTGAATCCCATACACCACCTTTCTCCATAAACTTTGAGTTTCCACCTTGTACCTCCGCCACCACTTAGCAAGAAGGCAAATGTTGATGTCCCTTAGCGTCCTAATGCCCAGGCCTCCCTTGTCTTTCGGAGCAAGAACCCTGTCCCATCCCACCAAGTGAATTTTGGCCCGGTTATTTGCATCACCCCAAAGATATGCCTTCCTTATTTTCTCTAATTTATCAATAATCTTTAATGGGGCTTTATAGAGAGAGGGAAAAAGTATGAAAGCAAACTATTTAAAACCGATTTGATAAGGGTGACACGACCTCCATACGAGAGATGTTTAGCTTTCCATAAAAGATAATCTTTGTTCAAATACGGTTACCACTGGCTGCCAATGATCCACCTTGTTCATATTAGCACCAACAATTAATCCAAGATAATTAAAGGGAAGAGTTCCGACATTGTAGTGAAGCAAAGCTGCCATATTCTGAATGGTTTGGCAATCCATATTGAATCCTAACAAGTTACATATCTCCAGGTTAATTTTAAGCCCAGATGTCATATGGATAGCCCTAAGTAGCCTTCTTAGATTAGCCACAATTTGACCATCCCCCATTATAATAGCATCATCCGCGAATAGAAGATGTGACAGTCTTGGCCCGTTATTTGGAATATTAATACCATCAACAACACCGGTGGAACAGGCTGAATTAAACATACAACTGAAGGATTCCATAAGAATAATGAAGAGAAAGAGAGAGAGCGGGTCCCCTTGCCTTAAGCCTCTTGAGCATTGAAATTCCAGGGTAGGGGAACTATTAATCAAGACCGAGGCTCTAGAAGAGTTAAGAATTCCTTGAATCCATGACCTCTATTTTTGCAAAAAACCCATCTGTTCTAAAATGGAATCAAGGAAATTCCAAGAGATTGAATCAAAGGCTTTATCAAAGTCGATCTTGAAATGAAAAGCCTTCAATTTAGTCTTTTTAAGCCACGTAGTAATTTCATTGACAATAAGGGCCCCATCAATAATATTTCTATTTGATAGAAATGCCGTTTGAGAATCCGATATGATTGAATTCTATCACCCCTTTTAAACGAGTAGAAAATTGTCTAATCTACGTTTCCATTACTAACTTTCAATAATAACGTTAATCATAATCATCAAATTAGTCTGATAAGATTCTAGTTAGTTATAAATAATTAGTTATCATTAATTCCTCTGCAAATTATCACGTCCTGTTATAATAATAATTTATTTTTTTTTAAATCAAGCGTTTATGAAATTTTAATTCTACGCATATATACACTAAACTAGAGGTGGGCAAAAAACCGGAGCCAGCGGATGCAAGCGGTTCCGAATTCTCGGAAAAATCAGAACTGAACAGGTTTCACCTTTACCAGGTAAAACCCGGCCAAAACCAGTCAAAAACCGGAACCGGTTATTGACTTTATTGATCGGAACCGGTTATTGACTTTATTAACCGGAACCGTTTCAAAAGAAAAAAAATGGTTTGCTCACCTCTGCACTAAACTATGAGCATATTTTAACAATAATTTCAACCTGATTCAACAATGTTTCACATACATTTAACTCGTCCATTTCCTCCTCTCGGCACAAGCCTCTTGACCACCTCCAAATTAATTTAATCCCATTATTGTCCAAAACCACACGATCTTTTACCAAGCACTTTTTTTGAGTTTCAAGTTTAAAAAGATTAGGGAATTTATAGCACAAGGGAAGCTCTCCCACCCATAAGTCACTTCAAAAAAGAAGAGAAGAACCATCTCCAACCTTTCCCATAAACATAACTTTGAGATTGGTGCCTAGCTTGTGAAATACAACATCCAACTTAGAAATGTTAGACCACAAACTTGCATAGATCGATCTGCAAGGACCACACACCCATTACGTTGCGAGAAGTGAATCCCATACACCACCTTTCTCCATAAACTTTGAGTTTCCACCTTGTACCTCCGCCACCACTTAGCAAGAAGGCAAATGTTGATGTCCCTTAGCGTCCTAATGCCCAGGCCTCCCTTGTCTTTCGGAGCAAGAACCCTGTCCCATCCCACCAAGTGAATTTTGGCCCGGTTATTTGCATCACCCCAAAGATATGCCTTCCTTATTTTCTCTAATTTATCAATAATCTTTAATGGGGCTTTATAGAGAGAGGGAAAAAGTATGAAAGCAAACTATTTAAAACCGATTTGATAAGGGTGACACGACCTCCATACGAGAGATGTTTAGCTTTCCATAAAAGATAATCTTTGTTCAAATACGGTTACCACTGGCTGCCAATGATCCACCTTGTTCATATTAGCACCAACAATTAATCCAAGATAATTAAAGGGAAGAGTTCCGACATTGTAGTGAAGCAAAGCTGCCATATTCTGAATGGTTTGGCAATCCATATTGAATCCTAACAAGTTACATATCTCCAGGTTAATTTTAAGCCCAGATGTCATATGGATAGCCCTAAGTAGCCTTCTTAGATTAGCCACAATTTGACCATCCCCCATTATAATAGCATCATCCGCGAATAGAAGATGTGACAGTCTTGGCCCGTTATTTGGAATATTAATACCATCAACAACACCGGTGGAACAGGCTGAATTAAACATACAACTGAAGGATTCCATAAGAATAATGAAGAGAAAGAGAGAGAGCGGGTCCCCTTGCCTTAAGCCTCTTGAGCATTGAAATTCCAGGGTAGGGGAACTATTAATCAAGACCGAGGCTCTAGAAGAGTTAAGAATTCCTTGAATCCATGACCTCTATTTTTGCAAAAAACCCATCTGTTCTAAAATGGAATCAAGGAAATTCCAAGAGATTGAATCAAAGGCTTTATCAAAGTCGATCTTGAAATGAAAAGCCTTCAATTTAGTCTTTTTAAGCCACGTAGTAATTTCATTGACAATAAGGGCCCCATCAATAATATTTCTATTTGATAGAAATGCCGTTTGAGAATCCGATATGATTGAATTCTATCACCCCTTTTAAACGAGTAGAAAATTGTCTAATCTACGTTTCCATTACTAACTTTCAATAATAACGTTAATCATAATCATCAAATTAGTCTGATAAGATTCTAGTTAGTTATAAATAATTAGTTATCATTAATTCCTCTGCAAATTATCACGTCCTGTTATAATAATAATTTATTTTTTTTTAAATCAAGCGTTTATGAAATTTTAATTCTACGCATATATACACTAAACTAGAGGTGGGCAAAAAACCGGAGCCAGCGGATGCAAGCGGTTCCGAATTCTCGGAAAAATCAGAACTGAACAGGTTTCACCTTTACCAGGTAAAACCCGGCCAAAACCAGTCAAAAACCGGAACCGGTTATTGACTTTATTGATCGGAACCGGTTATTGACTTTATTAACCGGAACCGTTTCAAAAGAAAAAAAATGGTTTGCTCACCTCTGCACTAAACTATGAGCATATTTTAACAATAATTTCAACCTGATTCAACAATGTTTCACATACATTTAACTCGTCCATTTCCTCCTCTCGGCACAAGCCTCTTGACCACCTCCAAATTAATTTAATCCCATTATTGTCCAAAACCACACGATCTTTTACCAAGCACTTTTTTTGAGTTTCAAGTTTAAAAAGATTAGGGAATTTATAGCACAAGGGAAGCTCTCCCACCCATAAGTCACTTCAAAAAAGAAGAGAAGAACCATCTCCAACCTTTCCCATAAACATAACTTTGAGATTGGTGCCTAGCTTGTGAAATACAACATCCAACTTAGAAATGTTAGACCACAAACTTGCATAGATCGATCTGCAAGGACCACACACCCATTACGTTGCGAGAAGTGAATCCCATACACCACCTTTCTCCATAAACTTTGAGTTTCCACCTTGTACCTCCGCCACCACTTAGCAAGAAGGCAAATGTTGATGTCCCTTAGCGTCCTAATGCCCAGGCCTCCCTTGTCTTTCGGAGCAAGAACCCTGTCCCATCCCACCAAGTGAATTTTGGCCCGGTTATTTGCATCACCCCAAAGATATGCCTTCCTTATTTTCTCTAATTTATCAATAATCTTTAATGGGGCTTTATAGAGAGAGAGAAAAAGTATGAAAGCAAACTATTTAAAACCGATTTGATAAGGGTGACACGACCTCCATACGAGAGATGTTTAGCTTTCCATAAAAGATAATCTTTGTTCAAATACGGTTACCACTGGCTGCCAATGATCCACCTTGTTCATATTAGCACCAACAATTAATCCAAGATAATTAAAGGGAAGAGTTCCGACATTGTAGTGAAGCAAAGCTGCCATATTCTGAATGGTTTGGCAATCCATATTGAATCCTAACAAGTTACATATCTCCAGGTTAATTTTAAGCCCAGATGTCATATGGATAGCCCTAAGTAGCCTTCTTAGATTAGCCACAATTTGACCATCCCCCATTATAATAGCATCATCCGCGAATAGAAGATGTGACAGTCTTGGCCCGTTATTTGGAATATTAATACCATCAACAACACCGGTGGAACAGGCTGAATTAAACATACAACTGAAGGATTCCATAAGAATAATGAAGAGAAAGAGAGAGAGCGGGTCCCCTTGCCTTAAGCCTCTTGAGCATTGAAATTCCAGGGTAGGGGAACTATTAATCAAGACCGAGGCTCTAGAAGAGTTAAGAATTCCTTGAATCCATGACCTCTATTTTTGCAAAAAACCCATCTGTTCTAAAATGGAATCAAGGAAATTCCAAGAGATTGAATCAAAGGCTTTATCAAAGTCGATCTTGAAATGAAAAGCCTTCAATTTAGTCTTTTTAAGCCACGTAGTAATTTCATTGACAATAAGGGCCCCATCAATAATATTTCTATTTGATAGAAATGCCGTTTGAGAATCCGATATGATTGAATTCTATCACCCCTTTTAAACGAGTAGAAAATTGTCTAATCTACGTTTCCATTACTAACTTTCAATAATAACGTTAATCATAATCATCAAATTAGTCTGAAAAGATTCTAGTTAGTTATAAATAATTAGTTATCGTTAATTCCTCTGCAAATTATCACGTCCTGTTATAATAATAATTTATTTTTTTTTAAATCAAGCGTTTATGAAATTTTAATTCTACGCATATATACACTAAACTAGAGGTGGGCAAAAAACCGGAGCCAGCGGATGCAAGCAGTTCCGAATTCTCGGAAAAATCAGAACTGAACTGGTTTCACCTTTACCCGGTAAAACCCGGCCAAAACCAGTCAAAAACCGGAACCGGTTATTGACTTTATTGATCGGAACCGGTTATTGACTTTATTAACCGGAACCGTTTCAAAAGAAAAAAAAATGGTTTGCTCACCTCTGCACTAAACTATGAGCATATTTTAATTTGCGTCAAGCGACGGTGTTTGGGTTGGGCATGATTTGTTGATTATCCAAAAGCAGTAACATAATAAAACTGGAGCGATATGATATTTGATATTTTGAGAAAACATTATAACTTGACTTTAATTAATTTGTGGTTGTCCATAAAAAGACCAGCATAAAGCAATACTAAGTGAGAGACATTAATTTACTATCTTTTACTTTGTTAGATACATTAATTTATTTGATACACTCGACAGTGATATCCTGGTAACCATTGAAAACCTTGATGAAATTCAAACGTTAGTTTCACCAACTTTTTTAGCTAACTAACTCAATACACATGTATCACAATACTACTTATACCAAAGAGTAAATTATGGTTTGGCCCATATGCTTTAAATGTTTTAAATATTTCAACCTATAATAAAATTTTCTATTAGTGCAGACCCTGTGGTTTAAACAACTCACAATTTTTGCTCCCAAAATTTACCATTTTAACGGTTTTGACCCTCAAATCTAACTATGTTTAGGTGCCAAACTAACAAGGGCTGCATTAATAGAAGATTGCATTTTGAGTTGAAATACTTAATTTAAACCACAAGAACCAAAACCGTAATTTGCTATATGCCAAATGCTTCAAGTACAGCGATAACCATTTGACTTCTCATGTGGAAAGTCTTGCATTGGACTCTTGCCTAGAACAAAAAATTGTTTTGGGTTGAGTTAGAGAGTTTTCTTAGTTGTTCGGAAAAAGAGCAATCTATTTGCTAGGTTGGTCCCTTATAATTACCGGGCGGTTGTTGTCCAAAGAAGCTTATATCATCTTCAGATGCTTGTTAATTATAAGTTTTTCTAATTATCAATTAACAAACGAGATTTGCGCCAATCTGTGTTGTGGAGGATTAAAATCCTTTTAAAGATATCCAAAAGCGAATTGTAGAGATATATGGTAATTTAAATAGATCAAATAAATAATGAGAAACCCTTCACATGTAACACCTCAATAAAATTTTTTAAATATAATACGAAAAAAAAAGGAAAAACAAAGTTTTTTGTTAGAGATGCATAGGCCTAAATAATTTATAATATAATAAGTAAAAAGAAAAGCAAAGTTTTTTAAAAGTATGTAGACGTCAACGTTAACCGATTGTGAATTGAAATGGAGTGGACCCTAAGTGCTAAGCTTTTGCAACCAACACCATCAAGCATGGAAGCTCATTTATTTGTTATAAACCCAAACCAAATTGTACTTGAATACAAGGCTAATAAATTAAAAAAAAAACAAATAAATAAATAACCAATTCATGCCGTATGGATTTGCATCTAATGGTTTATCACGATTTTAAAAAAGGAATAGTATTTTTGTGTAAGCAAACGTGTGCCAAATAATAGAGATAATGGTTAAGCCACTCAATCATAAAGTGAGGTTGATTCGGATCTCGGCCATGATATGCTTGACATGCGAGTCAAATGCAAAGCGTCCTAATAACCGCAAACTCAAGTTAGATATTTACACACCTCTCGTACATCTCATACATATCTATACCAGATGTCAGTTTCAAATATAACAACCAACAATATGTACATTTCATATAAATGAACTTATATGTCATGTATAGACCTGCACATGTTATATAGGTGTCACATATACGACATGCTCAAATTGTTGGTTGTCACATCAAACTTGTATGCAATATACTGAGTTGAACATGACATAAATGATCGAATGAATTGCGTAAAAGCATACACGACACATATATGCATACGTTAATTTTTTTTATGCAACATAAGAATCTCTTAAAACTTACTATATATCGATCTATCAAAAGATATGATTTAATTCCACATTCAAATTATTGAATTTTCTTATATTCGTTAGCGATGTTATTCTAAGATGGTAAGTATATTTTTTGCTAATATTCTGACATGTTATAGGTGCCAAAAAGTAATCTTGTATAACATTTTATTACTTAGTTGTTATTTTTTTTCTTTTTCTAAGACTAATCATAATGTTGTTTAAACAAGAGACTGACATATAGTCTTATGAAAGATCAATGCTTCCATAATCCCATATTTGAAAGAGATCCTAGACTTTAACCTTCATACTTGTCAGATTTGAATGAGCAGTCAGTCAATAAACTTTCTTACTTGAATTAAAGCAATTAGGGTTTGTCTTGGGATGTCAAACTTCATACCTACAACAAAGCATTTAGAAATTTGTGTATTTGTTTTGTGTGGTTATCGAAGGGTGTTTGCACGTATGTGCAGAACCCACAAATTATGTTCGTCCATATTTAGTCTTCAATTGATCATAATCATGGGCAAGAGATACTGGGGTAAAAGGGCAATCTTTCGGCTTAAAACGGGTTGAATTGATTCAAAACAATTTGTATACCAAAGTTTATGCATTTTACATCAATTTGGTGTCTTAAACTTTGTTTAAAATTTTAAATAATTTTATAATAGTCTATACTTATTTTACAAAACAATTTCGAACATTGTAAAATCAAAAGCGCAACTTGTACAACTTTCAACCCGTTTGACCAGTTTAATCATTTTGACACGTTTCCTTGTTTAGCTTTAAGATCATCGTGATGGTGGCCTAGTGGTAAGGAGTGAGAATCTATAATTTAGGTCTAGGGTTCAAAGCCCGCCAACACCCAATTTTCCCTGGGTAACATAATTTACCTCCCTCATGTTGGCCGTGGGACCGGTCGGCGAGGGGCGCCTAATGGTGGTGTTCACAATTTTTTTTTGTTTAGCTTTAAGGTAACCCTCTTGATCCATCAAAAATAAAGAAAAAACATAGAAGTGGCATTCTGTTACCTTGCTTTGCCTGAGATCCACAAGAGCCTTGTAACTCCCAACAGTTGCCATACTTCCTAAATGCAGGCCCAGTTCTACATCACCACACCATTGGCGTGTCAGCCACCCGCCTTACCGGTCTTGTTTAGCAGCTCTGCTAGGTACTTCCCTTCTCTCCCTGCCACCTGAAACATATCAGATTCTGATATTATTGAGCGCTTTCGCCGTATATACAGAAATCTTTCTCATTATCATAGTGGATCTTCAAAAGAAAAAGTTTGTATCGAGTAAAATATATACTTCGACTTTCTTGTGCTAGAACTTTAGCTCGTAAGCATAAAAGTACTGTACGTGCTTTTTTTGAAAAGATTCGGTTCGCAATTATTGGAAGAGTTCTTTACGGAAGAAGAACAAGTTTTTTCGTTAACCTTTCCAACGAAGGTTATCTAGAAGACGGATTTGGTATTTGGATATTTTTTTATCAATGATTTGGCCAATCATGAATGATTTGTTATGAACGTTGTAAATAAAAATTGAATCACTAAATATTCTAAATAAATAATGAAATAATGAAAAGCTAAAAAATGATTTATTTCTATTCTGAAATGTTGATTTAGCATGTGCCACTTGGGTTGGGTTGGGCTGGACCAGGTGCACTTACTTGGGCCAAATCAGGAAGTGTGGATTTCCCGGTACTCTCAACTTCTCAAGGTACCCACTAAAATCCCCGATTGCAAAATGTCTGGTGCATATGTTACCCCTTTACCATTCATCAATACCAATCCTACATAAAATTTTCATCTTTTTATAAATAACTAGTGTTATCAGGGCGGGTAGTCTAACAGATCAATTATATTACGAAGTAGACAAGGGTTAGGTTGACTTGGAAACACGTTTTCTCATTTTATTAATTTACTAGGTAAACACCTGTTTATTACACATGTTAACTAAATACATTTTAAAAATATTTATTTTAAATAACCTATTACATATTTTTCAAAGACTTTTTATAAAAAATTAAAGAATATGACTTAAAAATAATCATATTATTTGTTAAATTGAATAAAATTATTACTATGTAATAAAAGAAAAAGAAGAAAATATCAAGATCTAACAAAAGATGGTTTACAAACAATTAATAAAAGAGAGAAGAGGGAAACCTAATTTTTAGATGGTCTACAATGTTGACATGTGTCCAATTAAAACATTTATTTATTATAGATTATAGATTATAGATATAGATTATAGATTATAGATATAGATTATAGATATAGATTATAGATTATAGATTTGATAAACATTACCAATAAGTTACTAATGTTGTATATATAACAACAAAAACAGTACTACAATAATTAATAACCTTTGAATTAAATGATTTCAAAGGTTGTAAATGTGTATGCACTAAACCTACACTTCAGTTCAGGACAATGCCAATCCACTTAGACTCGTTTTTATAGCTATAAAAAGCTACTTGACTCATCGTCAACATTTGTTACCTTCCACCTGGAAACAAATTACCATCAAGATTTAATGTGTACGATCGTAACACAAATTAAAATCTATAGTAAATTGCTCTCACTCAAACACTTAACTATAAGGGACCTCGCATCTACTGCATGCCTAAAACACGTGAGGTAATATTTGAGGCCCATTATCTTGGAAAAAACAGGATCAAACAATGTATAGGTTATGTATGAAGTGCCAAAAGGTCGGAAAACAGGGATAATTAAGGAATTATTGACCGACCAGCTGCCAGATGTGGGGAGAAATCAAAGGTTTAGATTTTTTTTCTTTTCAACAATAACTATATATGGGTTACTTCACGCAGTGGCGGACCTAGGAATATTTTTTATGGGGGTCGGAAATTTTGTCAAGATAAATATTTGTTGTTAAATTTTTTTTGTTGGACCAATTCGAACGAGGTCGGGTCGGATCATCCAATAAATAATGAAACTAAATTAAATCATAAATACATAATAAAGTACGCCAAATCATCTCGTTGATTAGGATGATTGATGATATGATACGATTCAACTAAGTTTTATTTTGAAAAATTGTTCCATATCACCTAAATATATACAAATTATACACAAATCAACTAACAAGTTTCAACTTTTGAAATTGTACAATAATCACTTAATTTATAAATTGTGGTGTATACAAGTAAGTTACTGTTTTAGTTTATTTTTTGGGAGGAACCGAACATAAATTATGATAGTTAAATTCAATCACTCGATATACAAATTGGGTCGTCTTTTTTTTTTTTTTAAGTTGGGTTATGAGTGATTAGGTATTGAGTTAAATTTAAATTGTTAATTGAGTTTAATCATAGGTAATGCATATTGCGTTATTTGGGTACCATTTTATAAGTTTTGGTTTTAAAATGTTTTTAGAATGGGTTTTAGTGGGGCTGTCAATTTTTTATGGGGTCGGGGGAAAAATTTCTTGGGGGTCAGTCGAGATCGGATCCTATATATAATGTTAAAAATAGAAAGTTCATGGGGGTCGGTCGACCTCCGTTCCCACAAGGTGGGTACGCCCCTGACTTCACGGGTTGTAGCGGTAATCCCACATTTAATAGAATAAAAAGATGATCTCAAATAAAAATTGAAACTGTTTAAACTTGCATCACATGATTGTATATATAAGGCTCAATTAGTCGTAATTTTTTAAGGAACGTGAAAATAAACATAAACGATTAAAATCATAAAAATTAGATTATAATAATATTATAATATTTAGATTATTGTTATTTTAATATTATATTATATTTTAATAATAATATTATTATATTTTTTATTACAGTAATATTATATTTTAATATTATTATTATAATAATATCATATGAATATTATTATTCTCACTGTTAAGTTATTCTAAAAAAGTTGAAAGCTAAAAATATACTTTTTTTTTATATATAAAATTACAAGACAGACGTGAATAGATTATGTTTTTGTCATCGTATATATTACAATGCAAACACATAAAAATAATGTAATTGTTTAAAACTAGTGATATACCCGCGCTTCGCGGCGGTAATCAGGCGAATTGATTTGAACACAAATGTGTTTTATCATTGTAAAATGAGTATTTGAAACATGAAAACGAAACTATATAAATCATATAACTATAAGTCTATAATATTAAACGTGGAGGACCTCAATCGACTGATCGGGTCAATATTAAACGTAAAGACGTAAAGGTAATTTAGGGAAAAAAATGTTGATAAAAAATTGTTACATTATCTTAGTTTTAACCATTTGAACATAGATAAAAAAATATATTACAATGTTAAAATGAAATATTAGAAAATAGAAAAACAAAGAATTTCAATAAATAATACATAAATAAAACACTAAGTATCTAATTAAAAAGTAAAAGGGAAAAAAGATGACACAATCTAATATAAAACTCATTTTTAAAAAATAGTTATATAAAAGAAAAGTTAAAAATTACTACGACATGATTATAGAGATAAAAATAGATAAGAAAACAAAAATATAACAATCTAATGCTTTTAGGTCAAAGTCGAGTTAAAAAATTAATAAGTTATAAGATATTTATATATAGCATATGAGTCAACTTGAGACATTAGTAACTAAAAGGGTTAAAGTCAAAATATTATGATGAATAAAATAATGTAAAAAACTGTTACAATCATGTAGGAGTGAGCACTAAACGGTCCGGACCATTAGAACCGGTGACCCGTACCTTGAAAACCGGTTCGGGTACCCGTTTCATAATAGAAGGTTCGGTTACCGGTTCTATTTTTTGTAACTAATCGGTTTCGGTCCGGTTCCGGCTTCAACCCGCGGGTACCTATAAAAACCGGTTCTGTTAATTATAACTTAGATTTTCTAGGAAATCTAAATTTAAAACCGTATGTATAACCGTATTCATTTCCAAGCGGCATGACAAATTATAAAATAATTGTATCACCGTCTGACTTGATCTCGACTGAATGCTCAAATTATGTTGTTTTGAAGTTATCCATATTAATTCCATTTAGCTGCATATGGCTAGTATATTGCTGGCGAACTTTGTTTAATATATTGTTGGTAGAATTTTGTTTGTTAATTGTTGTGTAGTAATCATATACTATATATAATCGTTTTTTTTTTCGAAACCGTAACACTTATCAGGTAATATTGATGTGTAATCGATTTTTTTTTGTGATATTATCTTTAATTTTAATTGACTACGTATTATCGTTTTTTTCGAAACAGTAATATTGATAATTGTTATCATTGATATTTTTCTGCATACATTTTGCTTTAACAGGTCCAAACCAGCGAAACCCACTAACCTTACCCGTGAAACCCGGAACCGGTTTCTCTTAATCCGGTCCGGTTCTCGGTTCTCAAGTTTGTATTAAACGGTTTCGGTTCCTTTTATAAAGAATACAAACTTTGTGACTCATATACGACACGTATAGGGCATATACGACGCGTATAGGTTCCCAATCATTGATACTGACACCCAATGATTGCCCCTAATACACCTCTTATATGGGGGTGTGGGGTGGGTGTGTGAATAACACGACCCTAATAAAAAAAAAAGGTATAGAACTTACTAAGGTTGTGTAATTAAACCAAATATTGTTCATATTAGCAAATAACAATTGTAGTTAATTAGCCTAGTTTACAAGCCGAGTTTAAGACACGCTAACATCAACTTAGGCTCGATTCAGTACTAATACTAGCCGCATCGAAACGTGAGCATGGGTGGACGAATGTCTACATATTGCTAGTTTTGAAAATTTTATATTTTTTATAAAACCCTAAAAATAACAAGTTAATGAACTTTTAAAACCCCAAATGTAATCATCTATCAATTCAGTCATTGTGGTTTAAACAACTAACATTTTTTGTTCTAGTCGTAGTTAGGCTTGAGGGCCAAAAACGTTAGTTTTTTAAATCACCGGACTACATTGATATAAAATTTTATTTTATGTTGAAATAGTTAAAACACTTAAACTAAAAGGACCAAATCCGTAATTTACTCTGTTTTTAATAATAACCCTAATTGTGATTGATAATAATAAATTTAACAGATGTTTTAGTAATATCAAAATGCCTATATAAAACTAGTATAGCGATTCGAATCTCGCAAGTTTACAACACACCAAGATTCTATAAATTCAATTAAATAATGGTACCGCCATGAAACACAAACATAAATATTAAATTACACTGTTACATCACCATCATTAAGTATAGAAATATT
The DNA here is from genome assembly GCA_009363875.1 of Mikania micrantha. NCBI lineage: Eukaryota > Viridiplantae > Streptophyta > Magnoliopsida > Asterales > Asteraceae > Mikania > Mikania micrantha. Next base: position 89,953,127 of record CM018695.1, on the reverse strand, counting down.
TCATATAAATATAATACATATTGTTTTTCTACCATTTTTATAATAAAAAAAATATTTTTTTTGAAAGGCAGTTTTTCTCTGGGTGAGTAGAGAGATTGGTATGTTTATGGAGATATAATCAGGTGTTTCGCTTTTTCGGAGGTTTAGGAGGCTTTCCTCTTGGATCATGCCCTTGATTTGCTGACGGTTCACCATAGTCGTTAAGATGCACCCCTAGAAGCCTCCTCTGAGCCATTATCTTTATCTCTTCACCTATCGATCATTAAAACCATACAGATTTTTACATTTTTATAAGATGTGTATCGTAAAAACATGTTTCTTTATAATACATAAATCTTAAAATTTTGATCCAAAATAAGATAAATATGTTAATTTGAGAAGCTGTATTTTGAATTAAAATACGTAACATCGTAACATAAAACAACATGTTTGAGGTATATATCATAAGTCCAATCTGCTCAAAATTATTGAAGTATGATTTCATATGAACCATAAGCTCAAAATCAGTCGAATAGAGACCAAACAATCAATTAAACAAAAAAACGAATTTGAACACATTGGCGATCGAACGCCATTAATGGGTGTCTAATGAAGAAACCATGACCTCACCTGAGGTAAAATCGGATATCCCGCCGGCGAAAGCAGCAGCCATGAATAATGCGAGCACCGCCGCACACCACCACAGTCGTGCATAGCCTACCGCCATTGCTATCGCCTATCTGTACTGAGTAATTGATTGATGCTTCCAATTTAATACGCAGAAGATGAGATGAAGGAGTTGACGTTAGACATATCGTGGGCGCCACGAGTGGGAAATTATCAAATTAGGGTGTTTTATTAAGGGGGGAAGCAACAAACTCTTAATCTGAACCGTTGATTTCGGGTCAAACCTTTTAGTGTTCGCCTACCTTTTTTTTTTTTTTTTAAATGGAAAACGACCAGTACCACCCCCTCACTTCTGGTTTTTTTTTAACGGTAATGATGTGGACACTCGAAATTACTTTATTAAATAAGTCACATTTTCATACTAAAAAAACTAACGTCGTGTTTTGGCTCTTAGTTCCCTCTCACACGAGAAATCTATGACTGAAAAAATATCATGCTTTTAAAAGGAAATAAATTTTGTTTCAGATGAGACTAGAACTCGTGATCTCTGATAAAAAAAGTAATAACATTACCCTAAACACATATGAACTAAATTCTAGACATAAGACTGTAACAAATGAATAGTCTCACCTATTATCTTCTTGTGTTGTCGGGATTTTCACATGTCTCCCACTACGTTTTCATTTTTTTTTATTAAATTACTAAACTGGTCATTATGTTTGATAGTATTTCATTTTTACTTCATATGTTTCATAAATTGCCTATATGGTCCAAACCTTTAAACATTTGCCACACATACATTTCTTAGGTCATCAAATTACCTTAACATGCTTGACCAAATTACTTTCACTTAAGAACTATATGTGTTACAAATATTTAAATTTTTTTGACCATATGAGTAAGTTATAAAACATAGCGATCAACGGTGAAATATTTGCAAATCACTGTCACTATCTCGGCAATTTCTCTTTTCTTTTACTACCCTAATTGTGCTCTAATACAATAGTAGTAACTAGTAAGTATTAGACCTAAATATTAGATGATATACTACTATGTATTTATCTAAATTACATTAATTGTAGGAGTTGGGTTCACGTTTTTATTATAAAACAATAATCAAATATTAATAATAACGAGACTCTCGTTATTTATAGAAAATAATCTAGTACAATATCGGTTACAAGACTAAAATAATATAATATAAATTACTAATTTATATAACAAACTTGTTTTGATCCATGTCTTCGTTGGGTACTCCAAATAGCTTCCTTGAGTAGATAATAATTAACGTCGAGTCTTCAATCAAGCATCTTGACGATGTTTTCCTCCCGGTGTGTCTTTCACTTATTTTTCACTCTTCTCAAGACGAACACGTCTGTCTCCCAGGGTACAACAACCGAAACAGTTTGTGTACTTCCGGGATTAACCTAACACCTGAAAAGAATAGCTTAAACAAGAGCTTGAAGAGTTGAGAAAGTTGGAAATTCTTGTGAGATTGTATGTAGTATCCTATTCAACCCTTAACAATACAACATATGTCTTCTATTTATACTACATGAATGTAATACCAAGAGTCTTGACATAATCCATATAATAAATATATGCAATTTGAAGAGTCTTGACATAATACATATAATAAATATATGTAATTTGAAGAGTCTTGATTTAATTGAGTAATATGAAAAGTCTTTGATTTTAAATCATATTAAATTTGAAACTATTCAAATTTCCAACATTAATTAGATGTCATTATATAAGTATATATAAAACATATTAATTAACGGTGTTTCATAGGTCAAGCCTAGTCGATTAGAGCCAACTAAAGCTTCATTCAAAATTTTAAACTAACACAGATTGCCTGATAGCCCTAGAATTTAAACCATGCTAAAACATAGTTTCTGCTTGGCTTGTTTGAGCTTCACCTAACTTGTTACATGGTTTAGAATGCATAAGAAATTCTTGGTACATTGCACGGTATAGTGATGGAGAGTTGGGGCTAAAAGATTAATTGCTTAAACCTTTCTTATAAAATGTTAGAAGTTGGGTTAATATGAGCGGCCAATCTTGGCTTGAACTCAGCTTGTTTACAAACCAATCGAGACGATTTTCGGCGAGCTTTTTTTTTTTTTTTTTTTTGAGTTTTTTAAATAGGATATGGTACATGAATACAAAGCTTTCTTATCAAATGTGTTAAAATTGACTTGTGAATATCTATTTTTAAATAATGTGTTTTGTATTAATATTTTGAAAATTAGATAAAATAGTTTGTCAGAACTTTTATGCAAATAATAGTTAATTATTTCATAGAGATCGCACTTTATTGTTAGAATGAAATAATGTAATAATACAAGTAAATTAGATTGTGATTATCTAGAAGGTCTAAACCAACCTAACATTCATCCAAAAGCAGAATTAGTGTGAAGTAAAAGATTCAATCTTAAATTGAGTTAGAAGTTGAGTACTTTAAGCATCACAATGCTAAAAAAAACTCTAACCAAATACGTTAAAATCTAGTTAAACAAAACTATATATTGTGTTAGCTTTGAGCATGTGCTTATTTTGACTTCAAATTAATCAAGTATGTTGACACTCTCATGTTGATAGTATATCTTAAACTTAATTATAACAAATAAAAATATTTTAAGGCATGTGTTTAATCTAATTGGTATCTTTATATATACCTTAATAATATGATTGCTATTTTTGTACTGAGTTGAATAATAATATATCTAGTTATAGTTTGTGTACGTATGTTTGCACCGGCTGATCAACGACATTAAATCTCTCGTTTTTTTAATTTGTTTTCTCTATTTATTGTGTGTATGATACCCTAACACAAAGCTGATTTAGAAGTTAGACACACTCATATCTTGAACGGTTTATCAGCCAAATTGGAAAGGACATAACTTGAGGCCGGTATGATTGAAAATATGTGGCACATAAGTAATGTGTGGATATGTCTTGAGAGATCATGTTTGAAGTACGTTTTGAAGATAACAATATTCCCTCATCCTACATTTACAAAAGTTTAAATCTATATATGGTTTTATGAAAAATATATAATTAGTAACACATGCAACTAAACTATCTGTAGCATGAACATTTCTTAATTTAAATAATATACTAATAAAGCAATTATAAGTTTTAAGCATACTACATATAGAAGTTTAAAAAATATTAATATAAATAAAATTACATTGTGTATAACTTACATTTAAAAATGGGAGTATCTTATTATAAGTAAAAAAATTCAATGCACCTCACCTTGCTTCTAAATTCTGATCATACTCCCGCCGTCCAGGATACAAAGTCAACTAGAGAATGAGGACTAAATTTTGATTTTAAAAAAATATATCATTTGAGTTTTTATGTTAAAGGTGCTTTTTAATGTGCATATATGTTATTTTTATAATATTTAAAATATTTGAAGTAAATTATTTAGTTGAGGGTACCGTTATGAGTTTGCTTGAAATCAAATCATCTTATATTCTTATTTCACACGTTGTAATTGACTACTAGGGTAAAATCTTTTATGACAAATTTTATGATAGAATTCAGATTCAATAACTGAGTTACATTGTCTTTAATCATTTATCGCAATATTTTTTTGTTGAGACATTTCCATCATTAATTATAGGCCTCGTACTTTTAAACATGCTCCAAGTTATATAGAGCCTTTTTACGTTAAATGTTATTTGCTACACATACATGTGGTGATCATGTGATATGACGGAAAACAAAACACTTGGTTTGGTTCATTTGGTTTCAGGTGTTTAATTGTTTATTTTTATATTACTTTCGATTGATTAATGTGATGAGTTAATTCAACTAATACAATATATATGTTTTTTATATACATTACTTTTTATTTACACAACTTTTTTGTATAAAGTAACACATGTAAGACACAATATTTAACCTAATATATAAGTAATTTGCAAAGTGATGTTAACTTGTTTTTTGTATTTTATTATATTAATTTATTGATTAAAATATTCATATTGAATTTTAGACTCAGTTAGAGGGTGTGAAACACATGCTTGCTAGTTGCTTGAATCTAATATAATTTAAGACATTGTCAGATGTGTGGAACACATACTTGTTTGAATCTAATATAATTCAAGACATTTGGTTAGTTTATTAACTTTTTTATGAACGAGAATGAATTTATCTATTATAATAAAGGAGCATTTTGAGGAGACATGTTGCATTCTAATGCAAGCTAATTTTTTTTCTTCCCGCCTAATAATCTTTACTAATTAAATTATATAATTAAATATCAAAAAATATAATTTCTAATTCTAATAATTTATTAATTTATGAAAATTTAATAAATTACAAGAATATTTCAATTATATCTTATTTAAAAATATAATTTTATAATAATTAAATACTTATTATAATTTGATATTAATGAGTTATATTTTTTTAATTATTCAAACTGTGTATTACACAGGTTTCTAGGCTAGTAACTAGTTTCAATAATATGTAAAAATATTAACAACTGACATCTTAGTAAATTAGTATACAACCTGTAACTTTTTATACAAATTGCAACGCAATCTTTATTTAGAAGTTTTTATGTGATGGCTAGCAAATTCTAAAAAAGATGGTTATGTACTTGATTAAGTTGTAAAAATTCGTTCTGAAGGGTATTATTAAATTTTATAATATGCATCGTGTGCATGAGTAGACAGTCAACGAAACCTAAAACAAGATTTTAATCGTCTCTTCGAATTTGACGCTTTGGGTGTATGCCTGAGGCCACTTCTGAAGGAATCTCATAATTAGGTAAACTTTGACTCAACAAATATATCTCATTCTGGATTCAAACTCAAGACCTATGATGGAAAAATCTAATTATCAGTCTACAAACTTTAGTTAGGACTTAGGAGAGAGTCTACACACTGAATATCACTTATGCATTGTGGTTCTCTAAGTGGGCTGTAAGTGGGCCGTGAGTAGGCTCATCATGGGCTGGGTTGTAAAGACAGTCATCCGCTCTTTATATATTTAAAAATTCAGATCCCTTGGTCCTTGGATCAAGACCCTCAACTTAACCCAAACAACAACCCAATCAACATTTTCTAGATACAATTCTAATCAACTTTACCACCTCAAAAGGATTTTGTTTGAATGAAGGGTTGGGTGGTAGTGACAAAGAGTGTTTTCATCATAATCAAAAGGTTATGGGTTCGAGTTTTGATGGTGACAACATTAATAAAAAAAGATTTTGTTGATGTATTATCGTTTAAATTATTAAATGTGTTCTAAAAATTCTCATTCACGAATAACATACCATATTAAGTTATTAATAAATAACAAAATTTTATAATTCAAATGCATGTAGCAACATTTTGTATAGTTGTTACCCAAGAGGATCATCATTCTTGTTGTTGAACATTCTATCACTCGCACAGTCGCACTCAGTGTTTTTGCGGCCGGAATGGACCAATCAATCAAATCGGTATGACCGACAAAACTCTCTAAAATTGTTTCAGTTAGGTGATTACAAATCATTCTTGTTTGGGTTGTGCTCAATATTCCATTGAGCCAACAAACCAAGTCAAGTCGGACTGGATTTTTTTTTTTATTAAATCCAAGGGATAAAACGTTAAACACAAATGCTATGTTATTTTAAACATGATTTTGTTTCGATATTGATTTTATTTAACTTTTAGGTATTTTTTTTAGTATTTATGATATCATCTAAATATTGCATCCAGTCAACCGGCCAATCAGTGAATACTAACACGTCCCATTCAATGTCCAGTACGGTTCATACAACATTGCCCACAACTCGGCTATGTGTTATAGCGGGTGATGGGTGCGTGAGAAGGGCCGGTCACGCCCCGATGGCGCCCTCCCCCATTACACAGGGGCGTGAAGGGAGTAGGCGTGAGGGGCATCACGAAAGGGAGAAAAAAGTGGTGATGACGTGGAATAATAGGGAAATGATGGGGGAGTGATGGATAGCATATGTAATGATGATATGGAGTGATAAGGGGTGATGGTGTTGGTTAATTATGTGACGCATACGTGACGTCTACGTGGAGTGATGGGGGTGATGCATAACAGATAGCCTAATTGTATGAACAATTGAACAAACAAAGCAAAAAGAACACTATGCAGGCTTGTATTACGTACAAACCGAATCATCATTCTACAAAGTACAAATACTTTTTTTTTTGAACGGCTAAGCTTACTCCACCTAAATTACACCATATTTACACCTTGCATGGGATAAAACTCATGACCTCCCATTCTAAGAGGCAAGCCTCTACCAAATAGGCTAGTCCCTCATTGGCACTTGTCATGATTTTATATGCATTCGGGTGGGTAGCTACCAAAAGGAACTGACATAATCATAACCTAACTGTGGGTTAACCACCCTGATATCACATAATTACTATTCTACCCTTATCACGGGGTAGAGATTGAGCCAGCAAAGACAAATTAATCAATTCATAATCCAATGAGAAACGAATCAAAGATGCGTTAAGCTTTTCAAAGTTCACGAGTATAAAGAGGAAAAGATAACACGAGGCTCACTATTAGCTACAATTTAGGAAGTGGGAAATAAGCGATGTTAATAAAATTAAACATCAGTTTAGGACTAGCCCACTTGATCGAGACATTGCCTTTTAGAAAGAAGGTCTTGCATGCTGTGAGAAATACATGGGTTTTAAAGAGATTCAATGTTAAACAAGTTAACCCATTGGGTTAACCCGCCAGGATCCCAAACATTCCCATCAAACTAGTGTTTTGGATCTGCACTTACGTTGCTATCATCGACCCGTTTTAATCATAACAAAGCCACATTCCAAACTATAAATGATACACACAAAGAAATTGATTCATCTGACATATCATCATTCATCAATTTCATGGAATTTCTCAATTTAATCAAAGCTACCATACTTCCATATGCATTTACACATGGAAATATATTATTAACTCGATCTTTACCCATCTAGTTAACCCCAATTAGTTTTATAAACTACCTAATTTCAGTGAGCTTTTGCTGAATTTCTGTAAGTCCACTGAAATCACCCATACCGACTCATTTATCATCCAAATCAGTTTTTCACTTTCAAAAGTGAAATGTAGTAGATTCAGAGGGCTTTCTAACCATAAATCACACACCTAGACTGGAATTTTCTGTGATTTTATATAAATATTCAAAAGCAGGTTAGCAACTAATTTTCATTTCCATCAGTTTTTTTTAACTTTTCTAATTTAAACTAAAACTCAACCATATTCAATCTTCTCAAGTTTACGCACCATACAATGTATGTTAAACATATCAGGCACAATAGAATGCAAAAATTTGGGCCCTTTAATAGGTTAGGCATGAATCAAGTTCTTGAGAAGTAGTTTCAATATGTATAATTGCATTAATCATTCATTCAAGTATTTCATCAAACACTTTATATGCATTAATTTCTCTAATCATAAAATGTTTAAATTGTATCCATAAACTCCTAACCATCTAGAGTAATCATGGAATTTCTTCACCTGACATCTATGAGAATTTTGATGCACTTTCAGATTAAAATAGTTCAGTAGTACAATTGAACTTTCCAACTGAATAAGATTCAGAGAAATTTCTTCAAGAATTGAATGTGAGAATTTTATGCGTACCCTAAAATTTGACCAAGGTACAACATGCAATGATTTCCAGAAACTCTTGGCAGTTATTCAGGGTCGGGATGCGAATTAAAAGGGGTTCCGTTTACTATTCTAGTTTGATGTACATATTGAGGTTCTGCACGTTGCACTTCGCTAGGGGCTAATGCCCCTTGGACCTGCAACCAGGGGTGCTGGCCCCCAATCCCCGCCAAGGGGCACTTACCCATTGGAACCCCAAGGCTTAGGGGCTTCGTCCCGCAGAATCAATAAAGTTCCTGGATACCAAAAATCATAATAAATTCAAACAAGTATGCATATAGACCTCTTCGAATTTTGAAGTTTAATATAATTACTTCCATCAACAACTGAATCCAATTATACTTAAAAAGCAGCATCATCTTCAGTAATAACACTGAATACACATAGTTACTTAAGATCGTAGATTTAGTCGCATCAACTTTGTTACTTTATCTCTAAAACACCAAAATTTAGACTATATCATCACATATCTCATAATTTACTCAAAACCCACCTAAACTTTCATCAGCAAGAATTCACAAACGGAATGTTATGAGATTTCTACACAGTCTCATACAAGAATAAGGTAATGCCAGCACATATATAGATTCAATTTCAGATTTTTAACTCATCTTCATAAGAATCTCCCTAAAAACTCAAAAACCCCCAAATTGTAGGTTAAGGTTTACTTACCAACCCTTCTTCTCTTGATTGAAATGCTTGTTGGGTATTGTTAACCATCATCGATTTAATTCTAAAGCATCAAACAACTTGGTGGAAGACGGTGTAATCGTTGGTTTTCACCCACGTTCCTAACTGCTCTCAACCCATATTGTTCGCCAACATCTTTATTTATTTATTTATAAATAAAATGTCATTTTAGTTCTTATGATTTGAAAACATTTTCTATTTTAGTTCAATAATTTAAATTTTGTAATTTTGGTCATTATAGTTTCATTTTATTATCATTTTATCCCTATGATTTGGTAAATTTTGTCATTTTAGTCTAAAATTTTAAATTTAGTTTGACTAAAATGGCAATAAAATGGAAACCATAATGTCTAAAATATCAATAAAATGAAACCATAGTGACCAAAATGACAAAATTTAAACTATTGGGCTAAAATGACAAAAGTTGCCAAACCACAGGAATTAAAATGATATTTTACTCTTTTATTTATTTTTGTTCGTTTAAAATTCTATTTAAATAAAATATTGTCTTAAATTATGTCATTAAGTTGTAAGTTTTTACTTTTAGGCCATGTTTGGGATTGCTTATTTATCTTCGAAAGAAATTTTGTCAAAATTGCTTATTAACTTATGACTTTTTGAAATAGAGTTTTTTAAAAATGTGTTTGGATTAGTTTTTCCAAAATTAATCTTCGAAATGACCAAAAAAGACATTTTTTTTATTGAAACTATTTTAATGTTATTGGGTAAAGAGTAAAGTGTGAAATAGATTTGTAATTTATATAAATAAGTCATAAGTTATTTTGAAAAGCTAGAATATTTAGCTTCTCAAAAACAAATTATCAACCTTTTACAAAAAGTTATTTTCAAAAGTTCTTTTAGGTTTGACAAACAACTTATTGACTTATTACCTTTTTGAAAAAGCCAATAAGTCAATAAGTCATTTTTATATGAAATCCCAAACAGGGTCTTAATATATTGAATACATGTTTGATTTTAAAATATATGCACAGAGACAGATTCTCATTATTGAGTAATTGCATAAATTTTTGATAAAAGAATTCCAACTTTAACTATCGAGATATTTCAAAGAAAGTTTTGAACGAATAGATCCCTGTGTTTAAAAATCTTCAGGGATTACAAGATGATTTTTGATTACTTTCATACAACTTATGATGCAAATGGGTCGTTAGAATTTTACATAGTTACAAAAGTGCGTGTTAGCTATACGACATCAAGCATACTGAGATGTGCGTAATTCGCTTGATAAATGCTTGCATATGACCGACTTACAATTATGTTCAATTTTCTACGTCACACATGAGCAACGACATGTCTTTCCGGGGATGCTAGAGTGCATAGATTACTAGATTGTACACATTAGGCTTGCAAAAATTATTCAGTCGAATGATGGACTTGAGATACATCCTAATTGGGCAACCATTGTCAAAACTTTGTTGATTCCACTTGAAAAGATTATAATAACAACGATTAAAGAAAACATTGATTGGCCAAGTATGTTTAAAACTTTGTCGTTTCCACCTGAAAAGATTATAAACGACAACGATTCAAGAAAACTTAAGAGGTAACACAAAAGAATGTGGAACGAGCTTTTGGCGTCGTAAAAAGTAGGTGACAAATGTTTCAAACAACGTGCAAGGCAACTTTATTCAAAAAAATATTATATATGCATGTATTCGCTTAGTAACTTGTGTATTAAACATGTTGAATAATTAAAAAATATAATTCATTAATATCAAATTATAATAAGTATTTAATTTTTACAAAATTAAACTAATAAATAAGATATAATTGAAATATTCTTATAGTTTATTAAATTTTCATAAATTAATAAATTATTAGAATTAGAATATTTATATTTTTTGATATTTAATTATATAATTCAAGTAGTAAAGATTATTAGTATTTATTAGAAGAGAGAGACGAGAAAAAAAATCTTAGGTTGCATCAAAGCGCGAAACGTGTCTCATAAAAATACTCCTTTAAGGTATATTATATTTCATTATAAGTTAATAATAAGGTTATTCGCACTATAACTTAATTTGATTCCCACGTGCGTTTATGTTCGATATAATTTAGAAGGATATAATAACAAAAATAATTTGCAACACTACCATCAGTTAAAGATTGCTGCACATGTAATTTGATGATAATAGTATACTTCAATTTGTGTGCTTAACCCTATAACCTAAAACCTTGTTGACGCTTAAGATAAAACAAAAACCAAATCAACAGTGGCGAAGCTTGACCATAATCTTAGGGGGGCGAAATATTTTTTTTTCCAAGAGGGCGAAATAAATGTTTTTAAAAAATTTTGCATTATGTATCAGGAAATTTATACTACTACACGAAAAAACAGAGGGGGCGGTGACCCCCCCTCTCCCGCGGTCTGAACTAAGCTACGCCAACGCAAATCAATTCACTCATAAGTCATAATTAATCAATGTGAACTTGGCACCTTTACATGCTACTGTTTGATGATGAGGTATCACCACATAATTCTTCATTACAACTCACAAGCATTGGCAAAGGTTAATAGGGGCAGGGCCTATGTCCCATCTTTTTTTCGTCTATAATGTTATTTTTTTTGGACAGAAATGTTATTTTTTTTGTTACAAATATTGGTTTCTTCCTGCTTCAAAAATTTAACATATATTATAGGTCCCGTAAATTTTCGCCCCCATTTCTAAACGTTCAAGTTCGGCCACTGATGACAAGTCTTTGTTTGCATGCTTGCAGCCAATCATTACGAAAGGGCCTAATTAAAATGAAAATTATAACAGGCCGGAACTTTGGAAATACCCTTTTATCTTCTGGACAATGTGCCTACTTCATATACTTATCATGACAGTCAAGCAAGTTATCAACAATCAAATTAAATTGCATTAAAGTTATACAAGCAACACCAGTTGTAACATCTTTTTTTGGTCTCCTGGTCTAATTTCACCTTTTAAAATACTATTTATCAAGTGATATACCTTTTTTGCCCTTGATGGAAAGGTTTTATTTAGTGCAAAATGTTTGTGGTGTCATATTTGTATCAAGACATTTGAAACACTAACACGCTGGCACACTTTTAAATCTTTAATAGCCCCATGTTACATTGCCCCACTAAATACCCCTTTATTATTTCATAGGGGATATTTTCCAATAATTAAAGAGTTTTGAGTGGTGGCTCAAGGGGCCATGCAGTTTGTTTTATACAAGTATTAATAACATCTCATGAATTATTTATAGAAAGCCATTTAATCATAAAGAAAAGCAAAATGGGGCCATGAAACAAACAGATGCTAGTTCTAGTTGTAGGAGAAGGGAAAGGAATAGGTTTTAGAAACCAAGCAAAGAATATAACATTCTTGGCTTTGTTAGTTTTCCCCTCAATGGAGAATGTGATATTGTTTTTATTTTATCATAAGTTTTTGGGTTTGTTTTCTTAAGAAACCTATAAAAAAAGTAATCAGTTATTACTGTTTTGTCATAAACGTCAATTTTCTGTATACCTTGATAATTTTGTTATTATTGTTGTTATTTTATAATATTAGGGCATGTATGGGATTACTTAAATTTTAAAAAACTTTTTGTCAAAAGTATTTATTAACTTATGAGTTTTTAAAATAAAATTTTTAAAAAAGTGTTTAAATTAGTTTTTGATATATGAATAGTCAAAAAGTTAATAACTTATTTCGATTAGCTTTTAAAAAAAGTGTTGGTATTAGGTTTTAACTTATTCCATCAAAAAGTTAAAAAGTCATTCTAAAATTACAAATTATAGTTTTTTAAATTTTTTTTGACATTATTCAAAAAGTTAAAACAAAAAGTTTTTGACATTGCAAAATAGAGATGCACAGCCAAACCGGTTTGGTTTTAAAAAACCGGTTTCCAAACCGGTCTCATCTCGATCTCAACCCGGTTCGAACCGTAGGTTTGGGATAGGTTTGACATCCTCATCTTCCAAACCGGTTTCAAGCCCTCCAAACCGGTTTCAACCCCTCCAAACCAGTTTCAAACCGGTCCAAACCAGTTTTATATGTTTGACATCCTCAATCTCCCAAACCAGTTTTGACCATGCGTTGACCAAACCGGTCGGTTTGAAAACCGAACCGGTTTGATGAAAAAAACAGGTTTGAGCACCTCTAGTGCAAAACATCCTTTTAACTTATTGACTTTTTCATACAGTTAATAAGTTATTTTCAAATAGAATCCCAAATGTCCTTTTAACTTATCGAAATACTTTGGTTACTAAAGACGTTATGGCCTAGCGGTATGTTGATGCTAGGATAAGGCTCATAAACCAAATGGTCATGAGTTCGAATATAATAAGATTATCCACAGTGGTCACCCCACTGAAAATCCTTCCCCACTTAAATTTCCTGCCACGTCATCACCCCACTGAAATCCTTTAACACCCACAATGGTCACCCCACTGAAAACCCTTCCCCACTATTCCACGTCATCAACAATTAAAATTAAATAAAAAAACATTACTCTAATTTAAAAATAATTCAATATTTTACAAAAAAACACACATTACATTAAAAAAAACAATAACATATTAAAAATATACTAGTCGGCTTAGATGCTACGAACGACAATATCGGTGCGAACCCTTTCGATATGTTCGACCAAATCGGCTTTTAACGACTCGTGAATGCTTTTGTTTCGCAACGCCAAAATTTGGTTATCTCTACGCGGGTCATCAATGTCAAAAGGAGATGGCGGTTCGTCTTCATCGGGAACAAACGGGCTAATCGACTTGCCCTCACATTCAAGTATCATATTGTGTATTATGATACATGCATACATAACGGATCTAATTTTTTTAGGATACCATGCTCTAGCCGGATTTTTTATAATATGAAGTCTTTTTTTAAGAACACCAAAAGCCCGCTCAATATCCTTCCTTGCACCCTCTTGTGCTACTTGAAACCTTTTTCGTTTAAAGGTTGTTGGACATGTTATTGTTTGCATAAAAACCGACCATTCTTGGTAAATCCCGTCAGCAAGATAGTAACCGTGAGTGTACTCGTTATCGTTACAAAAAAACAATGATTGTGGAAACACACCGTTTTCCATATCATTGAGTAACGGCGACGAGTTTAGAACTTTTAGGTCGTTATTCGCACCGGGCATGCCAAAATATGCATGCCAAATCCATAAATCATGTGAAGCAACTGCTTCAAGAATAATCGAGGGGCATCCGTGATCGCCTCTCATAAATTGTCCTCTCCATGCAACCGGACAGTTTTCCCAATCTCAGTGCATACAATCAATACTACCAAGCATACCGGGAAACCCATGATAATTTTCATGGTGTTCATACAAATTCATAACATCATTATAATTTGGTTTGCGCAAATATTTAGGACCATAGAGTCGACGGATATTCTTACAGAAATTATAAAGGCACTCTCTGGAAGTGCTGTCTGACATCTGTAAATAGTCGTCCATTAAGTCTGCCGTACTCCCGTATGCCAATTGTCGAATAGCCGACATACACTTTTGTAACGGTGTAAATCCTCGCTTGCCGCGAGCATCCCATCTCAATTGAAAATAAGTATCCGCGACCTCCAGATCGTTCACGATACGTTCAAGTAGAGGTCGTTGCATCCGGAAACGCCTCTTGAACAACGTCTCATTATACAATGGTACGGGCCCAAAATAATGACGCATCAACAGATAATGCCCCGCTTCCCTGTCTCGATTAATTTGAATTCTTCTAATTATAGGCCGAGGAATCTGAGAAGCGTTTTCTTGAGCCATGGTAGACAAAGCCGAGATAAAAAGATCAATACCCTCGCTATCAGAAGATGAGAGCACCGTAGAGGATGATGACATTTTTATAAAAAAAATGTATAAAAATTAAGAGAGTTTTGAATGAAAATGAGTGTGTAAAATGGTTGAAATGAGTGGTTTATATAAAGATTAATTTTATTATTATTATTTTATTTTTTTAATTTGTAGCCGTTAAAAAGTAGGGGGCCCACAACATTTGAAACCAACCAATCAGGTTCAGGTATCATCAACGGGAAGCGGGGGCCGCTACGCAGGGGGCCGGTGTTCCCACGTGAGGCCGCGGCGGGGAGCAGAGCCGCTGGCCCCGCGGCTTGACCGCTGCGTGTAGTCTAAGGGGTTTTTCTCAAAGTATAGACTTTAATCCAAAATGGTGATTTCGTAGTGGATATGATTAGGTGACAATGCTGATGACACGATGATACACTGATAATCCGTCAATGTTATATTAGCCCTTCAAAAAAAAGGTTCATCTCTGAATCAAATTAGCAACCATATGATGCGCAACGGTCTGGCTGCTCCCCCAATGGCTTCCAACCTTTCGTCAGGTTAGGCGGGCACACCGCCCCCACGCCGAAGACTCTCATCCCTCGTCCGAAGCGGCCCCACTCCCTGCTTCCTTTCCTTGTTCTAGATTGGCCATTGAACACATGTACTACAAGGTTTCTCACCTTTATTTTTCAGTGGGGAATATTCTGAGTTGAACAACTACTGTGAAGTTTTAAAATATCAGTGAAAAAGGATTTTAACGAGTAACAATTGTTGATGTCTCACAACACGTAACAATGACGCTGAAACAGGCGCCCAATGCCATATAGTTATTAATATTATATTGTTTTGAGTAGAAGTTTGAATGTAGAAAGAGACATAGTCTCAATGGTACCTCAATATTCATTTCAAATAAGAGTTTTTGGGTTCAAATCCCTCCTGTAACGTAAAAGGGGTCTGTGGGGGGTCATGGGGTTTTCCCAGTGGGGTTTCCTCCTGGAGTGGTTGTGGTGGCTCATATAAGGTCTTTGGTAACTATACCTTAGTGACATGGTCTGAAAATAGTAGGTTCACACGATTGACACCTTCGCGGTTTAAAAAAAAGAAGTTTGAATGTGGAATTCTCAATTTCGGAGGCGGCTACAGTTTCAAAATGCATGAAAATGGTAGGGTCCCATTCCCTAAGCAAGTTGTATTAATTGTAGGGTCATAGAGCCCTTAACCACACACTATTCACAAGGATGTTGGGACCTATTTTTTTCCCATTCTCTCTTATTGTTCATCAATGCTTCATCTATTATTGATTGGTTAAAAAGTAAATATACATTTACAATTAAAGGACCTTTATTTGCAATTAAGTCTACGAAAGCTTTCAAAAAAAAATAAGTATTTTTTGAACGGCTTGGTACGACGACACAAAAGATAGATTTTAACCGTTCCTTCAGATATGATACTCTGAGTCTCTGAGGTGTACGTCCGAACCCACTCAGGAGGAACCCTACAACTGGGTAAATCCATTCACATTGGCTCAGCAAATATGTTTCAGCCCTTATTCGAACCCAGGACCTCTCAATTAGGTGTGGTAAGTTTATTTAATTATTTTAGTAAATATGTTTCTAATTGTCGTGTCGGGTTAAGTTAACCGAAGACGTGAGGTTTGTCGAACATAACTAACTTAAAATTTTGGATTTATATGTTGATTTTTAGAATTATCAAATTTGTAAACATGAATTGTATGCATAAAGTTCCATTCAATAAGTCTAGATTAAGAATATCTTTTAAAAAAATATGTTATTCCTGAATATATCGTATAATTAACTTGACCAATAATGCGAGGGTTTGTCAATATGTTTTACAAGATTTAAACTCAATATGGTTTAATTAACTTTAGTACCAAATCAGTTTTCTATTATAAATATCAAATCATGCTTAATTTTCAAGTACAAAAGTTTATTGTAATTAGTTTTGAGTTAATTTTTTTTTTATAATTCACACTTGCGCATTTTAGGTTATGCAACTTTTGTATATAATTAATAAAACGATCAATATGTTTAAAGACACGAAATGGATTCAACAGATTTTTCAAGAAATAAAATGTTTTTTTTAATAAAATCATGGGTTAATTAATTAATGAGTACATTATCGCTGATAGTATATGTGGTTTATTAGTAATTTTTTCTCTTAATTCTTATGTTTATAAATTATTTATATGGTACTAAACTTTAAAAATTTGCAAATCATATAGTTCTTAAGTTACTAAATTACTTTAACCTTGGATAATTGTATTTGTTACAAATGATTAAAGTTTGGGATTTTATATGTAATATATGAAGCCTAAAAATCCAGAGTAAAATATTAGCAAAAACAAGAACTATCATGACAATTTACTTTTTAATTAATTGGGATTATGCATGTTATTACTATTTCTTCTATTAGTATTATATCACTACCTTATATGGCAAACACCATAATTAATGATTTAATGGTAAAGTGTAGTTAAAAACACCATAATTAATGTGTAATAAAAAAGGAAGAGATTTGGCAAACTTTATTTAATTTTCAAAAAGTTACAAAAGATAACAACTAAAGAATCATATCAAAAATATTTTATAAAACACACATAATATTATAATATTATAATTTATATAATTTCAATATCGATTATCCAAAATTAAAACATTTCCAAACGAAGCACCCCCTTGTGTGTGTATACACACACTCACAGATATATACATATAATATATATATACACACATACACACACGAGATACTTGAATCTATATCATCTTAACTTCACATGCACACAACACAACACAACAAAAGGTAACCATCCATCATAATTCCTTCCCCTTTCTACCTTCTTCCTCCCTTATTCCCACCAAAAACCAAAACCAGATCTTCAAATCTTCTTCAATGGCGGATTTCACCATTTTCAGCCCTGCTGTATGTGTTCTAATATCCATTTTATCCTTCAACTTTGTTCTATCAGTTAGACCAGTTCATCCTATCCACACCAAGGTCGGCCCAATCCGTCGAACGAACCAGACGGAATGTGCTCTGTTTATGGGCTCATGGGTTCATGACGAGTCCTACCCAATTTACCAAGCTTCTGCTTGCCCCATTATCGATCCGGAGTTCAATTGCCAAATGTACGGCCGACCCGACTCCAATTACCTTAAGTATCGATGGAAACCAGCAAATTGTGAACTACCCAGGTCAATTTCGATACCCAATTTTGACTAATTGTAGTTAGTAAGACTAAACGAGCTGATCACTAACTATTTGTGTTTATTGTATTGTTTACGGGTTGAGCTCTGTTTGATTTAAAACCAAATGAAACTAAAAACAAAACTGAACCAAATTATAAATTCATATTTTTGAACTACACCAAAAATTTGTAATTTCAAGTTTGGGTTTGGTTTATGGTTTTAAAAATTCTTAATTCTGTTTAATCAAATTGCCCATAACACGTTAAATTTTTTTAACGCACATTTTGCATATGTAGCCCAATAAACAAAATAACACAGTCTTTTTTAGCTAGAATAACCTTATAAAACAAATTCCGTTTATTTGGTTATAAACTAATTCGACTTTCATAGTTCGTTCAATTTTGAACTATCATAAATGCGGTCGGTGTTGTTCGGTTTCAACTGAAAAAATTGTGAAACCGAATAAACCAAGTCTAAAAAAACTAACACGAAGAGGCTCTCTAACCTTTTGTTCCTAAATCTTTTAAAAAAAAGGCAACGTTTGTTTTCATCTTTTCAAGTTTATTTTTTTACGTCATTTTATTAGTGAGATATTACTCTAATATTTATCTTTATTGTTGATGGGTTGAGCAGATTCAACGGGCTAGCGTTTCTAACGAGGATGAGTGGGAAAACGGTGATGTTCGTGGGAGATTCACTGGGGAGGAACCAATGGGAGTCGTTGATTTGTATGACGTGGTCGGCGGTGCAAGGGACGGCGACGAAGATGATCAGAGGCGATCCTCTCACCACATTTAAGTTTCTGGTAAAGAATCATCTTTTAGTTGATTGAATTTGGTTGGTGAATCTTAATTTATGGGATGATGGACATGAAATTAGGATTATGGGGTGGATGTGGCTTTTTTCCGGGCACCGTATTTGGTGGATATTGACGCCGTCGGTGGCCGGAGAGTGCTTAAATTGGAGGAGATTTCAAAGAATTCAAGGGCGTGGATGGCCGCCGATGTCTTGTTGTTTAACACCGGTCACTGGTGGAGTCATAAAGGCTCCCTGCAAGGGTTAGTATAATTTATACATATATGTTTTTAATTAATTTATATACTTGATGTTATAAAATATAACAGTTCTTCTTTATTAAAAAAACAACTTTTATTTTATAAGGTCTCATAATGTCTTAAAAATGCGTAAATTTGTATCTTTTTTTTTTTTCAATATGATTTGTTAACTTTTTTATTTCTCAATGTTTAATAAATGAAATTTTAGGAATTTATAAAAGATATTTAAAATTTTAGGTTCAACAAGTTACAATATAAAAATATGATAAAAGTTACTTAAAAAACGATGAAGAAGATGCACCATCCAATTTTTTTAGGTAAAAATAAATAATACGCTTATAACTTGAACAAGTTGAAAGATTTTATTAAAAAATTTTGAGCCAATTTCGTATATTTTTAACAAGTTAAAAACTTTAACATGTTAAAAAGATTTTAACCCTCTACACCCTATATACGTCTCGTATAGGCCTGTACGAGACGTATAGGCGCAATTATTCTTTGTCAAAATTTGTAAATATCAATGATTGGACTTGTATACGAGTCGTATAGGCCCTATATGCGGCAGCATATACGTGACAAATCATTGTCGAATCATAGGGGGATATACGACTAGTATAGGCCTAAAGTCAATGGAGTGTTAAAATAAAAATGTTGGATGTGTAAAAAACAAACCCCTAAACCATATAGGGTCTCATAATACTTATCTTTTATATATATTTATAACAAAAACATGAGAAATAGGAAAACTAAGGCACTAAACTATCAATAAAAGCTTATTGTTACTGCTCAAATTCACTGTAATTAGCATTAAATTTTTTAAATCGGTGGTGGTGCAGGTGGGACTTGATGGAGTCAGGCGGATATTTTTATGAAGACATGGATCGGCTGGTTGCACTGGACACAGGCCTCAAAACATGGGCTCAATGGGCTGATTCTCATGTTGAGTCTACTAATGCCAGAATATTCTTCCAATCCGTTTCCCCTACTCACTACAAGTACGTTTTTTAAATACAATTAAGGATTATATTCATAAAAACTACTAGTATCAAATGGATATTGACCGAATATCATTATTGGCACCGCTATTCGACACAGTTCGGTTAATAATTTTAGGGGTAACTTTATATAAATGTAACCAACTTTCAGCTTTGTTCCAATTAGGTTATTCATACTTTTTTTTTGTTCCGATTAAGTCACTTATTTTTTTTGTTCCGATTAAGTCACTCATACTTTTTTTTGTTCCTATTAGGTCACTTACTTTTAATTTTGTTTCAATTATGTCACTCATATTGTAAGTAAAATGTTTGTGATTAGAACACTATTTTAAAGTAAAGTGACCTAATCGGAACAAAAAAAAAGTACGAGTGACCTAATCGGAAAAAAAAGTATGAGTAACTTAATCGGAACAAAAAAAAATATGAGTGACTTAATTAGAACAAAAAAAGTATGAGTGGCCTAAGTTGAACAAAGCTGAAAGTTGGTTACATTTGTATGACATTTTCCCATAATTTTACTTATTTTTAATGGGAATTTTTTTTACAACACCAATCAAGTTTGAAAACCTAACCGATCATGTTTCAATCCTTTCCCAGTTGGTTCTTATGAGTTTATGTTATTTAGATTCAAAACTGCCAACTGGTATGGGTTTAATCTGGTTGAATTAAATTAAATAAATATATTGATAAATTGGTGAAAGTAAAGGAGAAAAAAAGACGAGAAAAGAATAGTGTCGGCTGGTGGATCCATAGGATGGTCCTTCAAGCATAATGGGTTAACCAATAAGCTAATAAGTTGCTGTTTAAATTGGGCCCAGTATTAGTAGCCCTGACCCTGTATTATATCTAGCCGCTGCTTTTTTAAGTAACTTAAATGTCAGGTACCAATTTAGTTCTCACTTTTTTGTAAATGGATAAACCCAATCCGTTGGGACAACCGGTTCAGTTTTATCAGGCTGAGGTTAACCTGAGACGTTTGCTACAAAAGTCGAGTACTTTTGCCAACTATTTCAACCGCATGTTTATGCTATTTGGCCGACTGTCGACCAATATAAGTAACTAATAAACCAACACAAGTGTGGGTTTGATATCTGCTTTAGTTTCCGCAACATGTCATAAATGTGACAAAGTGCCAAAGTGGGATATGTTTATACCCGATTAATATAACTAAATGTTTGTATCGCGTGTCAGAATTGTAAACCAATATTTCTTATTTACCTTAACTATTTAATATTTCTTTTTATCTAACATGTATAATATACAAAATTGTAACCTGGCTATATAATACGTTAAAACTTTTGTTTATCATTACAAAGATTAAAATATGTTTTTTTATAAATTATTAATGCATTCTTGTAGATAAAAACTTGCACAAACTAAAACTGATTTGTCTTTTAGATAATATAAAATAGAGTAAATCACAGTTTTGGCCCTTAAGATTTAAATGCTTTAACTATTTCGGCCTAAAATAGAATCTTCTATCAATTCAGTTCCTTTGGTTTAAACAACTAACTTTTTTAGCCCCTAATTATAGTTAGATTTTGGGCAAAAACAGTTATAATAGTTAAGTTTGGGGGGCCAAAATCAATAGTTGTTTAAACCACAAGGGCTGAATTGATAGAAGATTTTATGTTAGACCGAAATAGTTAAAACACTTAAACCACGACAGTTAAAACCGTAATTTACTCTATAATATATCTAAAAGTTTTAAATATATATACCCTATCTATACGACTTTATATTCACTAAATTTTTTTATCATTAAAATTTGTTTATATAATAAATAAACAATAAATCTATCATTGGGCTTATAGCCTAGTGGTACTCCTTGACCACCAGTAATGGGTGGTCTTGAGTTCGAGTCTCGCCTAGAGCAAAAAATGTTCTAGGTGAGCTATGAGGTTTTTCTCAGTGTGAGTTTCCTCCTAGATAGTGTGGCGGTTCCTCGATTCGACACTCGCCAACGCCCGGCTTTAAATGTTTCCGGAGGTTGGTAGCGGTTTGTGGTCGCAGCGCGTGAGTTGTTGGGTCAGAGGACTCGTTTAGCTGTTCAAAAAAAAAAACAATAAATCTATAGACACCTTAAATGTTATAGGTGGTAAAGATATTCTAGATAAAGCAACAAATTCCTACACATGAAAATTGAGTGGTTGATCTTATTCCCTTTTATATTATCTTTTTTGCATTAAATCACTCAACCGTTTTATCCAACCCGTTTTGTTCCATAATTAATAACTGCAATCTAACCGTCGGTGAAAACCATTGCAGCCCGTCAGAATGGAGCGCCGGTGCCACCAGCATCGGAAAAAGCTGTTACGGTGAGACCAGTCCAATGAGCGGTTCCGCCTACCCGGGAATCTACCCGGACCAAATGAAGGTCATTGACTCGGTGATTCGGGAAATGCGAAACCCAGCATACATGCTTGATATTACAACACTGTCAGCAATGAGAAAAGATGCGCACCCATCAATATACACGGGTGATTTGAGCCCGCGTCAACGGGCTAACCCGGACCACTCAGCTGACTGTAGTCATTGGTGCCTGCCTGGTTTGCCTGATACATGGAACCAGCTCTTTTACACTGCTTTGTTGTTTTAGCATTACGTGTTTGTGGTTTGCATGTATAGGCAGTTGATGAAAATGTATTATAGTTTTTTTTTTTTTTTTTTGAATAATTAAGGTTATGATATTTTAGGACCTCTTAAATTCGTATGCACCTTCAATCAAATGTAATTTATGTGCATGTTTTAAGGAATTTGGTAGCTTCTTGTTAATCATAAGGCACCTTATTGATTATAAACAGAAAGAGTTTATGTTTCTTGTTACCAAAGACTAGCTTATGCCAAAAGATGTCAAAACCAAAGAAGAGCATTAATTATTGTTCTTTAACTTGAATTAATTTGAAAACATTAAATTAAACACACTTGTAAAAATCAACCTAGTCGGTCAATTTATTGCTAGACACTGACTAATTTTTGGCAAGTCGGTTAAAAAATCAGTTATCGGTCAAAGTCGGTGAAAATCGGGTCTAGCCGGAAAAAATCAGCCTAGTCCGCCAGAAATCGGTTGGTGACTTTTCAAATTCCAGCGGCTTGACAGCGACTTTTGGAATTCTAGTATAAAAAATATGGCAACTTTTTGAAGTTTGTGCTGTTTTTTGGTAAAATTTTATATATATGTATATAAAATTTAACATTTTTATAAAAATTATAAAGGAAATCTGGATATATATATATAAATTTGAAAAATTATATATAAAGTTTCCAATCCGATTAAGTTCGAATAATCCATAATCCCTACCCCGCCGTCTGATTAGTGACTAACGATTTCTACAACCATGCATTAAGATGAGATCCAAAAATGGATTTGCTTATTAATTGATTACAATGTACGTAAACGAGTACATTGAATTTGATTTAAACTTTTGTCAGATGAAGAATCACTTCCGATTTTCAAGTTCAATCCTTGAGTTATAAGACTTGTTAACTCAAACGTGAAACGTTGTTACATCATGACACGTCTACAACACATTTGAAGATTCTTGAAGTGGAATATAACTATTGTAGAACACATATAACGGTTCTCTAAAGTGGAATGATTATACCATGATTAATCTGTGCAACTCAATCCAAATAAAAACCATACATCATTGACCTCCTAAAAAGTCTATACTCAAATCATTGTTGCGCTTGAAACAGAGTCGTAAGTTAGCGATTGTGATGTTAGTTTGACAAAATGGTTGGCATAAGATGTGATGGTATCTAAGTAACTCTTGTGTTGTCCAGGATGGAGGGAGCTAATCTTTATGAAAAGTTCCTTAGAGCGAATCTTACATCAACTGTTCAAGACGTTGGATCAAACTTTATCGAGTGTTGGAACCTTAATTGTTTAACCCAAGTTAAAAAGTTAACGGGTCGTTTGTGTAAATAGGTTTAAGTATGTTTTGTTTATATTGTGAAACATGTAATTAGTTTAGGGGTATTATATGTCAATGCCTAAACTTGACAACTGTGGTTAGGGTTATATAAACCCCATCATGGTTGTGTGTAAAGATATCGATCATATCTATCAGAAGAAAAGATACGTATTTGTTTTTCTTGTTCTTCTCTTTTGTTTTTCTTGATTATTGATTGCAAAGACGATTCCCTATAATTCATCATCGAGGTGGTTAGTCTCTTGATAGATGTTTGTGACAACTTAGGTACAAGCCGACTTGAGATGTATGTGTTTCACACGTATTATTTATGCAAAAACCGGATATATTAAGCAAGGACTATAGAAAACTATATTTAAAATAAAGCAAGTTTTAAGAAATATGACCTTGTTTAAATTATTAGCCACAAAACAATACAAGTAAAATGTTAATATTTTATTACGCCAACACATGTCGCATTACATGTTAAAAAATATTTCTCTGGCTCTAGCGTAATAAACTCTCAAGTCCTAACTCGTAAGAGTAATTAAGGTAGTGTTTGTTTTTTTTCCAAGAAGCTCTTCAGGCTTCTTATGTCTGCGTCGCGCAGACCACGGGCAGAGGTTGGGCTCCGCAGACTGTTTGTTTTTTCGAAGACCTTTCATTAAAAAAGGTCTGCGAGACCTCTTTTTGGCACAGACCTATACTAACCTCTTCCCCTCTCTTCGTACCTCTTCCCGTGAGTAATAATTAGAGGTTTCAAGTCTGCTTCATTTGTTGCTCCCCCGTTTGAACATCTGCTTCAAGCCTGCTTCTCGATTTCCCCAGCTCCACCGCAGGCAACCACCAGCTCCACTGCAGGCAACCTCCTTCACGATTTTCCCCTCCACAGCTGACAACCACCAGCCGCCTTCGTCGCGATTTCCTCCTCCACCGCCGCCGGTTACCACAGGTAAACCCTTCAATC
The DNA here is from genome assembly GCA_009363875.1 of Mikania micrantha. NCBI lineage: Eukaryota > Viridiplantae > Streptophyta > Magnoliopsida > Asterales > Asteraceae > Mikania > Mikania micrantha. The sequence goes on along the minus strand of CM018695.1, from coordinate 89,928,242 downwards.
AGTACCAATTTCGATTTTTTTTATTTTGTGTTTTATGTGATTTTTTTTTTGTGAAATTAGAGGTTTCTATATTGCTTTCTTCTTTCTATTTACTGCTTCATTGAATGCACCGATGATTGCAGGAGGTCGGGTTTTTTTGTGAAACTAGTTTTTTTTTTGTCTGCTTAGGATAGGGGGAAGAGGGAAGTGGGGAAGACTTTTGAAAAGTTAAAAAACAAACCCTTTTAAAATCTCTTATTGCAGAAATTTGGTCCACCTCTTCTGCAAAAGAGGTCTGCAGACGTGGTCCGCAGACTACAGATGTTTTACCTCTGAAAAAACAAACACCACCTAACATCACGTCGTATATGACACTCGACTTCCCTTCTATTTTACACAAGGTTTACGGAGAGATGAATCGCTTTGTGATTTGATAACGAGTACCGAAACCAAACTAGTACTGTACCAAACATGTACCGAACTGATAGATTAGGTATGGTATTTGGCACCTACTATTTCATAAATTCGGTATCGGTACCGATACCGGTATGTTACCAATATTAATAACATATTAGATGATTATTTTGTAACAAATACTGGTACCGAACCAATACTATACCGACCGGTAAAGTCGGTATCGGTACACTATCGATCTCATCTCTAATCTAATGTATGCTACCTTACATGACATATTATTTTTTCTTTTCTACTTTTTTATAACCATGAGAACTCACTTATGTGGTAGATATCCAGGTCCTCCAATACCCGACTAACCGAGAGAAACAGGTAAAACGCGGTCACGAGCATCCGAATCGGTGCCTTCCAAGGAAAATCGCCCCAATAGGGAATTGAACTTGAAACTGTTAGGTTGTCTTTCCTACAATTTAACCACCGCACTATTTCCTTGAAAGTTACATGACATATTTATATAAAAGGTTGTTTCTCATTATATGAAACCATAATCAAAATGTTATAAAACAATAAACTAAGTTCTTTTAAAACGTGTCCGTTTCTAACTTCTAAGATTAAGGGACCAATATAGTAATTATTCATAGAAATGTGAAGGGGCTGACCGCTGACGTGGGACTAGAGGCGTACAAAAAAACCGGACCCGGAACCGACAACCCGAACTGGAACCGGAACCGGTCATACCCGAACCGGTGGGTACGAACGGGTACGGTTTTTCAGACAAATTAAAACCAGAACCGGAACCGAAACCGGAAAACCGAAACTGGTTCCACCTGAACCCGGCCAAAACCCGAACCGGAACCGGTCAAAAACCGGTTGGAACCGGTTAAAACCCGGAACTGGAACCGGAACCGGAACCGGGTATTGACTTTGTTGACTGGAACTGGAATCGATTGGAACCGGAACCGGTTCTGGAACCGGAACCGGGTCCAAAAAAAACCCGATTTGTACGCCTCTACGTGGGACTGTGGGTTACTTATTTTTAGATATGGATCGTAAAGCCTTTTGAGTCAAGTATTAGCCTTCAGGCCCAATTTTAGGATGGTTTGTGGACTCATCATGTGTGTATAAGAGATTAAGAGTAGAGGTGAAAAACTGTCAAAATTTGAATAGAATAGTAATATTAAAGGATTACACACAATTGTAATAAAGAAAATGGATCTGATTATATAATTAATCGATAACAACTGAGTATCAAATCACTCACAGAAACAAGACTCCGATTATCACAATGAAGATCAAAATAATAACAAACAAGACAATCAAGAACAAGATCTAAATATCTACAAGCCCTAGAAATATACAAGAAGGAAAAAAAACTCTGATAGAAGAGTGAGAGTCATTGACTATATATCTTTTCATCTCCTACTCTCGTATTAGGATATCATGATCTAACAACTTATAATATATACGCAATAATGTGACTATGCAAGTGCCCAAGCCCAGAAATAAGACCACATCCTCACATAAGCCCAAAGCGTCTTTAAGTCCATATTATAAGCCCACAACACTCGCTTGACAACCCATTTCCAACTCATAAATTATCATGAAATATAAGCAAGAAAATACATAAAAACACCAAACATATACATGCTATCTATCGATAGGCGAGAACAGACTGCTATGCTATTGGCTGCTTCGCCTATCGATTCTATTATGGCAGGCTTGGAGACATCAGAGGAAGACTAAGAAAAAAGCCGCCCCGCCGTAGCAGGTGGGTTGCTTCCTCTGTCGTCGCCGGGGAGCTCTTGGCGAGGAGACCTTAGGATAAGTTGCTAAAACAAACGGGCATACAACCGATACGACTCCCGCTAGATAGCCGCACCTTTCAATCTTTTTACAGCCTTGTGAACGGATGAAAGAAGGTAAGTTACAGAACGGGCAGTCTCGTCCATTACATTAGTAGCGGGAGAACGAATCCCGGTTCGGAACTAAATCATCCGGTCACAACGGAATCAGAGTATTATCCTTTTCCTATTGATTTGAACCAACTTCACCTCGCATAGATCACACCGTGTGTGTGGGGTGCCAAGTTCATCTCCCCTTTTTGAAACTTACCCGCTAAAGAACTGATTTTACGCCTGCCAAATCACTGAACTTCTTTATACGGATTTGACTTATCCAAGCTTCCCAACGGGCCTCGATCTCAGTTCAATGCGTTAGATCGTCGATCCATGCTATGAGGCTTAACGGACAAAGAACCAGCTGAGCTACCTGAACCATTTTCCTAAAATCTTTTTATTCATCGAATAGCGCCCTACCTTACCACCTGACTAGTAAAAAAAATCCCTTGTACTAAAAACAAATAGAATCTAATCTATATATAGGTCTTTTTCCTTCTTCGTCAAGCTTTCGAGCAGCTCTTTCAACTGCCGCTTAATCCCCCTCAAGAACCGAGAGCCGCCCAGCCCGACTCGCCCTATTGTGTAGCTATAACACTACACAAGGGCGTCCAAGATGCTATGGAATCTTAGTCACTAAGTTTAAGGGTTAACCTAACCAAAAGGAACTAAGACGACGTAAACATAAGCATAGATCACTGCTGGGTCGGTTGGTGAGTCACCCAAAAAAAGCATCGAGAAAGGGAAAGCATATATGTTTTTTGAAATGATCAGCGGCTATGAGTCGTACGTCACTCAAATTAGGGGGCATGGAACCCGCGAAAGCGTTCCGTATCGGCGGCTTCTGCGGGCAATCCAGAACTATGAGATCCTTTTATCAAGAAGGAATCGATAATCATAGTGGGCATCTTTCTTCAATAAGTCTCTCGCGCGGGCGAAGGAGATGCATTTCTGGTACTGGTGGTATTGGACAAGAAAAAAGGGAATCATTTCTTTCTTCTTTCTGCCTTTCTTTCCCATGACGAAACGGGCAAATCAAAAATTTCACTTCGAATTACGGACCTCGACATCCTGCTGCTCATGGTGTTTCACGATCAGTATTGGAAATGAACGGCTCCTAGGTGGGGCGTTCGTGGAGGCAACCCGAAGGAAGAGCAAAAAGAAGGGTGCTTGTTGGGCAAGGCCAACGGGCCTCGAATAGGAGGGGCTTAGCTCTGGATCCTCCCTGCTTGCAGAAATGAATGGATCATAAGGGGCCTGGATTCTCTATTAGGCGAGTAAAGAGAGAATGCTTGGTAGCAGGACAGTAGGAGTTCACAGTAGGCAGGCCAGTAGCACGCATGCCAAGGATAGCTGTCCAAGGGTTGAAAGAAAGTAGAGCCTGTAGCCAAAACCCCTTAACTTACTTAGAGTGGGGCTGGGTTTAGCAGACGCCCCCCCCCCCCCTCCCCCAACAAACTAGCATCTATTAGTTAAGGGGTTTGGTTGAACTCAGGAAAGAATTTACGAATAGCGCCCTACCTTACCACTTGACTAGTAAAAAAAAGCCCTTGTACTAAAAACAAATAGAATCTAATCTATATATAGGCCTTTTTCCTTCTTCGTCAAGCTTTCGAGCAGCTCTTTCAACTGCTGCCTAATCCCCCTCAAGAACCGAGAGCCGCCCAGCCCCTCAAGGAGTAGTCGACTATCATACAGAGTACCATATTTTAAACAAAAACATCGAGTTTTAAAACCAGAACAAGGGGTTTTACCCAGAATTCAAACTGATTCCTACATGGTGTAAAGTGGACCCAACTTCTATATGTTTGTACTCGTTGATTCCTACTCGGTTTCTAATCTTGTTTTCCTCCTACCTGAAAAAAAACTATAGCCGTTGGGATTGTTTTTATGACCTTTTAAAGCATTTTTTGGCCTTTTTTTTTTTTCAAATTTACCCTCTAAGTTAGTATAAATAGATAATAGATTAATGGGTTGAAGTCACAATTGATAACACAAAACCAAAGGTAAAAGACGTTTGTATTACACCCATTACTCTCTTAATCTCTTTTACACTCTACATATGATTTCTACTTAATATTAATGACTCACTCATAAGTCATAATCATCCTTTGATTAATGTTCAAATATCAAGCCAACTATTGTTTTTGTACATACGCATAAGGGGAACATAAAAAATTGACACAATTGGGAGTTGGGACAAGTGACAGGCCTTAAAAGCGTTGCTGTTGTAAGTTTTGTGCTGCTCTTTTAGCAAAAGAATATAACTCGAGTTTTGGAAAAACACATTAATAAACCATTGTAAGATAGAGAAAAATAATCCACATACCCAACAAACACAAATAGATGCATAATGTTTAAAAAACCTGGTTTCGAACAAGATACATGGAAAAAAACGATTTGCCCACCTCCTCCATATAACCCAAAGATTTATAAATCTCATTTAGACCCAATAAAATATAGCCTATGAGCTTATCTTTGTTTTGACATTTTAGCGATTGAGTCGAGGGTTTCCATTTCAATTTCCTCCAGCAGCTGTGGGTGACGATATTTGATCACCGATTTTTTTGTTTTGAAATTATTCGTTAATATGTTCAATTGCAACATTTTAACGTATTCAAGAATTTGATTATCTGGTCGGCATGAATTTAACTAAATTTTATCTGACTCGTTCCCCAGAAGCAACATCATTCGTGCTGATATTAACACACACAAACACATGTAAGCAAGCGTTGTAGATGATAATTGAATTGAATTTTGGGGTGTAATTTGACGACGATGAGCCAATACAGGACCTGTAATGAATTGTGAGTATGATCGCAAGTTATTATGAACATCAAAGGGACTGAGTCAGTGGCGGAGCTTGGGCAAAGTGAGAGGAGGCGGAAATTTTTGAAACCCAGAATACATTTTAATTTTTTGAAGTGAGGGGGCGAAACCACGCTTTTTAACTAAAAATAACCTTTCGGCCGAAAAATTAAAAATACGGACGAGAAAAGACATTAAGCTTCGCCCCCAGAGTGAGTCAAATTTTGCTACTTTCATTTGTGAAAACTTTTTAAACAATTTGTGGCTTCTTAGATTTTGATTCAAGATTTGGTGAAATTGATTAGTATTTCCATGTTTTTATGGATTGGAGTCTTGTGCTTCTATCAGTGTTGCATTTGGACGTTGGGAAACTAAATGTGCTTCTAAATTGCAAGATATTTCAACTTTGTCATCTTTGTTTCAACAATTTTTTATCCTTTTATTCCATTCGAATTTTAATTATTATGTAACGCTAAATGTTAGGAAATGCGATTCCTTGTTTTTAACATTTTATAGGTCATTTTATTATATTTTTTGATGTTATACAAAGTGTAAAGTTCTTAAGAATGACATTTACATAAAAAAAAAGTTGAATTAATTTATATAAATATATTTGGAAGTGAAAGTAATAGTAAAGTTTAAGTTCTTTGATTTTGGTCACTTGAATTAATTTGTAAAGTTTTATTTTATACCCCGAACTTTGGACTTTTATTTTTAAATCCTCTTACTTTACTCGCATATTTTTAATATTCACAATCTTATACATTGTTAAGTTATTGGATAATAGCCATAATTATATTAATTTGATCGCATCTACCTCACGAATCTTTATATAAATTTTGAACCAAAACGATCATATTATTTTTGCGCTTTTAAGTGACAGCAATTGTGACATGTTTTTATATTTGTGTTTTGATATACTGAATCGTGTTTACGTTCTGCTATTCAGGACCATGACGGTATATCGGCGCAACGCCCGGGAACCCCACTAGTTATATTCATATATTTGTAACATGTGTTTTTTTCCTTCTTTGAATGGCTTGCAACACAAACATCAAGATGAGATTTCATATGTATGACCTTATCCAAGAAGGATCTTCGTAACTAGGTAAACTCTCTGAATTTGTCTCAACAACTAATATGTCTAAGCCAAGGTTAAATTCAATACCCTCATATAAAACAATAAAGAAAGGAACTACTACACTATAAACATGCAGTTGAAGACTTGGTAACTTGCCATTGCATCCATGGATCATGGGTGTGTGTGACGTTAACATGGATAAAAAAATGGTGAACGCCACCATTAGACGCCTCTCACCGACCGGTCTTACGGCCAACATAAGGGAGGTAAATAGCGTGACCCAGAGAAAATTGGGTGGTGTCGGACTTTGAACCTAGACCTCCATTACAGATTATCATCCCCTTATCACTAGGCCACCATCGCGAGGACACGTTATGTAACGACCAGTTTTAACGGTTACGTGTATTAATAAATAAACTTTATTATATTTTAAATTATGTTGTGATAATAATATAATAACAATTTGGGTATTATAGTTAACTAGTAACTAACTTGATTAGGTTGGTTAAATAAGTTAGCTAGTTTAAAGCTTGAGGGACCAAAGTTGCCATATGGGCAAAGTTGAATTAAAAGAAGAATATGACCATTGACTTGGTCAAAATTCAGAAAATTCATGTGTGTGTGTGTTCTACGACCCAGAGAAGAAGGGAGAAAGAGTTTCAAACCAAGCTTCCCAAATTCGTTGATTACATGGGCCAAATCTGAGATTTGAAGCTTCCAATCTTATCTACTAGTGATTCTAACATCTTGTAAGTAACTTTTAATCTCTTAATTGATGTTGATTAGAAGTTCTTGAGATGAACAAAGTTAGGGTCTGTTTCAAATCTTGAAATTGGTTGTTTAAATGGGTTAGAAACCATGAATAGATGCATATTAAGTGTTTGAGACAATCAAAATACTAGTTATTGTGTGTGATTGCATAAAGTTATGAACTTTGATGTTAATGAACCATATTAGTAAGTAAACATACTGAATGAACATGTCTATAAGTTATGCACATAAGATGCTTGGTGAAATGCTTGAACCAAAAGAGATTAGATGCTGAATTGAAAGAAATTATGTTGCTGCACTGTTATTAAAAAATTCGTATAAAAGCATAGAAAAATCATGAGAAAATGAGACTTATATGGTTGAAAATCTATTTGAAAGGGCTACAATCCATCTTTTGACATGAAAAGCTGAAAACAAACTTAAGATGGGTTAAAATGGCAATTACAGCAGCAACATGGAAAAATTCAGCAAGCTGAATTGTGAAAATAAAGGTGCTGGTCTGATTTTTTAAATTGTGCATAAAATCAACCGTGTATCCGTTTGAGGCGTATTTTATATGCTTGGAAAGATCTAAGAGTCTCCTACAACCCATCTTTGAACATGAAGAGCTAAAACATATTGTAAATGTGTCAAAAATGTTGATTACAACAGCAAATCAGAAAGTTGCTGCACAAAAATGAAATTTGAAAGTTAATGTTTTTAACATAAACATGTGATTATAAGTAGTATCTTGACTTCTAAACACTATATAGTGATAATTGAGATTCAAATTAGTTTGAATCAATATGTATACGTTTGTGTATTGAAACTAGTTGTATATATATGTGAATTGCAACTAGGTGTTGGTGGTGGAAGTCAAGGGATAAGCCATAGAAGTGGAAAAGAGGTTGTAGGAGGTGACCAACTATTTGAACAAGGTAAGTTACCCAACTTACTATAATATTACATATAAGTAGTAGAAAGAGTCTACATGATTGTTGGTGTTTATATATTGATTGTGCATAATTTGACTAATGAAACTAATTGAGTTAAAAGACCTATGAGAAGGCATTTTTAGTTTCAATATGAATGTTATGCTTGAGTTGTATGCGTAATATACATGGCATAAAATTAGCCGGATGAGCCGGTAATATTGATAAATTGAACCACTAGAGAGTGGATAACCGAATGAGTCGGTAGATAGTGTGATAAACCACTAGAGTGTGGATAACCGGATGAGCCGGGAGTTAAATTGATAAAAACCCACTAGAGTGTGGGTAATTGAATGATTCAAAATAATGAATATAATTTGATGATTAACTAGAGGTGCTAGTAATGGAGTTGAAAATAGATCATATAATCCTATTTGTGAAAATGACCCGTTAAGGGAAATTAATGCACAATGGTGAGTTATGTGCAATTAGATGTTTGAATATGATATATTATGATCTAAACATAATAAACATCCATATGATATGTATGTGGATATGTTAGAATGAGTTTTGGGAACGTTGGGGGTTGCTTACTTAGTTCATATGAACTAATTGTGAATTTATATGTGATGTTTACATGTCAAAAATAGATATACATCGGACGATCAGATCGGGCACGTTTTGGAGCGGAATCACTCGTTATGTTGGTTTTTTTTTTGTGGTTGTAACTTAAATATACTATGTTTTGTTGATGTGTGAATGTTGTAAATAAGTTTGTGTCGGTTTTTGAATGTGACAGGTTATAAAGGGTTGTTTATCGAGTTTTCAAACAAAACCTTGCAAAAAAAATTTTGGGACCAAATTCCGCAATGTGTTTTATGTCTAAACAAGTCTTTTATGATCCGTGTGGGATCTGGGTGTCACACGTTAACATGGATAGAATAGAGAGTGAGCGATTTTATGTAAGCTTCTGTCTTGAAAAAGATGTTTTATTACTTTTTTGCCTGTCTATAGATGTTATTTGGTTTGATAATTGGGTTTCAGGTTCATTTGGTTGGGTTATAGAAATTGCATCTTTTTTACTAACATAAAGATTCGGGCTAATAAAATGATAACTTGTTACATCATTTGAACCTATTCCAAATCGAACTGACCTGAACTCTCGTCAACTAACAAGATTCGAGGCACCATACTCACTTGAACCCATTTCATTCTTTGCCCGCTCTCATGTTTTTCCCTAGCTTCAATCTGAAAGCCAATTATAACCCCCCGGCAAACTCACTTCACCGAACTTGGGGTAATGGTGTTGTTCACGTCCTTCTTAAACCCTAGGCTTGATGTACGCCTAATGGTGACGTTCACTATTTTTTTTAAACTCTAGGCTTGATCTTGAGAATGCCCCGTTGACCTAGGAAATGCATCGAATGGCATAATGATTTTTAATCAAATGTATACAGTTAAAGTAACTATTTACTATCTACTTTCTAGTTCAATATTGAAATTATAATTTATTTATTTGTTAATTTGTAGAGAAATCTAATTAATAGTTACATTATTGTTAACTTCTAGTATTTGAATTTTTTAATTTCATGAGAAGGACACCATTACACCACTATATAAATTGATATTTTTTTACTGTTAAATTAAACTCATGCTTCTGATTAGTAGTTGCAACATTTTACCAACATATAAAAAATATTTTTGTAATAATATAAAGAAAAGCATATTAAACTCTATGTTTTCGTCCTCTTTCACTAACCATGCTACTTGTTATGTGAATTTGAATCTGAGACTTAAAAACTTAAATCATCTTGTGAGTTTTAAAATTACACTTTTCTTTGTTGATTACTTATTTTTAAATTTTCTCACAACATATTTAAAAATATAGACTATTAAAGTTTATATAATCACACACATGATCACGTCTTATTGTGATAAATATGATTAGGCCTGTAAACGAACCAAACAGTTCATGAACTGTTCGTGAACTGTTCGGTAAGAAGTTTGTTTATGTTCGGTCATTTAATAAATGAACGAACACGAACATAAAATTTGTGTTCATTTATTTATGTTCATGAACAGTTCGGTTATGTTCGTTTATTTACGTTCGTTTATTTGTGTTCGTTAATGTTCGTTAACTATGTAATGTTAGTATTTGTTCAGTTAACTGACTAATTTACGAATGATATGTGTTTACATTTAAGAGACTTGTCGTTTGTGCTCGTTTATACTTTTTCAATTGTGTTCGTTTATGTTTGTTCAATAGTGTTCATTTCGTTTATGATTGTTCAATGGTGTTAAAAAATGTCAATTTATGTTTGTTCGTTTATTTTAGTTCGTTTGTGTTAATTTATGTTCATGAACAGTTCATTTAATTTATTAATGAACGAACATGAACATATTCATTTTCTTAATAAACGAACACGAACACAAAATTCATGTTCGTTAATGTGTTCGTGTTCGTGTTCGGTTAAGTGTAAATGAACGAACACGAACATGCCTGTGTTCGTGTTCGTTCGGTTCGTTTACAGGCCTAATTATGATCTCAATTGAATTCATATATTACAGGATGGATACATAAATAGAGATTTAATTTACATGAGAGACTATAAATGGTGAACGCCATCTTTAGGAGTCCTTCATCGACTGGTCTTACAGCCAACTTGAGAGATGTAAATCGCCTGACCTAAGAAAATTGGGTGGCGTCAGGCTTCGGATCCTAGACCTTCATTATAGATTCTCACTCCCTTACCTATAGGCATGTAACGACCCGTTTTTTTAAAATAAAGTAAATACGTTTGAAATAATCATTAATAAAATGATTGTGGTTATTACAAATTGAAAATATGTGAGAAATGATGAACGTGGGAGAAAACCGAGCACGAAACGGAGTTTCGGATTGTCCGGAATCGCGAAACGAAGATAAAATCGAAAAATGGACGAAAATGGCCTGGGGCGGTACGCCCCGATCCACACGCCTACCCTAGGCGATGCGCGCGGGGGAAATAAAAACGTCTGGGACTTCTCGTCTCGCGCGCTACGCCCTGGGCCAAGCGGCCACCCGGGGTGATGCGCCTAGCGTCTGTGGCGGCGGCAGAAAGCTTATCTTCAAAGATTTTCACCAAAAACATACATCTATCTCTCTTTCTCGGTTCTTTTCACCATAAACACACACATATACAAATTTTGAGCGCCCAACATCAATTTAGAAGCTATCCGGACGTTTGGGTTGAGCTGTGGATCGTTTCTACACGTCCAGATCGTTGTATTTCAATCAGAAATCCGCTTGGAGAGTGACGATTCGTTTTATCTCATTTATTTTGATAAGATACGGATTAAATATAGTTTTGAGTATTATATAATGATCTGGGATGATTAGAAACGAATAACTAGATGTTTTAACGGTGAGATTTTGATTTGGATCCGTTATAATGTCCGGTTGTCATGAAACTCATTGTATTGAGTAGGATGACTAGTGATATGATTAAATCATGTTTATGGTGGTTTTAGATCATCCTTTGGAAGGGTAACCCCAGTTCCAAGGTTGATTAAATGTTGAAATATGAGGCTGTGATAATTTAGTTATGACTAATAAAGTGTAGATTAATCTCTACACATGGGTTATTGATAAAAGCCTCAATGAGGTTTTGATTGAAAATAAAGAGTGAAACATGTCAAACGAATTAGATTACATAAATAACACAAGTTGTGTGTTCATGTTATTAAATCTTATTATATGTGAATATATAATAGGAAGGGGAGTTGAATCTAGTTCTAGAAGGCCTGGGAAAGAATTGGAGATTGTTGATAACTCTCCAAATTGAGGTAAGTTACCTAATTGATTGAACTTGTAGTTAAAGGACTGGGTGAGTCCACGTATATACCTGATTCGTTGAGTTGGTTGATATGAATATAAATGATTGTGGTTATTGTTGTTGCATGATTCACAAGGTGTGTGAACATATGGTGATCTACGAATGTGTAGATATTAAATTGGTAATGTGCATGTTTTGATTCACATGGTGTGTGAACATAAGACTTGCAATTTCAATGTAATTGATTCACAAGGTGTGTGAACAAACGGTGGATTGGTAATATGCATGTTTTGATTCACAAGGTGTGTGAACATAAGACTTGCAATTCCAATGTAATTGATTCACAAGGTGTGTGAACAAACGGTGGATTGGTAATGTGCATGTTTTGATTCACAAGGTGTGTGAACATAAGACTTGCAATTCCAATGTAATTGATTCACAAGGTGTGTGAACAAACGGTGGATTGGTAATGTGCATGTTTTGATTCACAAGGTGTGTGAACATAAGACTTGCAATTCCAATGTAATTGATTCACAAGGTGTGTGAACAAACGGTGGATTGGTAATGTGCATGTTTTGATTCACAAGGTGTGTGAACATAAGACTTGCAATTCCAATGTAATGGATTCACAAGGTGTGTGAACAATAGATGACCTATAAGGGGGTAGACATTTAAAATTCAAGTGTCAAATTGTATATTGTGATTTTTTGTGAAATATGATGCACAATTGGAGTTTTGTGTGTTTATATCTGTGTTATATTAAATTATAACGAATGTGCATGAATGGGGGATATAAAGAGGGTTTGGTTGAAAACGAACCGTTAGTAAATCGTTTTGTAAGTTGTTGAATATTGTTGCCAAATTTTATTTGGAACATTAGTAGTGTATCCATATGGTATTATGGAATACACTGGGTGAAATGGTGGGGTAATCTTACTTAGTTCTAACGAACTAATGGTGAATTTAAATGTGGTGGTTACAGGTACAAAGAAGTAGGGTGAGCGGTGATGGTGATCGGGAATCGAACATGGAGGCTCGTTTGGTGGTTTAATCTTTAAATAATCGAACTTGTGTGATGCTTTTGTGTAATAAATGTTTTGTGAAATCTGTAAACATACTTAAACTTGTTTTAACAGGTGATGGTAAATAGTATGTTTAATGGTGTGTAAGGCACAAAAGTGTTGTTTTTACTGGGACCTAAACGTAATTATTAAATTTTGGTGTTAATGTCCGGAGAGGACATGAAAGTGACAGGGGTGTCACAAGGCAACCATCGCGAGGGACCATAAGAGACTATAAAGAATCAACTAATTACAAGATAATACAAAACTTAGTTTATTTCTCTAATATCCTCCCGCGAGCGAGAGGGTGGCGGACCAAGACGAAGGAGATTGCACAAGAATTCGAATTGACTTTTTGAAAGGCTCTTGGTGAAGATCTCGGCGACGAGCCACCTTGAGCTTGGTCGGAATATACTTGGTGTGTAGTTTGCTGATTGCATCATGTTCACTTATGAAGTGATAATCGAGCTCTATATGTTTTGCACGCTTGTGAGAGAGGGGGTTTTGAGTTAGGAATAAAGCACTTTTGTTGTCACAAAGAATCGTCGGTAAAGCATGCAATTCCTTGTTGGCTAAAATGTTGTAATTCGTTTGAAATGGTTATGTCAACCAAATGTTGATCCATGTATGGCTGTATGCATATACAGAAGGTAACTTTGGTAGTAATGCAATTGGTTTGTTTCATGCATATATAGAAGTTAACTTGAAATAATGAATGAAAGCATGAACATTAATTGAGTCAATTTGATTCGTGATATCTCTATTCATCTCATAAGAAGGGAATTCTTTCCTTACATTTCTTTCCAAATTGGAAGGAAAGAAAAATAAAAATTTTTGCCTAGTTTTTCTTTAATTTTCCTCCCCTTCCCTGCTTAAATGAAACTCGTGAACACAACATTTGTTATTTTTCTTTTCCTTCATTCGTTAAATGAAACTCGGGAACACAAACAAGTTTTTCCTTTCCTTCCAATTATCTACTTTTTTCTCCTTAAATAAACTCGAGAACAGAGCGATATTGTTGAAGATTATTTGTCAAACCAACCCATGATAAATTTAACATTTGAAGCCTTTGTGTTAAAAATTTAAATATTTCAGTTCTGTTAAAATTTAAATACTGTCACGTTTACTGTGATGTGACAATCGACTTCTTCGTCCGTCAAAATTGGAAGTTTACAACCGACTTTGACTATTGACACAGTCTTTTTCCATCACTTATGATGTGGTCAACGTAATTTAAAAAAAAAAAAAACTTTTGTTTGTGTTCTTGTTGGACTGTTGCCAACGTCTTCTATGCTACACTTGCCATAAATATTGTTACTTAATTGAACTCAATAAGAACTTTTTTTTTAATTAGATCGACGCAATTTATGGCTTTAACAAAAGTTTTTAATATATAATATACCATGTTTGTAATTAAAAAAGCGGCCTACTAATTTACTAGTCGGATGAGCCTTAAGAACTATGCGAAATTATATTTTAACGTACACTAAAATTTCATAAAAGATCCTTTATATATATAGGAGACGGATCTGATACAAAGTAGTTTTAACTTGAGAAGGATATGAAGAATTTCTGGCCCTTGATCAAATTAATCAATTGTTAGGATTTATTGGTCCCCACTTTTCATTAAAAACTTGCGTGATTTTAAAGGTGAAAGGACAAAAAACGAATAACCTACATTTGTTGACTTTTTTATAGTTAAATCAACTTCCACAATTTATTTAAAAATCGAATAACTTTTAAACGGTTAATCGTTTTTTAAAAAAAATTACACCATAAAATAGAGAATTTTATTATCTTTAATTTAAGTATATTATTGTTTTAGGTTGTTTCGATTTTTTAACGTGGTCCGTGATTTTAATGTTTGGTACGTGATTATGCAGTTGATCCTTTGATTTTGCATGCTAAATGACGGTCTGTGATTTTTATATAACGTGGTATGTGATTTATTGGTCCGTAATTATGCAGTTGGTATAGATTACGTGTGTTAAATTACGGTCTGTAATTTTTTGAATCACGGTCTGTAATTATATATGGATGATATTGCCCCTTACCCTGATGACACATGTCAAAAGCCTGTGGCTTCCTACGCTTCTCACGTTAAAATCATTTTTATTACAACCGTCTTCTCTCTCTCTCTCTCTCTATATATATATATATATATATATATATATATGGGTTATGCTAAATATACCCCCTTTGTATTTTTTTTACTTGTCGTACCCCCTCCTTAAGTTTTTTAAATATATACAAGTAAACCTTATGTTTTTAGTTAACTAAAAAGATTCATAAACCTTTAAACAAAAATGTGAGGGACTGTTTTTACAAAACTCAAACATCACAAAATCATTATCATCATCAATTCATCGTTTAAAAATCAAATCAATACGAAATTTAAGCCTAAATAACCATAGTCGAACTCAGACTCAAAGTCTATTAAAACAAGCATAAAACTCAAAATTAATTGAACCCAAACAATCCTTTAACCTCTGCGAAACTCTCTACGTAAACAAAAGCTATTCACAATCTCAAACAAATCAAGAAAAAGGCATGTAAGAACCCGGCGGTTCGACTTCGGTTCATCAAGCAACGAACATGAATTAGTTAGCTACAGTAGGTGTTTCATATACAATTACACTCGTTTTTGTTCGAGGAATGAAAGCCCTATGTTTGTAACAACAATCGGGTCTCGGTTCAATCGAATTTGAACAAAGAGGAACTAGGGTTCATACAATTAAATATGATTTTGGATGAATTTAATTTTGTATTTTGTATAAGGTATGACAAGTAAGAGGGGATACGTTTAGTAGAATTTAAAGTAAAAATAATATTTGGTGCATTTTGGTTGTTTTATATAGTTAAATGGTTGATTTTAACAAATTTATATTTAATATTTTAGGGGAGGGGGTATGACAAGTTCAAAAGAGGGGTACATTTAGCCACACCCTATATATATATATACTAGTGAGATGCTCGCGCGATGCGGCGGAAAACAAAACAATTAGGCTACTGATTTTTGCTCGTAAAAAGCTTAAATGCCTAATTTTTATCAAATCAACTATTTTAACTAAAAATTTATCATGATAAAATTCACAATTTAAAATTTCAAATATAATATGACAAAAGCGTCAAGAAGTAATTTATTTAATTTAGAGGGTTTTTATTTATATGTATTATATGACAATTTATTTTTTAAATGTATCAAGGTGGGACAAAGGTAAAAGAAACCATTTAGTTTATGGTTCTTATTTCTTAAATCTTTGTTTGTTGTAATTTATGTTATAAGAGTTGTAAAACTCTTAATTTTAAGAGTTTTTGATAAAAGATCATTGTGTCATTCCTATATTTATTATATAGTAGTATATATATATATATATATATATATATATATATATTAAATTTCAATTTCTTACTTAAACTCTAATAATTATGTGAGACATCTTTTATCATAAAATTTTATAACAATTAAGTCCTTTTCAACTAACAAAAGTTAATTTTTCTGTTAATTTTATTAAAATGACAATTCTGTCCTTGTTACTAAAGAATGAAATATGAAACTATATATAAAGTTATTAAACGGGTTGTTTTTATTGTATTATAAACAAAAACATTATTGTTCTAAGATCAAAATATTACTCGTAACTTACGCAACACATGAGACTTCAGCATAAGAATACGTCTTTCAATTTCATAAGTCAAGTTAGAGTCAATAATGGAGTGACTTGCATATGTTAATTAACTCTTTTTGAAATCAAATAAATTACCAAATGTTTAATTATCAGCCAATAAATCAAAAGGCTGTATATGTTAATTATAATACTTATTATAAGTAGAAAGAAATGATTGATAGCTAGTTTGATACCTTATGTTAGCATGATGTTCACATTGAGTGAGTTAATTATTTTAGCAGAAGACCAACATTTTATAAATTAAAAAAAAAAAAACATTAACTAAGTACGTCTAAAAATACAAGAGTTATCATGTAATCAGCTCCGGAGCCACCAAAGAGGCATTGCTTCAATGGTACCCCAAGATTATTCTAAATGGGATGTCTTGGGTTCAAATCCATTTCGCAGCTAAAAATGGTCTGTGGGGGGTCAGGGGGTTTTCCAGTGAGGTTTCCTCCTGAGGTGGTTGTGGTGGCTCATGGAAGGTATAGGTAACTAGACTTTGGTGACATGGCCTGGAAACAGTGGGTTCACACGATTGAGACATTCGCCGTTCAAAAACAAAAAAAAAGCTCCTGAGCCGAAAGTATGAAGCGACAAATCCTACCAAACCCTCACCTTTGTAGCAATGATCATAGTCATATTAATATGCCCATTCTTAATTTTGACTATTGACTTTTTATTTAGTCAAAATCATAAGTTTACAACCGACGCTACGTACGTTGTTTTTCCATCACTAATTAATGATGTGGTCAACGTACGTGTGTGTGTATATATATTTTAAAAAAAGACTTGTTCTTGTTTGTGCTCTTGTCGTCTCTAGTCAACATATTCATTGCAACATGCACTTACCATATGTAATTGAACTTATTTAATAATAAACTTCTTCAATTATGAATTTTAAAAATAAATACTTGTGCCATAATGTCACGTACAAATGTAGGTACTATCATGCATGGGTGGAATGATCATGAAAATGAATTATGTTTAATTCCATATGTACCTGAAATTATCACAGAAGTTTTTGAACCTTTTTATGTTACACCTCTTTATAAAATAACCGTACATATATAAGGATTTTATTATGTGAAAATTTAATCTTAAAAAGAAAACTCTATTTAGGTCATTCATATGAAATCTTGAAAATTAATTAATAAATATGTGATCGATATTAAAATTAAATAAAAAGTTGAGTTTTGAATATATATATATATATATGAGAAAGATAATTTAAAAACCTTCCTTTGTATAAAAACTATAAAAACCATGTAAAAATTTTGTAAAAACCGTTTTTTACAGACCTGTAACATTATTTGACACTTTTATAAAAAAAATAAAAAAAGCACCGATTGGATATTTTTCAAAAAATATTTTGTAAGTTCACGTAAAAATGTGACTGATAATGTTACAAACCTGTCAAAAAAAATTCAAAAGAAAACATTTTTTACATTATCTTTACATGGTTTTCATAGTTTTCATACTAAGGAATGTTTTCAAATTATCTATGCTATACACACACATACATATAGAGTTTGTATTTAATGAAAACATGCTCTCATAGAGAAAACCCTTAAACTATATATACATGGTCATTTATTTGAAATCTTGAAAATAAATATGTGGTGCACATTAAAGTTGCGTAAAAATTGGGTTTAAATAAAAAATCAATTTTAATGTGGTTTAATATGAAGCACATTTTATTTCAAAATTTCAAATGAACGGCATAGATAAGGTTTAAGCTTTTCTCTTTAAGATGATGTTTACAAACTATATATATATATATATATACACACATATGGTAAGGATCAAATAAAAAGTATATTTTGCCTAAGAAGGCTAAAAAAGATTTTTAAATTCTTTAAAAACGATCCAAAAGAACTCCGATTGAACCCATTTCGATGGCATTGGAACCGTCTCATCGAACCCTACAATATTTGCCTTTTGGTTTAAGCTTTAACAACTAGTTTTAGAGTTTGGATTTTTAGGCATGTTTTTTTAACTTTTAGGTTTTATTTTTATGTTTAGGGTTTGTTTTCATAAATTTTGTTTTATATATATATATAAGGCATCAAATGAAAGTCGTAACTTACATATTATTACATATACGTGATCAATATATATGAAATATATTTTTATATGACATAGTGTTACGTACATGCAATACTCCTCTTTTGTCGCATTTACGTTCGATAGGCAATAGATACTCAAATATTCTTTTGATCATTAAAAGAAAAAATAATTTATAAATTATGCAATTGGTATTAATGGTATTTGTATAATTATATGTCTTGAACCAAGCTCGGTTCGGTCTCACTTAGCATGCAAGACCCTGTTCAACCATGGTTTGGTGGTTCAACGGCAAGGTTGAAAAACTGACCGATACCACACCCATTTGCAGGCCATTTGGGAAAAAAAATCCGGTCCAAGTCCGACCAATCCCGGGTCTAATTGCATTACTTCTAACCATAAGAACACCATCTTGAAAAGGTCATTAGTTTCATTCTAATTATATAAAAGAAAAAAAAATGAATACTAATAATAATAATATTTTGTTAATTATCAAAGACTGAATTTTCTTAGGAGATATTTTTTTATTGGTTAGTTGAGAAAGCAACAGGAGGAGTGTAACGAGTCAAACACACCCAATATTAATTTTATTCAACACCCTTTTTACTAATAACGTGTTTGTCATGTTTCCAATTTCCGTTCATACACTTCTTGTAATTTGACGATTATGTCCCTCCCTAAAACTAACTGATTCAATTATTCAGTTTTTATATTAAATTACTAGAGTATTACCCCGTGTATTACACGGGTTTCACATAAAAATATTAAATAATTAGTAATAAAATTTAAAACGATATTTTAAGAGAAAATGATTACTTCACATATTAATGAATACTTAAAGTAATAAAAAAGTAATTAAAATTTTAATAACTATACAAATGATATATGTTATTTTTGATTTGTAACGATTATTATCTTTGAACGAATTGATAATAAAGTTTCAGTTTGTATTATATCAAAGACTAACTTTTATAAATTAAAAAGGTAAAATATATAATTTATTTAATTATTTAATTTTAACGACTCAATTTATATATAACGTTATATATAAGGACCAAAAGTGTAACTTTTCTTAATCATTTTTTTACTTTGGTTTTTAAATAAATTTAAAAAACGTCATCGATTTATAAAAATCTTATTGTTTTAAACACCAGTTTATATTTTATTTTATTTTTTTAAAAAATTCATTTTTAAAGAAAATTTTTTTCTATATAACTTTGATTTTCTGAAAATAAAATATTTTTTTTATTTAAAAAAAATTAATATTAACTTTTTTTTACATTTTATAAAATTTTCTTATATGTGTTTTCTAATTAAAAGATAATTAATATTATTAGTTATTTGTATTATGATTATTTAATAGGAAAGATAATATAATTATTTATTAGGAGATAATTGAATGAATTTGATATAAAGTTGACATGTGGCAATTAAGGTGTAAGAACATGACATGTGACAAAAAAACATCTTTGTTTATTAGTATAGTAAGATTAATGGATATATTTTTAGAATAAACTATATGCATCTTATTATTTTAAATACATCATTTACAATTTTTTTCGAATATATATTTTTTTAAAAATATGCAGTTTTAGAATTTGAAAACGGATATATGCAATTACCTTTATTTAGTTATTTACTTAGCAATTATTAACATATATGTTATGTAAATTAATTGGAGCTAAAACTGAAAAATTAGTAATTCATAGTCATTGTTTTATTTATAAAATTAAAAAAAAAGGACGAAAAAAAATGAGGATTGAAGTAGGTTTTTTGGGTCTTTAAGAAAAAAAAAATTATGAGTGGTTTGGTTTTTGTTCGCTAAAAAGGATATAAAAATAGTTAGGTCTTGAATTGACCATTCAATAAGTTGGTTTAACATGAAGATACACCCACAATAAACATCTTAAAATTTTAAGCTATTCATGGTTGTCAATTTTAAGGATTTATTTATATTCATCATTTGCACATTCTCTAATCTTTTCATCTCACTCGTCTATTTTTGAGATAAATATTTATAATATTTTTCTATTGAAAATCAAAGATAAGTTCAACACAATAAACGACATAAATTAAAAAAATAGTTTGTTTTAACATGAAGTAGTGTGTTTTTAAAGTATCAAATTTGTTTACTAGTTTAATGATAATATAGTTAATTTGTTAGACCTTAATTTAGATCACATTTATTTAGTTGTTAGCTAATATATATCTTAGGTGACACTTGTGTTTACACAGATGTGAAAATGATCGTTTGACTTGATTATGTAGCCCCTTCTTTTGACTTGATTATTTAGCAAAGTTAGTCTAGTAAAGATTGATCATTTCTCCTTGGATACCAGGGTTCAAATTTCACTTGTGACACTTTAATAGATACCAGGTTAGGAAATAAATCTTTAACATAATCTCGGGTTCTAAATCAATGGGTGAAAGTTTACCTATTCCACATGGTTTCCGCACATCAGCATAACTGAAGATGGCACGACGACATCATCTTCCGTTTAAGAAAAATGTCGCCCCTCCTTTTAACCAACCAACCAAAAATCCTTTATTATGTCACCTCATCGGCTCAATACAACTACTACCCTACTATATATTACCAATAAAAGTAATGAGTATAATATTATGTATTTTAGCGAAATGTAAATTGAGAGGCCCCAAACCCCTCAGTTGGCAAACATCATACCCATAATACTTAAACCATAATTACATTATCATAGCAGCGGAATGTCGAGTGAAAATATAAAATATCTTACAGATCTAAACAAACTTTTACATATTAAACATAACCCACTCTTCTAACAGTAATATAACACAGCCAGTCTAAGCCAGGGGTAGTCTTCAAAGTATGCCATGAGCCTTACTGTCATTCTTCCTCAATACCATTCAACCTGACATGCATGCTAAAACAAGTCAGCTTTCGCTGGTGAGTTCTAAGTTAACTTTTCATAAAAATAAAATCTTTAATATACATAAAACAATAGCCTTCACAGTCGACCGAAGTCAACAGTCTCAATCATACTAAACATAAAACATTTCATATACATAACATTCATAACATCATAACATCAATCAAACAGTGCATAAATGTAGCATGTTCTGTTGACCGAAGTCAACACGTTATGCATGCATAAGATTTCCTCCACTGGCGACACACAGTCGGCAGGCCTGTTCTTTCACAGGACTTATGCCTGTTCTTTCACAGGACTTGTGCCTGTTCTTTCACAGGACTTGTGCCTGTTCTTTCACAGGACTTGTGCCTGTTCTTTCACAGGACTTATGTCTGTTCTTTCACAGGACTTTTGACATACATCATTCATACATAACATGGTTTAAATCATTTAAACCATCATAATCATAAATCATTATCCGCACCGCAGTGCTCAACATTTGCCCAACCGCAGCTGGGACTTCAAAATCACATTTCTTAATTAACCTCGGCCAATACTTTTAAAATCATTCATTTCTCAACTGTTGTTGAGTCTTTAAAACATTCTTGACATTTCAGCGGAGGTTCTTAAAATCATTTACTTCTCAACCGTAGTTGAGACTTAAAACATTATTTACTTTAAAACGTTCTTTATTTAAAACATTCTTTACCTGACCTTAATCAGGTTAGTGTCACTTTCATACAATAACTTTACAACTTAAAACATTATTTACTTTAACACCTTCTCTTATCTGACCGTAGCCAGATAAAGCAATCATTTACCTAAAATAACTTTATAACATGCACATCAGCCCTAAAACGTCAAAATAGTAAAAGAGGGCTCATAGAACTCACCTGATGTCTTACTGTAGCAAGATCACTCACAAACTGGTACTAATGGTGAATTTCTGCATTCGTTTATACTTAATAAGTCATTTATGTTTTAACCTACTGATTAGATCTTTCTGAACGTTCAATGTCAAAAACATTGTCTTAAAAGTCATCAAATAGTTAATGTTGTTGATTATAATGCTAGAACAGTTCCTAAACAGATTAATGGCTTAGAAATGATAAATCCTTATCATTGATTACCCAGATATCATGAAATATCACAACATAGTCTTAGAATAGGTTTAATAATCATGATTAACATACTAATCTGACTGTTATCACAAACATCAGATAATCGTTCCAATAAGTATGTTAATGATTGTGATTAGTTTGAAACACTTAGATTTAATCTTTGTATTTCAAAGATTAACCAAGCTAATCACCTAGATTGTCATAATCAAATGGATTAAACCATTATAATCATAGTTGTGATTTCATGCAAACCGGGCATTACAACGGCTCAAAACAAGGATTTAACCGTTAGAACATCGTGTTCTTCATTTATAATCAATCCTAGCCATCATCTAGGCAATAATCAACAGTCCTAACTATCTTATTACGTTCAAAATCAAGATCTAATCAATCAAAATCAAACTAGAAGGTTAAAACGAACCGTTACCTGATCTGACGAATTTCTGCGGTTAAAACATCGATCAGGACTTGAAAATACAATCCTTGGTGAGATTTATGACTTCTAATGGGTTTATGATGGAGTTAGAATGATCAAAAGTTGAGTTTTTACGTCTGTAGGTCGCTTATGGACGAAGCAGGAGAAGAAATGACGTTCTGGACGACTTCGGATCACTTAAACTCATTTTTGCCGACATACGCTCCGGGGCGCATCGCCCCAACTGGGCGCATGGCGCCAGGCGTACCGCCCCACGTCATCAGCGTCATCAATTTTGACTTTAACTTCTTTTCGCGATTCCGGGAGCATACGAACTCCGTTTTGCGCACGGTTTTCGCCCACGTTCATCATTTTTCATATACTATCAATCCCTAATAACAAAAGTTGCTAAATCCTCGTGGATTTCAAGCACGACCAAATGTGCTCACGTCATAATTGCCGAATTTTTCGTACGCAGTCGTCACAGTTTCAACAGTAACCGAAATCTCGTACGTTTACTATTAAATTTCTAAATTTTCGGTTGTTACAAATCTACCCTCCTTACAATAGGTTTCGTCCTCGAAACCTGTTACATTTCAAACAAATGTGGGTAGAGTCATTTCATCTCGTCTTCAGTCTCCCATGTCGCCTCAGATCCTTTTCGGTGTTTCCACTGAACCTTAACTTGCCTAATCACCTTGTTACGTAACTGCTTCTCTTTCGTATCAACAATTGCAACTGGTTCTTCTATGTAATTCAACCTTTCATCAACTTCAATATCATTTAGAGGCACATATGCTACATCATCCGCTAGACATTTTCTCAAATGTGAAACGTGAAATGTCGGATGAATTCCACTCAGTTCATCTGGTAGATCTAATCGGTAAGCTACCTTACCAACCCGTGCCATTATTCGAAAAGGTCCAATAAATCTCGGACTCAACTTTCCTCTCTTCCTGAATCGAATAACTCCCTTCCATGGTGAAACTTTTAACAGTACTTGATCACCTACTTCAAACTCTATTGGTCTCCGTCTTTTATCGGCATAGGACTTTTGTCGATCTTGTGCAGCTTTCATTCGCGCTTTAACTAGTTGAAGCTTTTCTGTCAAATCTAACACTGCAGCTTTACTTCCCACTTCTTTCTGTCCTACACCTCCCCAACATACCGGTGTCCTACAACGCCGTCCGTACAATGCCTCATATGGTGGCATTCCAATACTAGCATGGTAGCTATTGTTGTATGAGATTTCCACCAATGGTAAATGATCATCCCAACTGCCACCAAAATCAATAATACAGGCTCTGAGCATATCCTCTAAAGTTTGGATAGTCCTTTCAGACTGTCCGTCGGTTTGAGGATGATACGCAGTGCTAATATTGAGTCTTGTGCCCATTGATTCGTGAAACTGTTTCCAGAATCTTGAAACGAACCGCGTGTCACGGTCTGACACTATAGAAACTGGAACTCCATGTCTTGTAATTATTTCTTTCACGAATAGTTCAGATAGTTTTTCTGACGTATAAGTCTCCCGTATAGGCAAGAAATGAGCACTTTTCGTTAACCGGTCTACAATCACCCAAATAGCATCATGACGTTTCGCCGTAAGAGGCAACTTAGTTATAAAATCCATGGTGATGTGTTCCCATTTCCATTCCGGGACTTCTAAAGGTTGCACATAACCATAAGGTTTCTGATGTTCAGCCTTTACTTGTGCACATGTCAAACATTTATTTACGTACTGCATTACATTAAATTTCATACCTGGCCACCAATAATCTTTTCGAAGGTCTTGATACATTTTCGTTGCACCAGGATGAATAGAGTAACGTGACTTATGTGCTTCGTCTAGAATCCTTGACCTGATGTCCCCATTTCGTGGAACCCACATTCGACCAAATCGAATCTTAATACCAAATTCATTTTCTTCTAGATTCTTGACTTGACCAAATATTCTTTCGAACCCCACATTTTCTTCCTTCAATCCCTCCTTTTGTGCATCTTTAAGCTCATTTAGAAATTTTGATGTTATTACCAAACTATAAGACTTAACTTGTATAGCAGAGTGTTCTGTCTTGCGACTTAGAGCATCAGCCACCACATTGGCCTTGCCCGGGTGATACAAAATCTCACAGTCATAATCCTTTAACAGCTCAAGCCACCTTCTTTGTCTCATATTCAAATCTTTCTGTTCAAAGAAGTATTTTAAACTTTTGTGATCTGTGTAGATTGTACATTTCACTTCATATAAATAATGCCTCCAAATTTTTAAAGCAAATACCACAGCAGCCAATTCCAAATCATGTGTTGGATAATTAGCTTCATGGGTTTTCAATTGTCTTGAGGCATATGCTATTACCTTTCCCCTTTGCATAAGTACACAACCCAAACCCAGATAAGACGCATCTGAATACACAACCATGTCTTCATTACCATCCGGCAGTGTTAAAATAGGAGCTTCGGTTAATCTCCTTTTCAATTCATCAAAAGCTTGGACTTGAGCTGGACCCCAATCATATTTCACTTCTTTCCTAGTCAATTTCGTCAATGGTGTAGCAATCCTAGAGAAATCCTAGATAAATCTTCTATAATAACCTGCTAATCCAAGAAAGCTACGAACTTCCGTTGGTGTTTTCGGAGGATTCCATTTCATTACTGCTTCTACTTTAGCTGGGTCCACCATTATGCCTTCTGGACTAATAACATGACCTAAAAATTGTACTTCCCGTAGCCAAAAGGCACATTTAGAGAATTTAGCATAAAACTTTTCTCTTCTTAGTATTTCAAGAACTTCCCGAATATGATACGCATGATCACCTTCACTCCTTGAGTATATTAAGATGTCGTCAATGAACACAATCACTGATCGGTCTAACATAGGTCTGCACACCCGATTCATCAAATCCATAAACGCCGCAGGAGCGTTTGTTAATCCGAAAGACATCACAAGAAACTCATAGTGTCCATAACGTGTGCGAAACGCTGTCTTCGGAATATCTTGTTCTCTCACCTTTAATTGATGATACCCTGATCTGAGATCTATTTTAGAAAACCAACTTGCCCCTTGCAATTGGTCGAATAGATCATCAATCCTTGGTAACGGATACTTATTCTTTATTGTGAGCTTATTCAATTCCCTATAATCAATACACATTCTCATACTTCCATCCTTTTTCTTTACAAACAACACTGGTGCACCCCAAGGTGACACACTTGGTCGTATAAAACCTTTGTCTAGAAGGTCTTGTAGTTGGGTCATTAATTCTTTCATCTCTGTTGGGGCCAGACGGTATGGTGCCCTGGCGACAGGTTGAGCTCCTGGCACAACATCAATTTGGAATTCGATTTCCCGATCAGGTGGAATTCCTGGCAAATCCTCAGGAAATACATCAGGAAAATTACACACCACGGGTACGTCTTCCAATTCTTTTACTTTAATTTCTTTATCAATAACATATGCCAGATAAGCCCCACACCCTCGCCTCATAAATTCACTTGCCTTAATCATTGAAATGACTTTAGGCACGTTAAACACTTTATCCCCGTAAACCGTTACTGAACTCCCATTAAGAGCCGTTAAGAAAATCATATTTCGTCGACAAACGATGTTAGCCTCATGTTTGGCCAACCAATCCATGCCCAAAACTACATCAAAACCTCCTAACATAATCACAAACAACTTAACAGGGAATCTATGACCTTCTATATTAATGTAACAATCATCCTCAATGGCCTCTGTTACTCTAGTAGATTTACCAAGAGCAGTTTCAATATTGAAGGCGTGTTCTATCTTTTTAACATTAGCACGCAGTTTATCACAAAAAGTAATAGCCACAAAGCTCATACTTGCACCAGAATCAAATAGCACTAAAGCAGGGATATCATTAATCAAAAATGTACCTGTCACCACATCCGGATCTTTATCTGCTTGATCTTTAGTCATAGTAAAGGCACGAGCTTTTGCCTTTTGCTTCTCACCTCCCTTGCTACTTTCAGGTTTACTGGCTTCAGTAGGTATTGTCTTTGGTTTAAAACAATTCCGGCTCAGGTGACCGATTCCACCACAATTGTAACATTTTGGTATATTCGAGCAATCATAAGAGAGATGTCCAGTCTTTCCACAACGATAGCACAAAGTAGTCCCCGTAAGACATTCTCCCCTATGTTTCTTTCCACACTTAGGGCACTTTTCAATTTCTTCCATTCTAAACCTTTTCATAGAGGGTCCGGATTTGTCATTTCGATTTCTTTTAAATTTAGGTGACCACTTTTGCTTCGGTTCCTCCTTTGTTGGTTCAGCTTCAACAACATCATCCCAGACAATGCCGCTAATTTCTACGGCTGATTCAAAAGTTCTGGGAGCATGCGCCTTCACATGCGTTCGGACTTTAAGTGGTAACCCTTCCACATATAATTTCATTCTCCGTTCCTCCGTGCTTACCAAATGAGGAACCAACCTTGACATTTCATTAAATTTTGACGTATATTGCCGATGATTCATACGTCCAGCTTTCAGTGTCAGAAATTCTCGCTCAACTTTATCAATTTCATTCTTTGGACAAAAGTGTTTCATAACTAACTCCTTCAATTCCTCCCATTTCAAGCCCTCCACATCAGTAGTGGTCTTTGACTGCTTGACAGTGTTCCACCAATGTAGAGCTTCTTCAGTAAATGAGTGAGCTGCATGTCACACCCCGAGCCGGCGGGGTTGGATCGGAGTCCCCGCCAGGCGGAAAGTTCTCGGGGCGTGATATCGCGGATGATAATCATGATGATCAGATTGTTTACATAGCATCAACGTTTAAGAATAACTAAAGCACAATCAAATGATATATAGGATTACAAAGTTAAATTACAATAGCAATGTTCTGCAATTTAACTAAGTAAACCTAACCAAAAGAATAAATGTTTATATCTTGTATATGTACAAGATATCAAAATGATATATGTCATCAACAAAATTTGTGCTTCTCCAAAAGTCTACTAGGTTCTCTATCTGGGCAGCCTAGTATGTAAATCCAAGAGCTTATGCTTAAACCTGTTCTTCACCTGAGAAAGCATGTAAGAAAACAAAGTCAACACAATGGTTGGTGAGTTCATGTAGTTTATCAGTTTAAATAGCTTTAGCCTAACTCCTTTCGGTAAAACCTTAATCTTATTAACTCCACATGTAATATCCAAATCGGTATGCTTATATATAGGGCATACCCCTGGGTCAAGCCTACAACCCGCCCAGACGACGTCCCACCACATACTAATCCGGATATGACACTGTTATTAATAATAATTAAGCCCTTTACCGACCCGTCCGTATAGTTTCTCTGTCATAGTTTAAGTACTTCTGTTTGTAAGTTTACCCCATACATCAATAGTATCCGTGAGTTTGTTTGAATGTTACAGGAATAGACAACTGAATGCCCGAAGGAATTCAGTATCAGTCCATACCAGCCCCAGGATTTACGTGTAACTTAGGGGGAGATAAGGGCTACTCATGATGACACAAAGTCAACTAAGATTCACCAATACCGTCCTAGTCACTGATCACCTGAGTAAATAGTTTATGGGAAACACTGCATGGCAAGCACTGAGAGGCCATCAGTCCATTTCCTCGATAAGACTATGAAGAACACATGAAGGCAAGCACTGAGAGACCAACTATTGTTCTTCAAGTCCCGGCTAGGAAGAACACCTGAAGGCAAGCACTGAGAGACCAACTATTGTTCTTCCATAGCCTATAGTTTTAGCATACCAAGAGTCCAGCATTTACGTAACTTGTGCACAAGAACTAGCTTTACAACCGGTAAGGCAAGCGCTGAGAGGCCGAACCGTTGTTTGAGCATGGCAATCACATAGCATTCAAGAGTTTATAGTATCCATAGATTCAAGTATCCAACGTATATGTATGTATGTATGCATTTAGTATCCCCGTAACCTTATAGTATACTTAGCATTTAGAGTTTACATTAGTCTTTAGCATTTAAAACCCATAGCATTTACCCGTAGTATTAGCATTTAGTTTAACCCGTAACCTTAGTATTAGCATAACTCATAGTATAAGCTTGAACATGATTTCATAGAATTAGCATCCACAATAGCATCATCAAATAGTAAATACCTTTAGCACTTGGTATTATTACATAGCTTTAGTATTATCAAGTAGCTTATGCCTTTAGCACTTGGCATAATCAAATAGCATTTAGTTTAGATAGAGTGTTATGCCTTTAGCACTTGGCATAATCGAATAGCCTTTAGTTTAAATAGAGTCTTATGCCTTTAGCACTTGGCATAATCAAATAGCCTTTAGTTTAAATAGAGTCTTATGCCTTTAGCACTTGGCATAATCGAATAGCCTTTAGTTTAAATAGAGTCTTATGCCTTTAGCACTTGGCATAATCAATAGTATAAAAGCATTTTGTTAAATTTACAACATTTGTCTTAAAATGAATAACATGCTTCTCAGTCCCGAGTTAAAAACCAAAATAGTTTAAAAAGGGACAATGAACTCACCTTGTAGTTGTGGTTGTTGACTTAGTCTCAAACAAGTATGCACGCGCTCTTTGTTGTACTTGATATTGTTTTCACGATCCTGTATTGATTTCATGTTGTTTGAACTTGTAAGTATGAGTTTATGAATGGTTTGTGTATGTGTAGGTGTTAGCCATGATTTTGGCTAACACTCGTAAGGCTCGGTCGTGATTCGGCCCTTGTTGATGGTCATATATTTCACTAACAATGTTAAGCTTAATATGTGATATTCTAATCCTTATGTTTTACTTGCCATAATCCTTTAGTCATCTTTCAAACCTTTACATAACACGTTGATTATTTGTCTAGATGGAATTATTATAAATTATCCTAAGTCATAATTACAACTTGGGTTTATAATCTAAAATTTCCCATGTTGTTCTTGTTCATCTTTAAGTCTATTATTACCTAATTAGCAAATAATTAGATAGTAATTCTTGTAAAAACTTGATGTTTTAAGCTTATAAGGTTCCTTAAATCAAAATCATGGCCACCTTTATAGTATTAGACCATTTTTAACTTTTACAATTTCCATGCATATTTATTCTTGAATTCACTTAGATGTTTACTTATGCGTTTAACCCCATGGGCCACAAGTATGGATCAAGTCTTTAGTTTGGGCCAAATGATCCATCATGGGCCGAGTCACATGATGTTGGGCCACACAATATCTTGGGCCGTTTAAATATATATGGCCCAACTGTTTGGTCTAAAGAATTTCATGGTTTAAACTCAATGGAAATGGGCCGTAACAGTTCATGGGCCGAACCGGGAGCCTTGGGCCAATGACTGGGCTGGAACAATAGTTAAATGGGCCATCGAAAATGGGCTGGACCAATGAATTGGGCCACGTTAAGGTCTGTCACTCTATTGGGCCGAATCACTTCAAATGTTCTGAATAATGACCAAATGTGTTGGGCTTAAGTCAAGTAGGATTTGGGCTTGAGTAACAGTGGCCGTATGAAGGTGGGCTACGGCTGGTGTTGTTCGAACAATCATGCTTGGCTGAAGCAAGTGATCCAGCGAATAAAGATGCTCCGGCGACTGGCCAACGGCGAATGAAAATGTCACACCCCCAATTTCAACTAACGGAATCATACCGTTTGGGAACGTGACAAACCAGGATCTCAGATCATTAGACATAGCGAAGACCTCTATATGAATTTCAAAAACATACATTGGTCTTTAAAACAAACATAATAACCAGAGTTTACAAAAAGTGCGGAAGCGTTTAAAAACCATAAACAGTTGTAAATCAAACATTACAATTCAAAGTACTTAAATATTCAGATTTAAATAATCAAAGTAAAAGAAATGCATGAGACTCTATCTTCCTAGTCCATGCCAGCTGTTACGCGCGCCTTAGCGTCCTGAGAAAACATGCAAATCAAGTCAACACAATGGTTGGTGCATAACACAGGTTTTAAATAATCATAGTGTTCAAAACATC
This sequence comes from Mikania micrantha, assembly GCA_009363875.1. Classification (NCBI taxonomy): domain Eukaryota; kingdom Viridiplantae; phylum Streptophyta; class Magnoliopsida; order Asterales; family Asteraceae; genus Mikania; species Mikania micrantha. The sequence goes on along the minus strand of CM018695.1, from coordinate 89,897,373 downwards.
AGTTTGAATAATAAGTTGTAGATAACATAATCACAATTGCACAGTCATGATAGCTAGTCATATAACTATTTACATACGTGTTCGACACCGAAGCTGACTAGTTGCCATGCTATAGCATGTTTTCGCCTTGCCACTATTGTCTATCACAACAATAGTAAAAATATGTGTTTGGTCAGTCAAACACCTGCATAGATCCCATCTACCAGGTGAGGTTTGTCAAACCTAATAGATCTATTTCCAACTACCACGCTTTGCATTACAGCAAACTAAACGGTTCGAGGTGTGTAAGGACTTTCAAGTTGATATGTTGTCACATAATGTAAACAGATAACTCATGCAAGTGATATGTATCTAAAAATAGTTTGTTGCACATGTTTTCTCCCCCAAAACAGTTTAAAATAAGAAAGGGGCCGTGTACGCACCTTTGATGATAGCAGAATGATCACACACTAAAAGCTCGTGAAAGAAATCCTTCTACGAAAAATCTGTGTTTAAACAATAACCTAGTGTTATTCGAATAATCGTTTTGTGCTTGAAATCACATACGTATCAACATACGTATGTTAAAGTGTGAGAATTTGGCATACGGAATTACGCGTGCTTTTGAAATCGTTTAAATAAAATCACATTTGATTTTATTTAATTAAACGTAATTATACGCGATTTCGTGTTCGGATTAAAATATGGATTTTATCATTTCAATACGTTCGCATTCTCGTTACGGTTCCAACGCAACTTGAACGGATTAAAACGGAGTTCGTATGCGAAAGTTATGCTAAAAATACTAAAATACATTAAAATCCAAAAACTGGTTGGGCCGGGACTCGAACCCGCGACCCTCAACTCCAAACCCACGCATCTAACCATCTCATCTGATGACACATTTGTTGCTAGATTGAAACCTAATTGATTTTAACCACAACTTAGCCGGTTCCCCTCTTTTCTATTAACCGAACAAAATAACCTCTAATTGGCATCAATTCGAAACCAAACGAACTCCAATTCATAGGGCTTTGATTCTATTGTCCTAATCGATCATATAGGTCTGATCAATTGATCATATTCCTCGATAACACATTCAAATGGATCAAAACTTCTAACCGGTTTTATCCTAAAACTCGAATACTTACAATTCATTATTATTTGTTGAAATCAACATGGGATCACTCTAAATCGGCCACTTCTGAAACTATTAATGCCAACAATTTCATTTTTTGAACACCGTATAATCAAAATCCCAATTCCATTACTAAAACAAGCCCTAGAACTTGAAATCTATCAATTCGATGTCTTTAGTTGAAATTAACCGATGTTTTTCCATATATACATCAAACCGAAACTGTCTGAGCAATTCAATTCGATTTTTAACTACCCTAGGATCAAAACCCCCAAAATGCTTTTGATATGAACCCTAGTTAATCGAATTCTAACAAATTGATGTTATCAATTGAAATTGATTTAGGAAAAACCTTAATCGACTAATTCTGAAACTACTCATGTGGATTGATTTGAATATTACACTCATTTGAGTTGAAATCCCCAAAACCGATCATATTAAGAACCCTAGAAATCAAATGCTATCAATTCGTTGTTATAAATCCAAATTGACATATGTTTAACCTTAATCGGCCATTTTAGGATGTGTTATAGTGATTACATACCTGATTGAATATCGAATTTATGCACTTCGAATTGTGGTGAAGTTTCGGTCGAGTCTCAATAGGTTTCTTCAATCCGGAGCTCTTGAGATCAAATTGATAGATGTTACAGCCTCTAATTGTGCCGATTGATGATATTTGGTGATCAATTTGAAGTATTGAAGCCTAATGATGTGATTCATAATGTAACCGTGAACGGTTTCGAATTTCAATCAATTTTCAGTTAATTCGACGAGTTAATATACTAATAACGTATAGAAACTGATATTAATCATTAATAGAATGATTATGGATACTAAATTTCGGTTTCTACTAAAATTCAATATGAAATTCGAATTTAATCCACAATTTGGGCCGAATTTTGACTTGTATAAGTCAAAATTGGTCCTTTTCCTTTTTACAAGTCTACTTCTTGTAGATTGGATATTCCTAAACCTAATTCGATTAATTATACCACTTCTGATTCAATCTTGATTGATTTCGAATCATATCTGTCAATTCCCGATTAACAGTATTAATCTGAACTTGCCGGATTGTCACTAACCGAGTCATTTAAATCTTTGTTGGGCTAAATTATCCTAATTGGGCTTCTTAACTACAGTTGGGCCTCACTGGGCCTTCCTGGGCCTACCTTGGCCTTCCCTAGGCCTACTTGGTTTACATTGGGCCTCATTTGAATTTATTGGGCCTTATTGGGCTTCTCTTGGCTTTGTGGGCTTACATTGGCTATGTTGGGCCTAATTGATCTTGTTGAGCCTCCATTAACCTTATTGGGCCTTCATTGACCTTGTTGGGCCTTCATTGGCCTTATTGGGCCTTTATTGTCTTTGTTGGGCCTGTGATAGCACCAACTCCCGTTAACAAGGTTAGTGTGAAAAGTCGGATTGTCACAGAAAATGACCACCGAATGGAGTGGTCGAATGAGTGACCAGCGATTGAGACATGGCGCATGGGCCATTCGGCCGAAGCACAAAGGTTGACTGGCGAATGAAGTTCCTAGATCGAATGGAACATGGTGATTCGGCGAATGAATGCCGATCGACTGAGGCTAAGACTGACCAGCTAATGGCACCATGACCGGTCGAATAGGGTCATTCGGACCTAGCCATTCGTCGAGCTGTAGGCTACATTCGGCTGTAGCCGGCCTAAGGGATTCGAACCAGTAGTTAGCCAAGCCAGTGGGTGGTGTTCGGTGGTGGTGTGCGGCAGGGATGTGTTTTTCTGAGGTGTAGGGCACGAAAGGTAAAGGTGGGAACCGGTTTTAGTGGTGGTTCGACAAATGGGTTTGAAAACCCTAATTTTCGTGGGTTTTGAAGCTCTTTACCTGAAATTTCAGTAGGTTTTGCTCTAGATCCGTTGTACTTTCGTGTAGAGGGTGATAAGAGCTTCGTGTGGGTTCAAGAATGGCTCGATTTCGTTGAGTTTTGAGCAAGTTACAAGGATTTGAAGCTCAAAAATGGTGAATAAAAATCAAAACCGGGATTAGGGTTTAGATGGGAGAGAGATGAATGGAAAATGAGGGAAAATACCCTCATTTAGGGTATTTATACTCCGATAGGTTTCGGGTTCGTTTTCGTTGCTCGGTTCGCGGTTTCGTTGCGTTTCCGTAATTTACGCGCGCATTCTTCGTAATCTCAAATAAAAGGATTATTTTAGATTATTTAAAATACAATTATTGTTAGAAATTATTTTAGTTATCGTAGTATTAATTTTATTTATCGAATTTATTATTTCACGCTTTTATTTGATTTGTTTAACGAATTCCGTATTTTTACGCGTTTATTAAACATGTACGCGATTTTCTTAAAATAGTTTAGTTTGATCTGTTTAATGATGAGTTTCAAAATTGTAAAATAAGAAATATCTTATTTCTTTGAATTTATGATCGTTCGTGTCTTTTATCGTTTTCGTTTTCGTTTCGTCAGAACGCGTCACCATCGCGCGTATTCGTTCGAATCGTCATTCGAACGAACACGACGATGGTTTTGCTTTCCGACTGTTGTTTTCTACTTTTCAGTTATTATTTCAGAACGTTAAACTATCAGAATCATTCGTACAGATCGTCACCTATACGAATAACTCGTCGGTTTAGCATCCCGTAACAATAACCATTATCGTTTCATTTTGTTTAACCTCGCATACGTTTACACATCATAGTTCATCAACAATCATTAGTATCACCGTTCCGTGTTGTCTGATGTGTTTCTGACTGTTAAACTGTTACGTTTAAATCAGATTTCAGAAACACTAGCATAATAGTTTACTGTTTAACATTACGTATTCGACAGTACATCAGTAGTTTGCATAGTTCGTACCTGAGTTACTGTGCCGTTACTGTTCCGTTCACTGTTCCGGTGACGGTTCCGACACAGTTGTTACACTGCAAATTTCACAGCTTGGTCTTCCCGGCACTCACTGATGGCGATAACCGCTTCCATAGCTGAGACCCAGTGGCAAGTAGCCACGGCATCCTTCTTACCATCAAATGAGGGTGGATTGCATCCTTTAAAGGCCTTGTAATCACAACCCTTCCATTTCTCTGACGTAGAATCACCGTTCTTAGTTCCGGTGATCACAACTTCCTCTTCCTCGGTGCTCTCCTTAATTCCTTCAGACTTATCTTTCAAAGTATCCTTCAGTATTTTTGTAACCAAAGCTGGTAGCTTATCATCCAAAACTTTACAGACCTCATCAGAAATAGCCTTCACTACGATAGACTCTAGAGTAAACTCATTTTCATCTTCCGGTTGCTCGTTGTGCTCATAATCGTCTTTACTGACGGGTTCTTTATTCTCGATATGCGCTTCTTCAGGTTCCTGTAGTTGCTTACGTGGTCTACCCCTTTGTCCAGCCATTTAACTACCTGCAGGATGCAGCAATTGGAGAATCAGTACAGGATTAGTTTAGTACGAAATAAGCTTTGTAAATCGTTAATGACGTTGATCAGGTATTATTAACCATTTACCCAACTCATAAGCTCTAAACGTTTCCCATTCCATCACCCCAACGTGCATGACTCTAACTCCCTTCCTAACCTTACACCTACGTCTTAACTCGTACATAACATTCAGCTCATGGCATCAAACTACCCTTGACTGGCATTCTTATCATTCAGTCCCATTTTCAGTTTAAGTCCAGTCATTAGGGATGACCGGATCTCTCAAACGATGGCTCTGATACCAACTTGAGAGGCCCCAAACCCCTCAGTTGGCAAACATCATACCCATAATACTTAAACCATAATTACATTATCATAGCAGCGGAATGTCGAGTGAAAATATAAAATATCTTACAGATCTAAACAAACTTTTACATATTAAACATAACCCACTCTTCTAACAGTAATATAACACAGCCAGTCTAAGCCAGGGGTAGTCTTCAAAGTATGCCATGAGCCTTACTGTCATTCTTCCTCAATACCATTCAACCTGACATGCATGCTAAAACAAGTCAGCTTTCGCTGGTGAGTTCTAAGTTAACTTTTCATAAAAATAAAATCTTTAATATACATAAAACAATAGCCTTCACAGTCGACCGAAGTCAACAGTCTCAATCATACTAAACATAAAACATTTCATATACATAACATTCATAACATCATAACATCAATCAAACAGTGCATAAATGTAGCCTGTTCTGTTGACCGAAGTCAACACGTTATGCATGCATAAGATTTCCTCCACTGGCGACACACAGTCGGCAGGCCTGTTCTTTCACAGGACTTATGCCTGTTCTTTCACAGGACTTGTGCCTGTTCTTTCACAGGACTTATGCCTGTTCTTTCACAGGACTTGTGCCTGTTCTTTCACAGGACTTATGCCTGTTCTTTCACAGGACTTTTGACATACATCATTCATACATAACATGGTTTAAATCATTTAAACCATCATAATCATAAATCATTATCCGCACCGCAGTGCTCAACATTTGCCCAACCGCAGCTGGGACTTCAAAATCACATTTCTTAATTAACCTCGGCCAATACTTTTAAAATCATTCATTTCTCAACTGTTGTTGAGTCTTTAAAACATTCTTGACATTTCAGCGGAGGTTCTTAAAATCATTTACTTCTCAACCGTAGTTGAGACTTAAAACATTATTTACTTTAAAACGTTCTTTATTTAAAACATTCTTTACCTGACCTTAATCAGGTTAGTGTCACTTTCATACAATAACTTTACAACTTAAAACATTATTTACTTTAACACCTTCTCTTATCTGACCGTAGCCAGATAAAGCAATCATTTACCTAAAATAACTTTATAACATGCACATCAGCCCTAAAACGTCAAAATAGTAAAAGAGGGCTCATAGAACTCACCTGATGTCTTACTGTAGCAAGATCACTCACAAACTGGTACTAATGGTGAATTTCTGCATTCGTTTATACTTAATAAGTCATTTATGTTTTAACCTACTGATTAGATCTTTCTGAACGTTCAATGTCAAAAACATTGTCTTAAAAGTCATCAAATAGTTAATGTTGTTGATTATAATGCTAGAACAGTTCCTAAACAGATTAATGGCTTAGAAATGATAAATCCTTATCATTGATTACCCAGATATCATGAAATATCACAACATAGTCTTAGAATAGGTTTAATAATCATGATTAACATACTAATCTGACTGTTATCACAAACATCAGATAATCGTTCCAATAAGTATGTTAATGATTGTGATTAGTTTGAAACACTTAGATTTAATCTTTGTATTTCAAAGATTAACCAAGCTAATCACCTAGATTGTCATAATCAAATGGATTAAACCATTATAATCATAGTTGTGATTTCATGCAAACCGGGCATTACAACGGCTCAAAACAAGGATTTAACCGTTAGAACATCGTGTTCTTCATTTATAATCAATCCTAGCCATCATCTAGGCAATAATCAACAGTCCTAACTATCTTATTACGTTCAAAATCAAGATCTAATCAATCAAAATCAAACTAGAAGGTTAAAACGAACCGTTACCTGATCTGACGAATTTCTGCGGTTAAAACATCGATCAGGACTTGAAAATACAATCCTTGGTGAGATTTATGACTTCTAATGGGTTTATGATGGAGTTAGAATGATCAAAAGTTGAGTTTTTACGTCTGTAGGTCGCTTATGGACGAAGCAGGAGAAGAAATGACGTTCTGGACGACTTCGGATCACTTAAACTCATTTTTGCCGACATACGCTCCGGGGCGCATCGCCCCAACTGGGCGCATGGCGCCAGGCGTACCGCCCCACGTCATCAGCGTCATCAATTTTGACTTTAACTTCTTTTCGCGATTCCGGGAGCATACGAACTCCGTTTTGCGCACGGTTTTCGCCCACGTTCATCATTTTTCATATACTATCAATCCCCAATAACAAAAGTTGCTAAATCCTCGTGGATTTCAAGCACGACCAAATGTGCTCACGTCATAATTGCCGAATTTTTCGTACGCAGTCGTCACAGTTTCAACAGTAACCGAAATCTCGTACGTTTACTATTAAATTTTCTAAATTTTCGGTTGTTACATAAATAGAATAATTACAAATGTATTGACCTCTTTTTTCAATTTGGAGTAGTTTGACCACTTTTAAGATTTTGCTTTGCCTTCTTTTAGAAAGAAAAAAATTAAAGAATATGCATAAGAGTTCGTATTATAATTCCAAATGGGAGTATTTAGGTGTTTGATAGCTCTTGTGATATTCAAAATAAATGATTAAAGTTATTCATATTTTGGCAGAACGGTTAGATTAAAACCTGAATTGCAATTTAGAGAAACATACAAAACTTTAAAGGATTGGTTACGAAGATTAAAACTAAGATATAAAATACTATTATATTCCATATGTTGTACTAAAAGAACTTTATAAACGTAATTTAATAAAAACAAAAGTGAAAACAAAAAATCAAAAGTAAACTCAAAATCATATACTAATCAACTCTGATAGATAATACTATTTTTTCGGTTAATGACAAAAACATGTTATATCTAAAATATCAGACATACAAGGACGACGACACCTAACATGGTTATAAAATGCAATTTGTCCAAACTTCTAAAAAATTAGTGAAGTAAAATTATTAAAGAAATAAAATTTAATAAAAAAGGTTAATAAGACTAAAACACATATTAATATATAGTACATGTGTAAAACTAAAACGTTGCAGACTAAAAATGCTAGAGCTAAAGCATCAGAGGAGGAAACTTTGTTAATATTTAGTGAGTTTGATTTCTTCACAGTTACCTTCTTTGTGTTAATTATAAAAAGTTTACTTGTTATTAATCAAGATTTATAGATATCTTTCATTACTGTTTACCTCAATTAGTTTTAAAAAATTATCTAACGTTGAAAACATATATTAAAAGTTAAAGCTTTTTTATAGGAGGAAAAAAAACTTTAATAAACATTTATGACGTGAAAAGATCAAATAAAAAGAACTTATTGTCTAAAAATAGTAAAACTAATAAGAATTTCACTTGTGTCATCATAATTTAGATATAAAATCTTATTTTTTGTACTAAATTTTTTATTTTTTTGTTCTATATTTGTTCTATATATTTTTGTACTGGATTCTTGTGTTTTTTTATTGTCTTTTTATTTTTTGTACTGCAATTTATTTTTTTCGAGTAGATTTTTATTTTTTTTACAATATTTTTGATTTTTTGTACTGTATTTTGTTTCTTTTAACTAGATTTTCTTTCGTTTTGTACTGGATTTTGTTTATAGCATTATATTTTTGTTTTATGATGTCAGATGTCAAATTTATAATTATTGTTACTCTGTTAAAGCAAAAATATATATTTTTGGTGTATTCAAGTATTCAACCACATTTATGAAACTTAATTACTTTTATTGCGTGAACCCTTAAATTATGCGAGGGGCAATTTAGTCCAATTAATAAAAATTTCTACGGCAACGAACACAGTTGGAACACGGAGAAGAAAATAGGGACCTTCTTTGACCATAGTCTCCCTCGATCTCCCATATAATATATAACTTCCCCAAACAACGTTAATCAATCAACCCAACAAATCTTGCAAAGATCAAAAACCAATCATGTGTACCGTTGCAATCTCAAGTTCACCAGTGTTTTCTCCATCACCAAGATCAATCTTCTGCAAATCATCACCGGAATCTTCCTCATCGCCGTCGTCTCCGTTCAGGTGCCGCCTTCCGAAACCGCCGCCGGCAGTCAGTGGACTCATCAGAACTGCTAACGAAGATGGACCCACCTGCTCTTCCACTTCTCCGATGCTGTTGAAGAGAAAAAGACCCACCCGATTAGATATTCCGATCGGATCTTTGAGCTTTTCTGCCGGCAGGACAACGGTGACAGAGGACCGGTGGCAGGATGTGGAGGTTGAGGAAGATGGGTATTCGGTTTACTGTAAAAGAGGGAGGAGAGAAACGATGGAAGATCGGTTTAAAGCTAAAGTCGATTTGAATGGACAAAATAAGCAGGTGATTTTCTTGTAAAACTTTTGGGATTTTTGAGTATCTTTATTGATTAACAAGAACAGATTTTGATTTTGATTTTGTTTTCCGGTGACATTTTCAGGCTTTCTTCGGTGTTTTCGACGGCCATGGTGGACCAAAAGCCGCCGAATTTGCATCAGAAAACCTCCAGAAAAACATTCAAAACGAAGTAGAAAAGAGGGGTGAAAATGAAATCGAAATTGTTGAAGCAATCAAACAAGGTTACCTAACCACAGATTCAGAGTTTCTGAAACAAGAACAACGCGGCGGTGCTTGTTGTGTAACCGCCATCATCACCTCCGGCAACCTTGTCGTTTCAAACGCCGGTGACTGTCGTGCGGTAGTCAGCAGAGGAGGAGCCGCCGAGGCCCTCACTTCCGATCACCGCCCTTCAAGACCAGACGAGAAACAACGAATTGAATCACTGGTAAGCATTGCTTTTTGAAACGACCGGACCCATTACAACACTAACACAACCTGACCACTAATTAGAACGATTGAAACACATCTTAGATAATTACAGCACATTTTTTAGAGCTCGATCATTGAATCTTTATGAACCTAATTTTGCAGGGTGGATATGTGGATAGCATTCGAGGCATTGCTCGAGTTCTTGGATCGCTAGCTGTTTCACGAGGAATTGGCGATCGCAGCCTAAAACAATGGATTACAGCCGAACCCGAAACCAAAATCTTTAAAATTAAGCCTGAATTCGAGTTCTTGATCATGGCTTCTGATGGTTTATGGGAGAAAGTCAGCAATCAAGAAGCCGTTGATTTAGCTCGACCTTTTTGTACATCTACAGATAAACATGAAGTAATTTCAGCTTGCAAGAAGCTGGTTGAACTCTCGGTTTCTCGAGGTTCGCATGATGATACGAGTGTAATGATCATTCAATTGGGTCGATTTTGTTGATGGTTAAAATGGGATGTTTAGAAAAATCATCAAGATAGCATTTTTATCAGCGTTTTGATGATTCTAATGTTTTGATTTTGATGTTTAGTATTCCCCGTTTGACATGATTTAATGTAACAATAGAACAACTTACATCATTCATTCATTCTTTTTAACTCTAATTTGGAATAAATAAGATTCTATGAAATAAATCCATGTTTAAGGTTTTAGGTCGATTCATTAGATGTTTTCAAAATTAACACAAATGGAGGTGTAGAAACCAGTTTTGCTTTGATTACTAGATATACTTAAACCGGTTTCAAGAATAAGCCGGTTCAATATTTAAAGACTCATACCTAGTAGACTTTGTTAGAGCATGTTCCAAACCCGATTCCACAAACTAGTTGTAACCGGCTCTTTGTTGTTTTTTTTTTTATTTCTTTAAATCAATTGTAATAACTCATACAAAATACATTTTCATTTTAATAGTGTAGCAAACATAGTCCTTTCTTCACCACCTCCTCATGTACTTTTGTTTCAAGTTATATTTTAGCTTTTATCTTTGAGGTTTGTAACATCTTGAAATCGATCAATCGTGTGCAAGTAATCATTTAAGTAAATACAAATATTTGCAGATTGTATTGTGAGTCTTGTTTTTTGTAACAATAGAACTCTGTCACTAAGAAAATTGAAGCTATTGTATAAGCTTGGTCGATTAATAAATCAACTGTCATTGTTGTTAAAATCAGAAAGTTGGATTCCTTTCCTTTTCAATAGGCAAAAAAAAAATTTAATTGTGATAATGATTTCATTGACAAGTAGACAAAATCCGTTTAACCAAATCTTCGGAGTTCACTTGATTATGTATTACCCCTTTGTCGTCTCATTTCAAGAGGCATTAATGGGTCTTGTGTTTTGTTGCTCTCACTTGCTTATTATGAGCGGGTCTTGTGCTTTGTTATTGCCACTTGCTCGAGCCTGGTTGTATATTTATGTTGGGTTCATATTTGTCTAAATAAAAATTATATGTTGAATAATTAAGTAACATGGAAAAATATGTTTTAGCTTTGTTTGAAGATTAAGGCGTCTCTTGAATTATATTTGTCATCCAAGAGTTGTGGAGATTGATAAATAACAAAGCTTCTTGGCTCACTTTGTCATTTGTTCCCGAACCATATCTACACCTTAATGAAATAGTATGCCTTTACTACTAATTTGTGTTTGTTGGGACTATGGATCATTTTTTAACGTCTTGCAATATGGTTTGTTAATGTATTTCCTCAAGCTGGAGTCGGATTTCTTTGTTAAAAGAGCAACACAAAACTTGAAACATGTCTTCTGAAACCCGTCACACATTTCAATAAAATCCCAATTACACCAATTTCTTATGTTCATGCTATGAGTAAGAACATGAACAACGGTCGGTTCGTTGTTGGAACCTTGTTCAACAGAAGACGCAGACTGAGCTAATGATAATAATAAATATAGAAATAAGGCGCAAAACTTGTATGAGATATTAAGAGCATAAAACGGATGTAAAATGCTTTTTTTGTTTTTGTTTTTTTAGTTTTATATTACGTTTTCAAGTATGGTAAGTCAATTCTTGTTCCTATTTATACTAATTTATGGAATAGAAAATACAACCAAAAAAAAGTCATTTGGTGGCTTCGAATGGTCAAAAATAACATCCCAACGCCTAAAACGCAACCAACGGCTTGGAATTGTTTTTTTTGTTCCAGGTCGAAACTGGTCGAGGAAAAATAATGTAAGAACCCAATAGGACTTGTCGGTTACTAGTGGTAAGCGCATGTGGAAGTGCGCAAATCGTGTTTCTTTGGAACCGGTTCCGGGTTTTGACCGGTGCCTACCGGTTTTTTGCCGCTTTAGTTGCGGTTTTGGCCAGTTCTGGTTCGATTTTTGGCCAGGTACAGGTGGAACCAATTCTGATTTTTCCGGTTTCGATTCTAATTTGTTTGAAAAACGGGACCGTTCATAACAACCGGTTCGGGTATGATCGGTCCCGGTTCGGGTTGTGTGTTCCAATTCCTTTTTTGCCCTCCTCCATGCGCCTGATCATAGCCTCATACAGCTGTCATAACAGGTCAGACACGACCCGTTAAGACACGACACATTAAGACACGAAACACGAACTGGTTAGACACGAACATGACACGAATTCTTATCGTGTATGGTTTTTCAAACATGAACACGACCCGTAAACACGAAATGACCCGTTAAGGAACCTGTTAACAATTAACACTATAAATGATCTGTTAAAAAACATGTTAAAACCTATTAAAACCCGTAAAAGAACCTGTTAAGGAACCCGTTAAAGAACTAGAGTTAATCAATTAGAATTTTTTAAAACTAATCGGTTACCCACATATTTTGTTATATTATTTATTATAAATTTTAAACAGGTCTTAACATGTCTTAACATGTTTAAACAGATCTTAACAGGTATTAACAAATCTTAACGGGTTTTACCTGTTTAGACACGAAAAATAAATAGGTCTTAACATGTCGACCTGTTTTAGACACGAAACATGTTCAGGGTAAACACGAAACATGTTAAAGTCGTGTCGTGTCGTATTAACGTGTTCATGTTTGAAATTGCCAGCCCTACATGATCACATAACCAACCCATATCAAGGGCAAATCACTATCCTAGGCCCAATTTTTTAAAGGCTCAAAAAAAATTTTCTTGTATTTCGTATAAAAAAATATATTCATTAAGTTTAAATTAGTCTAATATCTTAACTAAAAAAAATTGAGCACATCGTCATAAAAAATATATATAACTGATAATTCGTTTGAGTTTAGGGGCATATTTTTTCCTTCTTGTCCTAGACACATAAATTATCAAGACGGGACATGCCGGCTTCACTGTTGACCAAATAGGAACCAGATCAAGTTCGGTTCAAACCTAGTTTTTTTGGTGCACCTTTAAGTAAAACTAATCATGAATAGTGTTCAATGTACAAGAGGCCAAGAAGGACCCGTTATTATGGCCATGACAAGTGACAACAGTCAACATATGTTTTGGATGGTTGACTTGACTCTTAAACGGACCCCTACGTGTAACACACTGTTTACCAAGTAGGGCGTACAGACTACAGGTTTTTAAGTGAATGAGTTGTAATATCAGGGATACAGCTGAAATTTGGGGAAGAAAATCAATTTCTGCGTTATCATCATACTCTAAATGTTCCAATTATGCCCTTTGACTTCAAAGGATCCATACATCTTCACAAAATAAAAAATAAAATAAAAAAAAAAAACACCCCTAGGAACACAATTTAGATTATTACTTGAAGTGAATAATAATTTTAACATATATACAAGCAAACATGATATATTCTGGTTTAAAATCTACATTATATTGCAAGTAGAGGTAAAATCTATATTATATTGCAAGTATATAAACATATATATGGCTCTTTATTCTGGTTTTAGAGTTGATCTAGATACACAGTTGATTCTTTCTTATATTTCAATGAAATTTGAGAACCGTCCAAGAAAATACAAAACTCGGTTACTTTAGTTAAACACTTAACCAATGTTTTCAAGCTAGAACCGAACTTGAACATACGTTATTCAAGCTCAAACATACTAGATAACATTATAATTAAATACTTAAAACCTATGAAAAAAGTTCTAGAATTATAAAGACATTTGAACAAACGTTATTCAAGCTCAAACAAACATAACTATGTTTAAAAAAAATATAGGAATGGATTCTAATGTTTTATACTTTGAATTTAAAAGGAAAAAAATAGTATGATTAGTTGATTACATTAGCTAATTTACGTTTTGACCGGCTTGTCCATTTGGGGGTGACCCAAACAAACTATTTTAGACCGGTTTCTTTGTTGGTTCCCTATTTGTCTAGTCCAGTTTCAACTGTAAAGAATTAGAAAAACGAAACTTGATTAATTGAAAGTAATGTAACACACTTTCATATCAAACAATTTGATTGTTCACCCAACTTTATGAAGTACAACCGTTTTTAATTATTTATCAAAAATAGTCCTTTTTCCTTAAGATTTTATATGAAATAATTTATAACAAAACTTTTTTAAAATTTGTAATTATCTTCAAACATTTTTTAAAATATTTATAATTTTAAATTACTTATGATTAAAAAGTTTTCTTTTTTAATGATGTGACTATATCTTTAATTAAATTAATATTTTTTATACTTTTACACCAACTAACAACTACTTATAAATAATTTATACTTTAAAAATTTATTATCTTAAATATTGGTTTTTAATTTTTTGTATAGTTCTTAAATGTTAATAATTTATACTTTAAAAATTTATTAGTTTTTAATATTTTTGTATACTTATTACTTGTTAATAATGTATACTCTAATATTTTATTATCTTAAATATTAATTTTATTTTTGTATAATTCTTTAATATTAATACTTTATCTTCTTAAAAACTAATTTTTAATTTAGTGTATAATATTTTTGATTTTTTGTATAATTTTTGATATTAATAATATTTTATTATCTTAAATATTATTTTCTTATATATTTTCTACATAATTATTATAATTTTTAAATTTTAATTTTTTAAATTTTGAATCTTTACTTTATTTTAATAATAAAATTTGTTTCCACGTCAGCGATATTACGGGGGATAAAATCATTGACTCAATGTAAAAATCGTTGACCCATATTTGAGGCTTAAATATTTAAAATATAATGTCATGTCAGCGATCCAGAGAGAAAGTTTTATCGCTGACTCACTACGAAAATATCGCTGACTAGGATAAACACATCGCTGATGGTGGAATTCGACAGACAAGTCAGCGATCTTATTCCATGTATAAACGCCCAGACATCGATTTTTTTTTTTGTCAAAGGCTAGAAACGTGATTTTACCGATCAATGGCTATTTTGGCATTTTTGACATATCAAAGGGCTATTTTCGTGATTTTTCCTTAATTTTAACAATTTAATAAATTTAACCTTAAAAAAGATCTAATCAAAGTCCAATCATTCAATCTAGCTGTATCATTTTTTTCGGGTGGTGTTAAACTTACACCCCAAAAGAATGTCTGCACACCCCTCAAACGCCCCGTAGTGGCCACCACGAGGCGTTTTGGTTAGGGGTGTAAACGAACCAAGGCAGTTTTAAGTATGAATGAACTGAGTGGTATACATGATACTTTTCATGTGTCATATCTGAGAAAATGTCAAGCGGATGAATCGGCTTATGTGCCACTAGAAGACTTGGAAATTTATGACAAGTTGAACTATGTGGAAAAGCCGGTAGCTATATTAGAACGAAAGGTCAAACAACTCAGAAACAAGTCCTTGAATCAAGTGAAGGTCCAATGGAAAAATAGAATAGGATCTGACGCAACGTGGGAGTCAGAAGATGAAATGTGGAAATTTTATCCTTATCTTTTTTATGTATAACCGGTTTCGAGGACGAAACCTTTGTAAGGAGTGGAGATTTGTAACGACCCGTTTGTAATAATATGAATACGTTGGAGATAATCGCCAATAGAACGATTGTGATTATTAAAAATTGAAAGTAGGTAAGAAATGGTGAACGTGGGCGAAAACCGTGCGCGAAACGGAGTTCCGGATTGTCCAGAATCGCGAAACGAAGATAAGATCGAAAAATGGGCGAAAATGGCCTGGGGCGGTACGCCCCGAGCCACACGACTACCCTAGGTGATGCGCGCGGGGGAAATAAAAACGTCTGAGACTTCTCGTCTGGCGCGCTACACCCCGGGCCAAGCGGCCACGCGGGCCGATGCGCCTGGCGTCTGTGGCGACGGCAGAAAGCTTATCTTCAAAGATTTTCACCAAAAACATACATCTATCTCTCTTTCTCAATTCTTTTCAACATAAACACACGCATATACAAATTTTGAGCACCCAACATCAATTTAGAAGCTATCCAGACGTTTGGGTTGAGCCGTGGATCGTTTCTACACGTCCAGATCGTTGTATTTCATTCAGAAATTCGTTTGGAGGGTAACGATTCGTTTTATCTCATTTATTTTGATAATATGCGGATTAAATATAGTTTTGAGTATTATATAATGATCTGGGATGATTAGAAACGAATAACCAGATGTTTTAACGGTGAGATTTTGATTTGGATCCGTTATAATGTCCGGTTGTCATGAAACTCATTGTATTGAGTAGGATAACTAGTGATATGATTAAATCATGTTTATGGTGGTTTTAGATCATCCTTTGGAAGGGTAACCCCAATTCCAAGGTTGATTAAATGTTGAAATATGAGACTGTGATAATTTAATTATGACTAATAAAGTGTAGATTAATCTCTACACATGGGTTATTGATAAAAGCCTCAATGAGGTTTTGATTGAAAATAAAGAGTGAAACAGGTCAAACGAATTAGATTACATAAATAACACAAGTTATGTGTTCATGTTATTAAATCCTGTTATATGTGAATATATAATAGGAAGGGGAGTTGAATATAGTTCTAGAAGGCCTGGAAAAGAATTGGATATTATTGATAACTCTCCAAATTGAGGTAAGTTACCTAATTGATTGAACTTGTAGTTAAAGGACTCGGTGAGTCCACACTACAAGTAATTGTGCTTTTAGCATGTATACATGATTCGTTGAATTGGTTTATATTAATATAAATGATTGTGATTATTTGTCACACCCCCAAATTCCCACTTGTGGCAAATGTCCACGTGGATGTGACGTGTCCAGAATCACAGCTCAAGGTCATATAGAACACCTCTATATGCGTTTACAAATCCAGTGTTTGACACATACACAGAATAAAATAGTTTGCAGCGGAATAAAAGTTATCATAATATATTGCAGCGGAAATCAAATGTTTGACATGTGCAGCGGAAATAATTAATTGTTGACATAACATTGTTTAATACATAAACCAAACAAAATTTTTTTCAAAAGTTAAGCAAAAACAGGAATGCATGATGGCCCTAATGCTCGTTCCCCTATGGTGCATCTCTGAATGTCCATCAACTCCTCAGTTACCTGAGAATACAAGTTAGAAAAATGTCAACACAATGGTTGGTGAGTTCACAGGTTTTGATATACATATAGTAATGAAAAGTGTGTCATGCTGTTTATCAATGTTAGTACCGAGCCCTAGGCCCAAAGTGTCAGTGCGTCACTACCGAACTAGACTTGTTTGCTCTTGCCTCCGCTATGCCTCGTATACATAGCAAGTTAGGTCAGAATTTGCACGGGTTATGACACTCAGTCAACATGGTGCCCCGTGGGGTTAGTCATTCCCTAATGGATCCATCCAAACCTACCACGTTGTTCGTACATTAACGGTAAGACTTTGTGAGGGCTTGTAACGAGTTCAACACTTAATGTTTGTCCAATAAACCAGCATACACAATAGTGTTTGTACAGTAATAATGTTTGACTCGATGCAACTAGTATTCTCCCCCTATTTAAAAGCATTTGAAAAAGAGTAAAGAGGGGCCGTAAACTCACCTTAGTGATGAAGTAGTGTGTAAGCGTAAGCTCCTGAACGTCAAGTAGCACGTCTCGGTCACCGGCAACCTATATCGTATACCGTACGTGAGTTCGTGTAAGTGACCGTGCTAGTGTTCGTGTCAGTACTCATGTTTGTGTCCAACAACCCTTGGTTGTTCATGTTTGCCCGTGTCGGTCCACGATGACCGTGTTTGCTCGTGTTGGTCCACATTGACCATGTTTGACCATGTTTGACCGAAGTTGACCGTGTTTGACCAAGGTGGACCGTGTCAAGTCAACGACCCGTTGGTGAACCGTGTGACGGTTTGTGACTCGTGTAGCAATCGTGTAAGTGTTTGTCGTGTGCAAAACGCGTAGGTCGTGTTTATGGACAACTTACTATTTATAGTAAGTTTCCATTTTTAGAAAGTTCACAAAGCATGACGGTTTTATAGTTCTAGCATGTTCAATAGCCCTACGGGATCATGTTAACACATAGCACATCATCATACGGATTCACATAAGTCGTTTACAACATGTTAGTGCACAAAAGTTTCCTAAAATGGAAAGTTTCCATTTTTAGCATACGTGACATCGGAAACCATCTAACTTAGCATCTAATCATCATGTTATAACATATTAAGCCATTTAGCAAGCTCAAATCATTCAAAACGTTCATAAGTTGGTTCTTGTAAAAATAAAGTTACTAAATATAGTAACTTTCTAATTTTGCATAGAAATGACCATTTAACATTTCTAAACCAATTTTTATATCACCAATCATCATAATAAACCACTTAACACCATTTAATCATGTCATCTCATCCCAAATTATCATTTAACAACATTCTAACTAGAAAAGTTACTAAAAATAGTAACAATGCCAAATATGACTACAAACATCATCCAAACCATTTTCTAACAACCCAAATCATCATATTATCATCCTAACAACAATTCTACATACATGCATGTCCATAATTTCCATCAAATCATCATCTTGTAAAATAAAAGTTACTATTTATAGAAAGATTCATGAAAATCATAGTTTTACCCATTCTAACATCATCTAAGCATGAAATCCTCTTTCAATATCATCAAGAAATATATCTACATACTCATAATCATTCTAACCATCATGGATCATACATGCATGGCAATATAGTATCACAAAACATCATTTTAAGCATCAAGGTTCATACCCATCATCTTAGATCATCATAGATCATCATCTAAACACTTTAGATCATCAAGAAACATAGTGAAATCAACAAACCCAGAAGCTAAACTCGTGCATGTGCTTCAAAGGTGCTTGCATGTGTGAATGTAAGCATGCATGTGAGTGTAATAGGTGAGAAAATGGGTTTCAAGCATATAGCTACCTTCTAGAGCTTCAAAATCGTGGGGATGATGGCAAGAACAGCTCTCAATGCTCCTGGAAATGGTCTCACGACAGGTGCAAGCGAGTGATGGGTGTTTTAGGTGCTTCCCTTAACTCCTTGGGTCTCCAATCCTTCAAGATGAGCTTCAAACCTTCAAGGAGAGCTTCAACAATGGAGGTTTTTGAGTGAAGATGGTGATAGTAGGGGGTTCTGATCGAGATAAGCCGGAATAGTGGCGTGCAAGAGTGTTTAAAATGATTAGGATAGGTGAAATGATGGATTTTGTGGTTTTTAAGAAATTTTCTGCGATATAGCTGCCAGGCGTAACGCCTGACGTGGGGGTCTGACCCCGTCGTTACGCGCGGAAGCAGCCAGGTGAGGCGCTCCATTTCCGTCGCGCGCGCAACGCCTGACTTGGGTGCTCCGGGTCTGGCGTACCGCCTGGCCCATCCGTAAGGCCCAATAAGCTTGTTTTTGTTGTTCTGGCCCAATCTTGCCCGTTTCTCGATCATAGAACGTCGTTCGAGCGTCGTTTGGACTCTATCGGTCAATTGTTAGCCATAATTGTCTTGTGAGATGTTCATGTGCTTAAGTGTTGTGATGTTCACCAACGTTCGTGTGTTTTGACACGTGTGTGCTGTTCGTCGATAATTCCACGAATTAACTAGTCGTATGCCAGTGTTCATACTGTCGTGCCACGTGTCACACTAAATTAATCTAATTCTAGTGCCACGTGTACATAATGCATTTAAATAAACATTTAAATAAAATCAAAGCTGACCTGGAATTTACGGGGTGTCACATTATTGTTGTTGCATGATTCACAAGGTGTGTAAACATGTGGTGATCTACGAATGTGTAGATGTTAAATTGGTAATGTGCATGTTTTGATTCACAAGGTGTGTGAACATAAGACTTGCAATTCCAATGTAATTGATTCACAAGGTGTGTGAACAAACGGTGGATTGGTAATGTGCATGTTTTGATTCACAAGGTGTGTGAACATAAGACTTGCAATTCCAATGTAATTGATTCACAAGGTGTGTGAACAAACGGTGGATTGGTAATGTGCATGTTTTGATTCACAAGGTGTGTGAACATAAGACTTGCAATTCCAATGTAATTGATTCACAAGGTGTGTGAACAATAGGTGACCTATAAGGGAGTAGATATTTGAAATTCAAGTGTCAAATTGTAAATTGTGATTTTTGTGAAATATGATGCACAATCGGAGTTTTGTGTGTTTATATATGTGTTATATTGAATTATAATGATTGTGCATGAATGAGAGATATAATGAGGTTTTGGTTGAAAACGAACCGTTAGTAAATCGTTTTGTATGTGATTGACCGTTGTTGTCAAATTTTATTTGAAACCTCATTAGTGTATCCATATGGTATTATGGAATACACTGGGTGAATTAGTGCGGTAATCTTACTTAGTTCTAACGAACTAATGGTGAATTTAAATGTGGTGTTTACAGGTACAAATGAGTCGGGTGATCGGGAATAGAACATAAAGGCTCGTATGATGGTTTTAAATGTTAATAACCAAACAGTTGTGAAACTTTTGTGTAATAATGATTTGGTGGAGTTTGTAAACATAGTTAAACTTTGTTTAACGGGTGTTAGTAAATAGTATGTTTATAGATGTGTAAAACACAAAAGTTGTTTTTACTGGGACCTAATGTAATTTATTAAATATTGGCGTAAAATGTCCAGAGAGGACATGAAAGTGACAAGGGTGTCAAACATTACCATCACCTCCATAACTGAAATCATCTGCATGAAAATTTTAATCTTTGTTCTTGACATTGAGCCATTTTTTGATTGGTTTGGGCCATGAAACCTTCACCATCATTAACTTAAAATCAAACTCTTCAAATTTCAAACCATAATAATACCATTTTGATGGGAAAAAAACCTTGTTTTCTTGTACATTTCATCTCTCATTGCTACAAATCCTCATAAACATGAACACCCACCAAGTTAATTGTAGAATAACCAAGTTTTTAATTCACATAAGATTCCTAAAAATTGGTTCATTTTTTGTTTGACTAAGTGTGATTTGATTTCATCCCAAATGAATTAAAGAAAGATGAAATAGATACAAATAATCTATAGCTTAAAATCCATAGAATTGTACCAGATGAAATGGGAAATGTTAGCACTGGTTTGGTTGCTTCTAGCAAACAAAGATGTATGTGGTACCTTAAGTAACTCGTTCACATCCAAATACCCAAAGAATAAAAGCCCTAAATAAAATGTAAACATAAAAATATGTAGCTTAAAAACCAAAGAACTATATGAACGAATGAATATAATGTAATTACTCACACATATTGTTTATTTAATCCAAAGAACACAAGCAAAATCTAAAACTCTTAAACCAGATTGTGTACTAAAACCAAATATTTTTCTAATTAATAAGAATACGGATTTCAAGTATCAATAGATTTACATACCAGACTGTAAAATGAAGCAACCATGAACTACCATTACGATAGCGATTCAGAATCGTTATATGGTTCCGTATGACATCCAGTTTCGTGAGCCATAACTTAGCATGATCCGTAAGTGGAACCAAAATTACCTGTGGAAATGAAGGGGAAAGAAATAAAATTTTACAAATTTAAACATAAGAATCTTCAGCTTAAGATCCAAATAACTGTACGAACGAATGAATATAATGTAATTACTCACACATATTGTTTATTTAATCCAAATAACACAAGCAAAACCTAAAACCCTCCAAACCAGATTGTGTACTAAAACCTAATAATTTTCTAATTATTAAGAACATGTATTTCAAGTATTAATAGATTTCAATACCAGACTGTAAAATGAAGCAACCATGAACTCCCATTCCGACTGTGATTCAGAATCGTTACAAGACTGTAAAAGTAACCAAGCAGAAGATCCCGTTCCAGTTGGGATTTTGTTGAACCCTGACATAGCAGGCCTCTTTTGTGCTTCCATCAACTTTCTAGAATCTTCTACTGCCTATTAAGCCCTGATTGGAGCTTTCGGTCACTTTCAGGCAATTTAAGATATGGTTTATTGCCTCGAGAGGCTGTTTGCAAAGGAAAAAATAGGTGGCGTGAAAGGAATGAGAGATTAGGTTTAGAAAACGAAAAACAGTTAAACATACGAGGGACTTGGATTCTTCCATAAAGATCCGCGTGTAAATATCAATCGGGTATGGGTCAAAACTCAAAACATAAAATAAGGAGTGTGATAAGTTGCCAAGTAGATGATGTGTATGTTATAAGATTACATGTGGCAAATTGAGATGTTTATTTATTAAAATAAGAAGATTTATTATTATTATTATTAGTATTTCCTTATTGTTATTTATTGTTATTATTATTATTATTATTATTTATTATTATTATTTATTGTTATTTTATTATTTTTATTTATTGTCATTATCGTAATTTGTTTTATTTTTTCAGCCTTCGGACATGTCTTCTTCTGATGAGATAGAGTTTGTTGATGACGATATGGGACAGCCACATGTTGATGATCAAGATGTCGAGCATTTCGACGAGCTTATGGACCACCCCTGGTTGCAGTTTCCTCAGGGGACGAGCGCGCGTAATAGGCGCGATCGACTCCTGAAGAAGGAGATGGGCAACCAGAAGGCCATTGACTACGATTTGCTGGCCGAACTTGGCCAGCAGGAGAGGATGACGGCGATCATTGGCGAGGACACACCACGGTCTCGTCTGTTTGAGATGACGTATGCTCCACAGTACCGACTCATCACGATGGACTTTCTTTCGACATTCGGGTACAGGCCTCAGGCTCCTAATTTCCAGCCACAGCCAGGTCAGCCGCAGCAGGCGGAGGTATCCTTCAGACTCTGCGGATTTGCGTACCACCTGTCTTTGGCAGAGTTTGGGAGTGTGTTAGGTCTGTACTCCGAGGAGGAGACTCATATGCCGATCTACACGACGGCAATTCATACAGCTGACGACGCCGTCGTCAGTGCTTGGTGGCCTCGGATTGGCGACAATGCCTTTGTCCGCAGCGCCCAGGTCACGCGTATTCGTGACCCGCTCATAAGGTATTTGCACCGGTGCATTGCCTCGTCTGTTACAGGACGTGGCATAAGCCAGGAGTGGTGCACTTCACATGATTTTTTTTTTTTTGTATTGTATATTGAGTGGGAGACTGTGTGTGACAATCCGACTTTTCAAGTTAACCTTGTTAACCTCCGTAGGCCCAATAAGACCAATTAAGGCCCAACAAGACAGGATAGGTCCAAGGAAATCAAGGAAGGCCCAACAGAGTTAAAGTAGGCCCAGTAAGGACAGTGTAGGCCCAGTAAGGCCCAGGGAGGCCCAATGAGATCTAGGAAGGCCCAGTAAGGTTAAAATAGGACCAATGAGTTCAAATGAGGCCCAATTGTAGTTAAGGAGCCCAATTGGGATAATTTAACTTAACAACGAGTTAAATGACCCCATTTAATGACAATTCGGAATTTTCGGTTTAACTTTGTTAACCGAAATGTTAAGTTATTGGTCTAGAATGATTTCTAAGGGTTTGAATTAAGTGAAATAAGTCTAAAACACTTAGATTATAAGGTTTTAGCTTGTAAATAATTATAAGTGGCAATTTTGACTTTTATTAGTCAAAATTTCGACTAGAACATCAAAGGGATTTGAAATTCGAAATCGATAGGCCATTATAATCGAATTTAATCTGTTATAATTAGTATCTTAATGATTAGTAACGGTTACAGGCGAAATTATCATCATCATCATCAATCGAATTTAAGGTTCAATAAGACCAAAAGTCGTAACCGTTCACGGTTACAATAGGAAATCACATCATCAAGCTACAATACTTCGAATTGATCATTCAGAATCATCAATCGGCACTCTCAGAACCTGAAGCATATACCAATTTAATCCCAGAAGCCGTGGGTAGAAGAACACGATCTAGAGTCGACCGAATACTCACTCAAAAGTCGAGATACATCAATTAGGCGCCAAATCAAGTAAGTGATCATTTCTATAACACCTAAAAGGGCCGACTAGAGTTAAACTTAAGGCAATTTTGATTTATAATATCGTATTCTTTGAACTTGGATTCTAGGGTTCTTAATATAATACGATTTGGGGATTTCGATCGGGATGACTATAAAAATGAAATTCAATAGTACCATTAGCTTCAGAAACCTCCGAATAAGCTAATCTATGTTTCAATTTCATGAAGCCATAACGAATTGATCGAGTCCGATTGTTAGGGTTCTTGATAAGAACATAATTGGGGGTTTCGACTTAAATAGGTTAGATGTTCAAATTAATTGATATCCATAGTATCAGATAGTTCCGATCAAACATAAGCATGTATTAATTTGAGGTTCTAGTATCAGATTTTATGATTTCGATAATTAGGGTTCTAAGAGTTAAAAGATTTGGGGGTTTTGGGTTAAACGAACGTAATGTTCAAATTAATCGACCCAAGTAGGTTCGGAATTTGTTGTTCAATGAAAACCCTATGGTTTGAATGTTAATCGGGTTCGAAATGTGGATCAATGGGAGATAACATGCTTCGGCTATATTATGGAATGGGATTTGGATTGGAAGAGGATTTAAAACAATTATTTCCTGATAACCATCGCGAAACCCTAGCGGGCTGAGATGGTAGATGCGGTGTGTTTGGTGTTGAGGGTCGCGGGTTCGAGTCCCGGCCCAACCATATTTTTAGGTTTTAAAAATTAATTTTGTATTTTGAGCATAACTTATTCGTTTCAAGTCCGATTCGATCCGTTCAAGTTGCGTTGGAACCGTAACGAGAATACGAACGTGTTGAAACGATAAAATTTATATTTTAGTCCGAAAACGAAATCGCGTATAATTGCGTTTATTTAAATAAAATCGTATAGGATTTTATTTAAACGATTTCAAAGGCACGCGTACTCACGTATGCGTATTCCTAACACTTTAACATACGTATGTTGATACGTATGTGATGTCAAGCACAAAACGACATTTCGAATAACACTAGGTTATTGTTTAATCACAGATTCTTCGTAGAGGATTTCTACGCAAGTTCACACGTAATTGATCATTCTACTATTATCAAAGGTGCGTACACGGCCCCTTTCTTATTTTAAACTGTTTTGGGGGAGAAAACATGTGCAACAAACCGATTTTTAGATACATATCACTTGCATGAGTTATCTGTTTACATTATGTGACAACATATCAATTTGAAAGTCCTTACACACCTCGAACCGTTTAGTTTGCTGTAATGCAAAGCGTGGTAGTTGGAAATAGATCTATTAGGTTTGACAAACCTCACCTGGTAGATGGGATCTACGCAGGTGTTTGACTGACCAAACACAATTATTACTATTGTTGTGATAGACAATAGTGGCAAGGCGAAAACATGCTATAGCATGGCAATCAGTCAGCTTCGGTGTCGAACACGTATGTAAATAGTTTATATGACTAGCTATCATGACTGTGCATTTGTGATTATGTTATCTACAACTTATTATTCAAACTGATGTTTTGAACACTATGATTATTTAAAACCTGTGTTATGCACCAACCTTTGTGTTGACTTGAATTGCATGTTTTCTCAGGACGCTAAGGCGCGCGTAACAGCTGGCATGGACTAGGGAGATAGAGTCTCATGCATTATAAACACTTTGAACATTTGAAATTGAATATTTCAGTATTTTGATTTGTAATGTTTTACTTATCAACAGTTTATTGGTTTTGATTTGAAACGCTTCCGCAACTTTTTGTAAACTCTGAATATTATGTTTTAAAGACCAATGTATGTTTTGAAATTCATATAGAGGTCTTCGCTATGTCTAATGATCTGAGATCCTGGTTTGTCACGTTCCCAAACGGTATGATTCCGTTAGTTGAAATTGGGGGTGTGACACTGTGCAACCTTGCACGTTGTCTGGCGGAGTACTTTAGCACATATTACCACCGCCAGGAGAGGGGGCTGATCTTCGGGGGGTGTATGTGATCCGTATTGCTCGTTTTAACGGGCTTATAGATTTGGAGCCTGCTGGTATGGAGGCCTTTCATCCTTTTCATTTAGATCGACGGACGGTGCTGGGCATGCGTATCGCACAGAGTTTCCCACGGCTCGGGCCTCGATTTTCGCTCGAGAGGGGGGTCAATTGGCAGCCGGGGCCAAATGACCTCCATTACAGAGATGAGGACCCTATGCCTCAGCAGCCACAGCAGCAGCCCCAGCCACCCATGTGACAATCCGACTTTTCGAATTAATCTCGTTAACTGAAAATAGCGAGATCACAAGCCCAACAAGACAAATGTAGGCTCAATGAGTCAAAGTAGGCCCAATAAGACAAATGTAGGCCCAAGGAGCCAAGGTGGGCCCAATAAGGCAAGAGTAGGCCCATTGAGATCTAGGTAGGCCCAATGAGGCCCAAGATAGGCCCAGTTATAGTTATGAGGCCCAATTGGATTAATTTGGCCCAATAATGTTATAAGTAGCCTAATTAGTGACAATTCGATATTTTCGGGATTAACTCGGTTAGCAATAATTAGCTGAAATGTGTATAATGATTAAAAATTAAATTAGAAAGTTTAGGCTTGAACAAAATAGAGCACAATACACTTAGATTATAAGAAATTGACTTATGGTTAGACTAATTATCCAATTTTGACTAGAAAAGTCAAAATTCAGCCAAGAAGGATTGGGGGAATTCGAAATTCACATCAATAGGCCATCATAATTCGAAATTCACATCAATAGGCCTAGACTATGACTGCTAGACATTAGACACATCTGTTAATACGTATTGCTTAGAAATTACATATGACACTATGTAATTGACTTGTTTACGTATTCCATGGCACTGTACTTACATATGGTATTATGTAACAGGCATGGCTTCATCATCAGTCCCATACATTATTATTGATGATTCCGAGGATGAGGAGCCGATAGTTCCGGCACCACCATCATCACCACCACCACCTATTCCATCACCTCCACCGTATGAGATGGATGACTCCGATCCAGAGGAGGATCCGGAGGAGGACCCAGAGGAGGATCCGGAGGAGGATCCAGATGAGGACTCAGACGAGGATCCCGACGAGGATCTAGAGGAGAACCCGGATGAGGATCCGGAGGAGGAGGAGGGCACTCAACAGATTCCTGCTGAGGGACCTTCTACACATTCACCACCAGCACTAGATGCTCCTGAGCCTAAGAGGCGAAGGACGGACGCGGAGGAGATCACCAAGTTGCGCGAGGACTTGGATGAGACAGAAGACAAGCTTATACAGAGATCTCATGAGTTATGGGATGCCATTGAGAGGCAAGATGAACTTGCCCATCTAGTTCATGACATGCGGGATGAGATGGTGAACATGATTGGTCGTCTCGACGCTGCAGAGAACCGAGCTTTGTTCTTGGAGGGTAGAGTAGAAGCTTTGGAGGATTTGGTGGCCTCTGAGAATGAGGAGGAGGATGAGGAGGAAGAAGGGGAGGAACCAGCACCAGTTGCTGAGTCCGATCCTGAATCCACCGTTGAGGACGATTGATTGTTTTCATTTCTTTCTTGTTTTGTTTAAACTTATTAGGAACGGGTTGTGTTCCTACATTAGTAGTCGGAAACTTTGTATTTCATTTCAAAAGTATTGTACTCAAAGAAAGTTTCTATTTATGGAAGGATTATTGTTTGTTTCCAACAACTGTGTTGATTATATTACATGTTGTGTTTGTTGTTTTACTTACACATGTCACATTAGATTTTGACTTCGTGCTAACACTTCTTGTAAATAGGAACTAATGGCTGAGGGAAATGTTCATATGACTGTTGCTGAGCTCAATGAGCTAATCAACAACAGAGTTGCAGAGGCAATCGCACAGTATGCTCAGACTCACAACACAGGGCCACCGGGTCCAGCTGGGGGATTGATTAACCCACAAGTCTGCACGTTCAAGATGTTTTTGGACTGCAAACCACACAATTTCAAAGGGTCGGAGGGGGCCATTGGACTCCTTCGGTGGATTGAAAAGGCTGAGTCTGTATTCGAAATGTGCAACTGCCCTAATGAAAGCAAGGTGAAATTTGCTACGGGAACATTGGAGGGTCCAGCATTAACCTGGTGGAACTCGAATGTTCAGACTCTGGGATTGGGTGAGGCAAATGCCTTAACCTGGGATGATTTCAAAACTTTACTGCGAGAGGAGTACTGTCCTCGCAGTGAAATGCAGAAGTTGGAAGAAGAGTATTGACACCTCAAGATGGAGGGGTCAAACATTGAAGAATACACAACCAGGTCACATGAGTTGGCCAGACTGCTACCACACATGGCTACTCCAGCCAGTAAGTGGATTGAAAGATACATTGGAGGACTAGTGCCTCAGATTCAAGGGTTGGTAACTTCAGCAAATCCCACCACCATCCAACAAGCTTTTCGTCTAGCACATCAGCTTACGGATCAGGCAGTGTTGCAGGGGACTCTGCCTAAGCGAACATCTGCTACCAAGGTGGGAGACCATAAGAGAAAGTGGGAGAGTAACAACTTCAAGGGCAACAACCAACAATCACATCAGCAAAACAGGAAACAAGACTCAAACAAGTCTTATCATGGTTCAAACAGTGGTCAGCAATCATCATCATCGGGGGGGCTATATTGGTAAGCACCCCAAGTGCAACAAATGTGGTTATCATCATGCGGGTAACCAGTGTGACAGAGCTAAGTGCCAGAGGTGTGGCAAGATTGGGCATGCGGCTAAGGATTGTCGCGGGGAGCTACAGAACAACAACAACCAGAACAATAACCAGAATAACGCTCAGAAGGGTTGTTTTGAGTGTGGCAAAATGGGACATTTTAAGAAGGATTGCCCACAGCTCAAGAAAGGCGGGGACAATAATGCCAATGGCAATGGAAATGGCAACGGTAGTGGCAATGGCACCAACAACAATAACAACAATAACAACAATAACAACAACAACAACGGTGCTAGAGGCAGGGCGTTTGTGATTGGAGGACGTCAAGCGCGGGAGGATCCCAACATTGTCACGGGTACGTTCCTCTTAAATAATCACTATGCCTCTATGTTATTTGACACTGGTGCCGACCGGAGTTTTGTATCTAGTTCACTTGCTAAGTCACTAGATGTTAGTCCCGCTGCCTTAGATAGTCCCTATACTGTGGAGTTAGCTGATGGTAAGTTGATTGTAGTAGAAAACATTTATAAGGGATGTATCCTTGATTTGATGGGTCAGACATTAGAGATTGATTTGATGCCTATTGCCTTAGGCAGTTTTGATGTAGTCATTGGCATGGACTGGTTGTCCAAGAACCAGGCTGAAATTGTATGCCATGAAAAGATTGTTTGCATACCTCTTCCGCAGGGAGAGACATTATATGTACAAGGCGAGAAGAGCAGCACGCCACTGCGTCTCATATCTTGTATGAAAGCACACAAATGTCTGCGGAAAGGTCATACGGCAGTTATAGCACTTATAACTGAAAAGCCGGTAGCTGAGAGGAAGCTTGAAAATATACCTGTAGTTTGTGAGTTTCCGGAGGTATTTCCAGAAGACTTGTCGGGATTACCGCCTGTCAGACAGGTGGAATTCCGAATCGATCTTACACCAGACGCAGCACCGATAGCTAGGGCACCTTATCGACTTGCACCGTCAGAGATGCAAGAGTTATCCACGCAATTGCAAGAGTTGTTGGATAAGGGTTTCATACGACCTAGTTTTTCACCATGGGGAGCTCCAGTTTTGTTTGTGAAGAAGAAGGACGGGACTTTCCGTATGTGTATCGATTACCGGGAATTGAATAAGGTTACTATCAAGAACCGGTATCCGTTACCCAGGATTGACGATCTGTTTGATCAATTGCAAGGTTCGAGTTACTACTCGAAGATTGATCTCAGGTCGGGTTATCATCAACTAAGAGTCCAGGAGGAGGATATTCCAAAGACAGCATTTAGGACGCGCTATGGCCATTATGAGTTCTTGGTCATGCCATTTGGGTTGACAAACGCTCCAGCTGTATTCATGGATCTCATGAATCGTGTTTGTAAACCTTATCTTGATAAGTTTGTCATAGTTTTCATCGATGACATTCTCATCTATTCAAAGTCTGAGGAGGAACACGCTGAACATCTTCGATAACTGTTAGAGCTATTGAAGCAAGAACAGCTGTACGCTAAGTTCTCGAAATGTGATTTCTGGATGCGAGAAGTACAGTTCTTGGGTCATATAGTTAATGAAAAGGGTATACATGTTGATCCAGCAAAGATTGAAGCGATTAAGAATTGGGAAGCGCCAAAGACCCCTACCAAGGTACGACAATTCCTTGGTTTGGCGGGTTATTATCGACGATTCATTGAAGGTTTCTCAAAGATCGCTCAACCACTTACAGCTCTGACGCACAAGGGAACAAAGTATAACTGGACGGATAAACAGGAAGCTGCATTCCAGTTATTGAAACAGAAGCTCTGCAGTGCACCGATTCTGTCTTTACCAGAAGGAACGGAAGACTTTGCGGTGTATTGTGACGCATCTGGACAGGGTTTGGGATGTGTATTGATGCAACGGGATAAAGTGATCGCTTATGCTTCCAGACAACTACGAACACACGAAAAGAATTACACTACTCATGACTTGGAGTTAGGAGCAGTGGTTTTTGCTTTAAAGATTTGGAGGCATTACTTGTATGGAACTAAGTGTACTATTTATACTGATCATAAGAGTTTGCAACATATCTTTGATCAGAAGGAGCTTAACATGAGGCAACGACGATGGGTTGAATTGTTGAACGATTATGAGTGTGCGATTAAGTATCACCCGGGAAAGGCTAATGTCGTAGCCGATGCTTTGAGCAGAAAAGATACAACGGGAACAAGACGGGTTCGTGCACTTATGATGACAATACATACTGACTTACCAGACAAAGTACACAGTGCTCAGATTGAGGCTTTGAAAACGGAAAACTTGGTACAGGAATCTCTACGTGGGATGGAAACACAGTTGGATGTCAAGTCTGATGGAATTCGTTATTTCATTGATAGACTTTGGATACCTTTGTATGGAGGTTTAAGGGAACTCGTGATGGACGAAGCACACAAGTCCAGATATTCAGTCCATCCGGGATCAGATACGATGTATCACGACTTGAAGGCACTGTATTGGTGGCCTCACATGAAAGCTGATATTGCTAAGTACGTTAGCAAATGTTTGACTTGTTCGAAAGTCAAAGTTGAATATCAGAAACCATCTGGTTTACTGCAACAACCAGAGATACCGATGTGGAAGTGGGAACAGATTTCGATGGATTTCATTACTAAGTTACCCCGTACACCGAGTGGTTGTGATACGATATGGGTAATTGTCGATCGATTAACGAAATCTGCACACTTCTTAGCAATCAAAGAAACTGACAAGATGGAGAAATTGACTCGCATTTACATCAAGGAAGTAGTAGCACGGCATGGTGTGCCAATCTCTATCATATCAGATCGGGATGCCCGGTTTACTTCCAATTTTTGGAAATCTCTTCATAAGTCATTGGGGACTCGCTTGGATATGAGTACCGCTTATCACCCACAGACCGACGGTCAAAGTGAACGAACGATTCAAACGCTCGAGGATATGTTACGAGCTTGTGTAATTGATTTTGGTGATAGTTGGGAGAATCATTTACCGTTGGTGGAATTCTCTTACAATAATAGTTATCATACAAGCATTCAAGCAGCACCGTTTGAAGCTTTGTATGGTCGCAAATGTCGTTCACCAGTTTGCTGGGCTGAAATTGGTGACAGTCAGATTACAGGTCCTGAACTGGTGCACGAAACAACAGAGAAGATAGTTCAAATCCGAAATCGTATGGCAGCGGCTCGGGATCGACAGAAGAGTTATGCAGACAAACGTCGCAAGCCGTTGGAATTTCAAGTAGGAGACCGAGTTCTTCTAAAAGTATCACCTTGGAAAGGTGTGATACGATTCGGCAAGCGCGGGAAGCTTAGTCCACGTTACGTAGGACCTTTTGAGATTCTGAAAAGGATTGGTCCGGTTGCGTACCAACTCAAACTACCGGATGAACTCAGTGGAGTTCATGATGTGTTTCATGTGTCGAATTTAAAGAAATGTCTTTCTGATGAGACATTGATTATACCATTGGAAGAAATACAAGTAGATGAACAGTTGCGATTCATTGAAGAACCGGCGGAAATCATGGATCGAGAGGTCAAACAACTGAAGCAAAGCAAGATTCCGATAGTCAAAGTCCGATGGAATTCAAGACGGGGTCCTGAATTCACATGGGAACGGGAAGATCAAATGATGAAGAAATATCCTCATCTATTCAAGACAGCTACTGCTAACACTGAGAGCGCACGTTAAATTTCGGGACGAAATTTCCTTCAACAAGGGGATGACGTGATGCTTTCACACATCAACACTGCAAATTTCAAACTGTAAGCACAAACGTTTTATTTATTCAATTGATTTTGTTACAAATATTTGTGCTACATTACATTTTATATGTTTTATGTGCTACATTTCATATGTTACATGTTATGGTAGTACATACACGATTGGTTACATACATTTTGCTATGTGCGGGGTTGCATAGTACATTGGTTACATACACTTTGCTATGTGCGGGGTTGCATAGTACAAACAGTTTCAGACACTCACTATGTGTGAGGTTACACAACACAGTATGATCAAACACAAACAGTCACAGTTAGGTGAACTAACTAGTGTACACGCAAAACAGTTACATTGAAAGATCACAATTAAGTTGTGATGTTGCAAGCATTAGACTTTGTGTGTGAGTACACACAAGCACACAGAATGATCAAATCACACTAACACGTACGATTTAAACTCGTAAGTAGTTTTCTGACTACTCTTAACACTTGCTAATTTTCGGGACGAAAATTCCTTCAACAAGGGGATGATGTGACAATCCGACTTTTCAAGTTAACCTTGTTAACCTCCGTAGGCCCAATAAGACCAATTAAGGCCCAACAAGACAGGATAGGTCCAAGGAAATCAAGGAAGGCCCAACAGAGTTAAAGTAGGCCCAGTAAGGACAGTGTAGGCCCAGTAAGGCCCAGGGAGGCCCAATGAGATCTAGGAAGGCCCAGTAAGGTTAAAATAGGACCAATGAGTTCAAATGAGGCCCAATTGTAGTTAAGGAGCCCAATTGGGATGATTTAACTTAACAACGAGTTAAATGACCCCATTTAATGACAATTCGGAATTTTCGGTTTAACTTTGTTAACCGAAATGTTAAGTTATTGGTCTAGAATGATTTCTAAGGGTTTGAATTAAGTGAAATAAGTCTAAAACACTTAGATTATAAGGTTTTAGCTTGTAAATAATTATAAGTGGCAATTTTGACTTTTATTAGTCAAAATTTCGACTAGAACATCAAAGGGATTTGAAATTCGAAATCGATAGGCCATTATAATCGAATTTAATCTGTTATAATTAGTATCTTAATGATTAGTAACGGTTACAGGCGAAATTATCATCATCATCATCAATCGAATTTAAGGTTCAATAAGACCAAAAGTCGTAACCGTTCACGGTTACAATAGGAAATCACATCATCAAGCTACAATACTTCGAATTGATCATTCAGAATCATCAATCGGCACTCTCAGAACCTGAAGCATATACCAATTTAATCCCAGAAGCCGTGGGTAGAAGAACACGATCTAGAGTCGACCGAATACTCACTCAAAAGTCGAGATACATCAATTAGGCGCCAAATCAAGTAAGTGATCATTTCTATAACACCTAAAAGGGCCGACTAGAGTTAAACTTAAGGCAATTTTGATTTATAATATCGTATTCTTTGAACTTGGATTCTAGGGTTCTTAATATAATACGATTTGGGGATTTCGATCGGGATGACTATAAAAATGAAATTCAATAGTACCATTAGCTTCAGAAACCTCCGAATAAGCTAATCTATGTTTCAATTTCATGAAGCCATAACGAATTGATCGAGTCCGATTGTTAGGGTTCTTGATAAGAACATAATTGGGGGTTTCGACTTAAATAGGTTAGATGTTCAAATTAATTGATATCCATAGTATCAGATAGTTCCGATCAAACATAAGCATGTATTAATTTGAGGTTCTAGTATCAGATTTTATGATTTCGATAATTAGGGTTCTAAGAGTTAAAAGATTTGGGGGTTTTGGGTTAAACGAACGTAATGTTCAAATTAATCGACCCAAGTAGGTTCGGAATTTGTTGTTCAATGAAAACCCTATGGTTTGAATGTTAATCGGGTTCGAAATGTGGATCAATGGGAGATAACATGCTTCGGCTATATTATGGAATGGGATTTGGATTGGAAGAGGATTTAAAACAATTATTTCCTGATAACCATCGCGAAACCCTAGCGGGCTGAGATGGTAGATGCGGTGTGTTTGGTGTTGAGGGTCGCGGGTTCGAGTCCCGGCCCAACCATATTTTTAGGTTTTAAAAATTAATTTTGTATTTTGAGCATAACTTATTCGTTTCAAGTCCGATTCGATCCGTTCAAGTTGCGTTGGAACCGTAACGAGAATACGAACGTGTTGAAACGATAAAATTTATATTTTAGTCCGAAAACGAAATCGCGTATAATTGCGTTTATTTAAATAAAATCGTATAGGATTTTATTTAAACGATTTCAAAGGCACGCGTACTCACGTATGCGTATTCCTAACACTTTAACATACGTATGTTGATACGTATGTGATGTCAAGCACAAAACGACATTTCGAATAACACTAGGTTATTGTTTAATCACAGATTCTTCGTAGAGGATTTCTACGCAAGTTCACACGTAATTGATCATTCTACTATTATCAAAGGTGCGTACACGGCCCCTTTCTTATTTTAAACTGTTTTGGGGGAGAAAACATGTGCAACAAACCGATTTTTAGATACATATCACTTGCATGAGTTATCTGATTACATTATGTGACAACATATCAATTTGAAAGTCCTTACACACCTCGAACCGTTTAGTTTGCTGTAATGCAAAGCGTGGTAGTTGGAAATAGATCTATTAGGTTTGACAAACCTCACCTGGTAGATGGGATCTACGCAGGTGTTTGACTGACCAAACACAATTATTACTATTGTTGTGATAGACAATAGTGGCAAGGCGAAAACATGCTATAGCATGGCAATCAGTCAGCTTCGGTGTCGAACACGTATGTAAATAGTTTATATGACTAGCTATCATGACTGTGCATTTGTGATTATGTTATCTACAACTTATTATTCAAACTGATGTTTTGAACACTATGATTATTTAAAACCTGTGTTATGCACCAACCTTTGTGTTGACTTGAATTGCATGTTTTCTCAGGACGCTAAGGCGCGCGTAACAGCTGGCATGGACTAGGGAGATAGAGTCTCATGCATTATAAACACTTTGAACATTTGAAATTGAATATTTCAGTATTTTGATTTGTAATGTTTTACTTATCAACAGTTTATTGGTTTTGATTTGAAACGCTTCCGCAACTTTTTGTAAACTCTGAATATTATGTTTTAAAGACCAATGTATGTTTTGAAATTCATATAGAGGTCTTCGCTATGTCTAATGATCTGAGATCCTGGTTTGTCACGTTCCCAAACGGTATGATTCCGTTAGTTGAAATTGGGGGTGTGACACTGTGCAACCTTGCACGTTGTCTGGCGGAGTACTTTAGCACATATTACCACCGCCAGGAGAGGGGGCTGATCTTCGGGGGGTGTATGTGATCCGTATTGCTCGTTTTAACGGGCTTATAGATTTGGAGCCTGCTGGTATGGAGGCCTTTCATCCTTTTCATTTAGATCGACAGACGGTGCTGGGCATGCGTATCGCACAGAGTTTCCCACGGCTCGGGCCTCGATTTTCGCTCGAGAGGGGGGTCAATTGGCAGCCGGGGCCAAATGACCTCCATTACAGAGATGAGGACCCTATGCCTCAGCAGCCACAGCAGCAGCCCCAGCCACCCATGTGACAATCCGACTTTTCGAATTAATCTCGTTAACTGAAAATAGCGAGATCACAAGCCCAACAAGACAAATGTAGGCTCAATGAGTCAAAGTAGGCCCAATAAGACAAATGTAGGCCCAAGGAGCCAAGGTGGGCCCAATAAGGCAAGAGTAGGCCCATTGAGATCTAGGTAGGCCCAATGAGGCCCAAGATAGGCCCAGTTATAGTTATGAGGCCCAATTGGATTAATTTGGCCCAATAATGTTATAAGTAGCCTAATTAGTGACAATTCGATATTTTCGGGATTAACTCGGTTAGCAATAATTAGCTGAAATGTGTATAATGATTAAAAATTAAATTAGAAAGTTTAGGCTTGAACAAAATAGAGCACAATACACTTAGATTATAAGAAATTGACTTATGGTTAGACTAATTATCCAATTTTGACTAGAAAAGTCAAAATTCAGCCAAGAAGGATTGGGGGAATTCGAAATTCACATCAATAGGCCATCATAATTGAATTAGATCGGTTATAATCAGTATCTCAAGGGTTAGTAACGGTTATCAGGTGTAATTATCATCATCATCAATCAAATTAATGGCCAAATGATGCCAAAAGTTGAAACCGAAGTCGGTAGGCATTAAATTCATGAAATTCGATCACATTCTTCACAATTGAAACCACATAGTTGCTGATTGGTGCTATTAGAAGCTATTACAAACAACGATTTCATTCAACAACTTGTGGGGAGAGAGATTCGATTGAAGGGGCGACGAACTTAGGGCTCGAAAGTGATCTACAACAATTGGACATTGAATCAAGTAAGTAATCATCCTTATTCTTTCTAACATGGCCGACTAAGAATAAGCACATCATAATTTCAGTCTTTAACATCGGATGATTGAAAATCGAGTTTCTAGGGTTCTTAGATAAACCGAATTGGGGGTTTTCACCTTAATGAGTATTAAAATCAAATTGATGTACATGTATAGTTTCAGAAGGGTTCGATTAAGCTAACCCATAAATCAATTTAAATTAATGATATCGAATTGATTGAATTCTAGTTTCTAGGGCTCGTTATAAGCACGAAATTGGGATTTTGATTCATACGAGTTTAAGAATGAAATTGATTGTTATGGTTAGTTTCAGAGTAAACCGATCAAGTTAACCCACCTGCCAATTTCATGAATCATGCGCGAATTTATTGATTTTGAGTTCTAGGGTTCTTCGGGTTAAACGGTTTGGGGGTTTTAATGGTAACGAGTTTTAAAATCGAATTAATTGGTATGAATGGGTTCTTAGAACTATGTTGAAGAAAATCTGATGATTTTACGGCTTGAGGTAAACGAATTCGATGAAATCGAATGATGGGTTTTAGAAATCAAGTTCGAACCTGTGTACTTCCAATTAAATGGGTTATACTGTTTTGTTTTCGAATTAAATTCATATATAGACTAGGTTGAATACCCAGAAACGAAGCCCTATGGTTTTAAGGGCTAATGAGTTCGAATTATGGGTCAATTGGGACTCCATTTGCTTCGGCTATAATATCAAAAAGGAAATCATTTTGATGAGTAGTTAAAACAATTTATTTCTGAATACTTGTGCGATACCCTAGCGGGCGAGACTGGTAAGGTGTGTGTGTGTTGTGAGTGATAGGTCGCGGGTTCGAGCCTTAGGGCTGCCGGTTTTTGATTTAAAACCCAATTTTTGTATTTTAATCATAACTTTCTCGTTCTAACTCCGTTTTGATCCATTCAAATTGCGTTAGAACCAGAATTCTGCCCCGAATGTTTTAGAATAATAAAATTCATATTTTAGATCGGAAACGAAATCGCGTATAATTACGATTATTTAAATAAAATCAAATAGGATTTTATTTAAACGAATTCAAAAATTCGTGTACATTCGTATGTACATTTTTAACACTTTAACATACGTGTGTTGACACGTATGTGATTCTAAGTATAAGATGACATTCCAAATAACTTTAGGTTATTGTTTAAATCACAGATCCTTCGTAAGAGGATTATTTACACGAGCTCACATAGTTGATCATTCTGCAACCATCAAAGGTGCGTACATGGCCCCTTTCTTATTTTGAACTGTTTTGGGGGAGAAAACATGTGCAACAAACTCTTTTTAGATACATATCACTTGCATGAGTTAGCTGTTTACATTATGTGACAACATAGCATTTAAAAGTCCTTACACACTTCGAATCGTTTAGTTTGCCGTAGCGCAAAGCGTGGTAGTTGGAAATAGATCTATTAGGTTTGACAAACCTCACCTGGTAGATGGGATCTACGCAGGTGTTTGACTGACCAAACACACATTACTATTGTTCGTGCTAGACAATAGTGGCAAGGCAAAAACATGCTATTGCATGGCAATCGTCAGCTTCGGTGTCGACCACTTATGTAAATAGTTTATATGACTAGCTATCATGACTATGCATGTGTGATTATGTTATCTGCAAACTTGATATTCAAACTGTTGTTTTGAACATTGTGAATACTTAAAAACCTGTGTTATGCACCAACCTTTGTGTTGACTTGATTTACATGTTTTCTCAGGACGCTAAGGTGCGCAACAAAGCTGGCATGGACTAGGAGATAGATTCACATGCATGTTTTACATTTATATTGTTTAAGTAACACATTTGGGAATTTTGTTTTGTAATTTACATGTTACAACTGTTACTTTGGTTATTGTTTTAAAACGCTTCCGCAACTTTTAAAAACTTTGATGTTTTAGACCAAAGTATGTTTTGAAATTCATATAGAGGTCTTCGTTATGTCTAATGATCTGAGATCCTGGTTTGTCACGTTCCCAAACGGTATGATTCCGTTAGTTGAAAATTGGGGGTGTGACAGCCCAGCCGCAGCCACCGTCGCCGCCGCCACCACATGGTGAGGGGGAGCCGCATCAGGATGTGCCACATCAGCATCTTGAGCGCATATACAGAGCGGTGCGGCTTCCTGCTCGTGTCGAGGCTATGCTGCAGGGTATTGCTGATTCGACGCAGCAGCTCATCCAGCAGCAGGCACACATCCAGCAGCAGCATCTCGAGCTCACACAGCAGCTGTTGCAGATCCAGCAGCAGCAGGCGCAGATCCAGCAGCAGCTGTTGCGACGAGTGGATCGGTTGGAGGATCTGATCTCGTGGCATGTGCATGTCGAGCTTAGGCATGCACAAGGTGAGGGTATCCAGCTTCCTGCAGTTCCTCAGCCACGAGATTATCCTCCTCCCTCTCCACCTCCACCTTAGTATTTTCAGTTATATTTGTATTTGTTAAACAGACACTTGTATTCATGTTTATGGTTTGTATACATTTGTTTGGTTTGGTTGATGATGCGTGTATATATTTGGTTGTTTTCGTTGGCAATGCGTGTTTATTATTTAAATATGTTTTGTTGGTGATGCGTGTTTATTATTATATGTTTTGTTGGTGATACGTGTTTATTATTTAAACTAGGTTAGTCACCCGCGTATTACACGGGTTGATTAAAAAAATTACGACTTAGTAATTAAGATTTAATAATTGAATATGATTTTGTCATAATTTTTTGTTAGTTAAGTTATAACAATGTTATTTGATAAAAAAATAGTTAATTTTGCTATGATCGAATGAAGAAATTTAATATATAAAATACAAACATCCGACTAATTATATTCGTATGAAATTGGAAATACATAGATAAATTAGGCTATTTAAATATAATAATGTTAGCATAAAAATAAAAAAAAAGTAAATTAAAAAAATATAAATAATGAATAATAAATATTTAAAAACTATAAAATTATATTTAAAAAATGATTTAAAAATTATATATGGTTGAATTATTCTTAAGAATTTTTTAAGTTTAATAAATTATTAGAATAACAAAATTATATATTTTATATTTAGTTATATAATTTGATTATTTAAAATTGTTAGTATTAAATATGAGAGAGTGTTATCATTTAATAGAAGAAAGGCAGGAAAAAAATGAGAGAGTTAAAAAATTGACACGAGTCAATTTTTGCTATTATTTTATTAGAGTTGATTGGTGAAATTAGAAATATTAAAAATTTCAAAACTCTAAATAATAAATAATGAATATTTAAACATTATAAACTTATATTTTAAAATAAGATGGTTGAAATCTTCGTATAATTTATTAAGTTTTAATAATTTATTAAATTAAAAAGATTTATATTTTTTGTATTTAATTATATAATTAAATTATTTAAAATCATTAGTGTTAAATAAAAGAAAGAGAGCATTTAATATATAAAATAAAATGGAGGGAAAAAATTGTAAGAGTGAATATGAGAATGACATTTGTCATTTTTGATACTCTTTTATTAAGATAGATTATTTATATTTTTCTAACTAAATAATGAATATAAATAATTAAAGAGGAGAGAGAAGCGGGAAAACTAAAATTTTGATAGCCTAAAATTATGACAAGTGTCCAAAGTTATTTTGATTTATTAGTATTAATATATATGTTTTGGTTGGTGATGCATTATTTATCGTATTATTCTGTAACATCAATATGTTTAAACAAATAACGTCATTCATATATCAATTAATTAATATATTTAAATTTTAATTAAATCTGATAATTAGAAACATTTTTAGCTTTCAAAACTAAAAGTTTTAAAAAACAATTAAAAATAAACGAACCGAGAGACCGTAAAAAATAAAAAACAAGTTTTTAACACAAAAATATTAGATTTTTACAAACAAAAAACATGCGTTTAAAAAAATAACCAAACTTTTTAACGTATGGAAGATGCGTCGTAAAATATAAACGTAACGAGAAATGCGTCGCAAAATATGAAAATAATTTTTAAACAAAACTATTATATTTTTAATTTTTTTAACAAAACAATTATATTTTTACACCCCAAAAACATACCCCAAACCCCCCAAAACATACTCAAACGCCACAAGGCTGCTGAGTTTAATTTTTTTTAACCCAATACACCTCGTAGTGGTCACTACGTGGCATATAGGTCTGCAAAAGCTGACACAGAATGTCTGATCGTTGTAGGTTGTCAGTCTGTGGTGTAAACACCCCGTAGTGGCCACGACGGAGCGTATGGGTGGGGGCCAGGGTGTTAAATTAAAATTTTGGGGTGATAACCCCTCCCTTTTTTACAAGCTGGCTTTGTTTCTTTCTCCTAAGTCCTATCCTGATAGACTTGTATAGTTGTATTTAATTTTGTACACCCACGTACCCCAAATGGTTTTCTTGGTGACAAATCAACAACTCCCACATTTTATCCATATGTAGGGCCACTATTTCTTCACATATTTAAGGGGCACTATTTTTTAATTCATTGCACTTAATTAAATGGAATCCCTGATAACTTCATATGTTTTTTAGTTTCAACATTTTTATTTAGAACAGAGGAAAAGTATAGACAGTCTTTTAAAAGATATATTAGAGCAATTAACAATTTTTTTCAATATCATATTTAACATCTCCATCTATTACATAATCTTTATTTTTTTTTGGGAAATAAGAATATCTAGATGATCTTCTGATTGTTGTAGGCATGTTTAGAGAACTTTTTCCTTAGGACGATCTAGTCTCATCATTTGATTTATCAAGAAAACATTTTTTTATGAAAAATAAATACCACGATCTGTATACAAAACTTTATTTCAAAACAAAAAGTTTAATATCCTTAATCATTAGTTAAAACATTTATGATGAAAAGCTTTTTTTACCTTTTCTATTTTATTCGTATCCTTTTCCAGTTATCAGTATATTATCCACATTGACTAATAAAGAAATAAACACCAATCTCTATTTCCAACAAATTTGAATAAAGTCTTTCTAACTAAAAAACTAATTAAGTTTTCACTCTCTTTGCTAGAAGCTTTTCTAGTTTTTTAATAACTTATTTCATAAAAAGCTACATCAATACAAAGAACAATCATAAGATGAGTATATGCAAAATGACCATGGGCAGTTGATGACGATGTATATGACGACGTAGATGACAACATAATGGCGGATTACTTCAAGAACGACTAGTACGAATCATACGCGCCCCTTTGTATGAATAGCGGATGACTTCAAGAACGACCGTGATTATTAAAAAGTAGCTTAGAAAATGCTAAATATGGTAAAATGGTCGACGGGTATATTATTACTTAGCAAAAATGTTACTCAAAACTGAAAATGTCAAAAGTAAAAAAGGAGTAAATTCCCTGTTTGTCCACTTTGACCCAAAAAAGGACAAAAATGTCCAAATGGTTTATATTGGCATAAACCATGGGTGCCCCGCCCGTAATAATACATTTCAACATGGGCGCCTCGCCCTTAATCGGATCCAACCATGGGCGCCCCACCCCAACCATAAAAATGCCGAGAATAAAAAATTTCAACATGGGCGTCCCGCCCGTAATCTTATCCAACCATGGCCGCCCAATCCGTGATCTGATCCAACCATGGCCACGTTGGAGGTTTCTATTGGCGTAAATCATGAGCGACGCCCATGTAATTGTAGGCGTCGGCACCCACAAAGCTGATGGTCATTTGGACATTTTGGTCTTTTTTTTTAGTCAAACTGGACAAATAGGGAGTTGACTTGAAAAGAGGGGGTTTAATTGCAAGTGTTGAAACTTGTTGAAAACTATGATCGGCCACGACCTTTGATTACCGACAATGATCACCTAAAAGAAGAGGCTGAATAGTGAAGGAGCACTTAAAATCGACAATCCAACCAAACATCCCACGTCTTATGTTTTATGTTTCTTTTCTCCCAATCTAGTCCACAAATATTTTCTAGACAACGTCACTTTCTTGTCTTCTTTTAAACATTAAAATTTATAGCAAACAAGATCCAATTAATAATTAAAAATATTGTTCATTATTAAAACATATGTACGTAATAATAATCTGGCACTAATTAAATATTAGTTTTGATAATTATCTTGTGTTTTGTCTTAAAAAGATTATTATTCCTATTCCTCCAATAAATCAATATTCTTTATTTTTTTTTATTGATTAGAAGCAAGAAAAAAATAAAATGACAACGATTGATAAAATATTCAATTATATTTTTGACCATGGTATCATACGTATTTTTCTTTAATTTTTAAGTTGTCATGAATATATGATATGAATGTTATTACTTTTCATATATATAGATTAGAAATAAACACCGTAATGTAATTCGTTAAATTATAGATAATTAAGGATTTATTGGTTAATTATAAAAACTTAATAATAAAATAACTAGTCAAATAGTCATAACACCATTTTATGAAAAGTTCATCAACTTATAGATAATTAATGGCTAATTGGTTAATTATCAATACTTAATAATAAACTAACTTGTCAAATAGTCATAAGACCATGTTGTGAATTAACTTGTCAAATGTTTATGGTAGTAT
The DNA here is from genome assembly GCA_009363875.1 of Mikania micrantha. Taxonomy (NCBI): domain Eukaryota; kingdom Viridiplantae; phylum Streptophyta; class Magnoliopsida; order Asterales; family Asteraceae; genus Mikania; species Mikania micrantha. The sequence continues at coordinate 89,854,129 of CM018695.1, read as the reverse complement.
TGGACTATTGGGTACTTCGGCTACACTGCCTCAAGTCCCTTGCTTTGGGTAATTGGCAATAAATGTCGGGTCTTTTACCCGAAGAGAAGAGAAAAGGGAAGATGTGAGATGGTTTGATATTTTTAGATTTTTGTAGTTAAGTTGTAATTTTAGTTATATGGGTACTTCTATAGTTTTATGTAGTATCGAATAAAAAAAAATGTGACAGAATCTGATTGGTTTTGGGTCAAGGATACAAATCTACTCAATTATTAACCACTTTTGTGTTTGTTTAAGGTTAAGAGTAGATATGTGATCAGTAACAAGATAATCAACAACGGTAGTTGGTTCATACATTTGGTATCCTTCCAGGCTAAGGATCGGTTAAAGGCATCATGCATACTTAACTTTGACATTTGCTTATTTTATACACATGAAAGTGGTTTCACATGATCGAGTATATATTTGGTCATTCTGGATAAACTTATGCTCCCTTAAACGCAAGGTAACGAATCTGAACTAGGGATTTTAATCGGGTTAAATAGACCGGGTTTCAGCTTAATTGGGCCAGGTTAATCCGGTTTTTTGAAAATAAATCTAACGTAACCCAACCCAACCCAATTAAGGTTTGAGTTAGTCAGGTTCAGGTTATTTGGGTTATAGGTTTGTACGGTTAGGTTAGTCGGGTTCTAACTTTCAAACCATGTATGAACTTCTGGTTCAACAATTTTAACGATGAATGCAAGTTCTGTACCTGCAACCATCACGATTAACAACAACAATTTACAACATGACAACATGGAAATTTGCAACATGATAATTTGCAACAGCGACATTAACAAAGAAATGTGTATGCAACATCAACTAATGATGAGATGATGATGATTGTATGGTTAATTGATGATTGGGTCATGCTGATCACGACTCACGTCGATTAGAATTCTAGGAATGGTATCATGGTAGAGTTATTTGTTTTTTTTGAAAGGCGATTATTTTGGTTTTATAAATATCATTTTTTATTTCCTCTTATTTGGGTTATTCAGGTTTACCCGTAACCGATTAAGTTATTAAAATAAACTCATAACCCAACACTAATAGCAGTGTGGGTTAGTCGGGCCAATCTAATTAACATATTATCACCTGATTTAATCTGACTCTAATAAGCTTAATTGGGTTCAAGTCGGGCCAGGTTATGGTTCAGGTATTTTGACCCTAATCTAAACACTGAGGTTTAGTAGTTAGGGTTTGATACAATTGAGACAGTGTCTCAATAGTACCCTGAGTTTCTTTCATATGGTAGGTCTTGTGTTCAAATCCTTCCCGCAGCGAAAAAGGAGTCTCAGAGGGGTCAAGAGGTTTTCCCAGTGGGGTTTCCTCCTGGAGTTGTTGTGGTGGCTCATGGGAGGTCCAGGTAACTAGACGTTGGTGACATGACCTGAAAATAGTGGGTTCACACGATTGAAACCTTCGCCGTTCAAAAAAAAAGTAGTTAGGGTTTTATACAAGGATTTATTTGATTCGTGAAATTCAATGAAATTTCAAAAAAATTGGAATAAGAGTTTTATTTTATTGCGTTGAAACTTGAAACTGGTAATATAAATTCCATTTTAATATGTTTTTGGGAGAAATATATTGGGATCATATTAAATCACTTCAATAGATTCAAACAGCATAAACATAGGGAGCGAACTCAACACATATTAAATTTCGGACGAAAAAACACATAAAATTACATTACAGAACAAAAAAAACAAGGGGCACTAACTGTTCTTCACCAATGGTCACTACTCCCACCAATGCCGCTACCCTTATCGTCATTGCTATCAACTTCGCAATGCCTACCCGTGCCACAACCTTTTTTTTTTTGGACTTGTAACCGAGACAAATGTCTTTAATGAACAATTCGTGAACTCTCTTAGCAAGAAGTTCATTTACAAATGCAAACGAATTTCATATACAGTCGTTTATGTTAATTACTTTCGTTAGTCAATATTCATGAATTAGTTTATGTTAATAATGTTTATGATAATATATCAGTTATCTTTAGACAATTATTTCAAGTACATTTGAATAATCATGCCAAATATTTCATTTTTATTTTAGGCGAATTTTGTATAATACACTATTTAATGTAGCTATTTAAATTTATACCGAAACAAAAGAATAATCAATACTAAAACTTGAACGTTGACTATTTTAACAGAATATATATATATATTTTTTGAACGGCTTGGTTCAACGACACTCAAGACGGGATTTCAACCGTCCCCTCGGATTTGACGCTCTGGGACGTATGCCCGAGCCCACCCTAGGAGTAACCCACAACTGGGTAAACCCTCTGACCTTGCTTCAGCAAATATGCCTCAGCCCGGATTCGAACCCAAGACCTCCCATAAAAAAGTCAAGCGGGTAACCATTAGGCTAGAAGCTCTTGGTTAACAGAATATATAATTAATACTAATAACTTGAGCGTTGACACTTATTTAAAAAATTAGTTAACTCAAACCTTATGTTTCTATGCATTATATTGTTTTTATAAAACAAATCACATAAATTTGTTGTATAAGTAAAATTGGAAGAAGAAAAAAAGGTTTAATAATGGCTTAAATATTCACAACCTAGTAATCTTGTATAGGAGCAAGTTATTAGGAACATTAAAAGTCGATGTAAAGTGGGTCCAATTAGATTTAGATTCACTATTGTTCATCATATATATGAACTTTGACTATAATATATTATGTCAATATTTTAAAAGATATTTATTTTTTAAAAAAAAATAATAAAATCCTTATGAATCGGATTTACATTAAAATCCAGCTTTCATGTAACAAAAAATAAATGCAAACATGCTCACATGTAATTATCATTGCTTTAAAACAACAATGCAAGGTTCAAGAATAAAAAATAAATATTGCATGTGGATGTGTTGCCAAGTTGTTTGGACAAAGACAAAATGAACAACCATTGGGTTCATTTTTATTTACATAATCCCCTTTAATATATATAAATAGAATGTTAAATTCATGCTGATATGAACATTTATATAAATTGCAAATTGATGAAATGATGCATGCCTATGATGAATTGGTTAACTGCTTGAGTGCTTATACACTTGTCATGCAAAAAAAAAAAAACATTGGTTACTTGTTAATTTTTTCAAGCTTTTAATAACAGTTTTCAAATAATTTAAAACTTTGACTTTATTTCAAAAACACACGATAATCACACAAGTGTAACAAATAATCACCTGCTTCGCATGCAAAGCCAATTTGTATACCAAACCGAACCTAGAAAATATTTTACAACATACATAATATCATACAACAATAGTTAAAATGTCCAATATTTTCGTATTTATATTAGACCTTAGCATGCTAAACTAGAACGTATTGCTTCTAAACATGTGTATTGGCATTTGAAGTTAGGTATGCACGTTAATATGTCTTCCCACCAATTGGGTTGGTTTTGTATGTCCCCTTTAACTCTTTCTTCTCCGACATCACAAAACTTCAATTTCTTCCAAACTGCGTCAAAATCTTAGTTAATCGATTCATATGATTACGACAAAATTAACAAGTCGTGTTTTTATTATGACACAAAAAAAGTGAAAACATATATTTAGAACTATTGAATTTTGTTAGAGCAGTCACAAGAACAAAGACAACGAACATGTTACAAAAGATAAAATAGTCATTAGGAAACTCATAATTGTGACATTATAAATATAAGCGTTAAAAGACCTTTTAAAATAAGCTAGAAGGGTATTCATATAATTTGGTGAAGAACACGTACAATATTAACATAGACATGGGATAAAGTGCTTAATCACGTATCAGTATATAATCATATAGGGGAGAGATATTTTAAGAAGGCTAAAAACCATGAGAATTGTGAAAAGCCACGAGAATGTGACACGTGTATTTTAGGGTAAAGGGTATAAACGTCAACACATAAATAGAGACTGCACATGCAAGTCACATGTTAATTCCACCAAATTTTTTAAACGTATGTAACTATTTTATACGTTAAATTTTTTTTAAAAAAATACACTATAAAATCACAAATTTCTTTACCTTTCTAACGAGTATAATATTGTATATTTAACAATAGAAAAAGAACAAACCTGATTGTTCTTGAAACTTGTGCGTTTTTATGGTGTTTTCATATTGTTTGTGAAACTAGACGTTTTATGGTGTTTTGAACATAAACAAAACACAACGTTTTTTAATTGCGTCATTTACACATAACGTTTTATGGTGTTTCTGTACTGTGTAATTTTCACAGACATTTTATGGTGTTTTTGAATTGTAATTTTATTTATGGTGTTTTTGAACTGTAATTTATTTATGGTGTTTTTGAACTGTAATTTTATTCATGGTGTTTTTGGACTGTATAATTTTACACATTGTGTTTTATGGCGTTTTTGAAAACTAAAAAACATATCGTTCTAAACTTTGCGTTTTTACACATGGTGTTTTCGAACCACGAAATTTTACACATGACACTTTTTAATTGTGTAATTTAAGTGTAAAATACCATGTGCAAACTACTAAAACACGATATTCATATTAACAGTAAGACGCATAGTCTAAAAACATCATGTACAAACTTAAAAAAAATGCAAAATCCGAAAATGAATGCCATAAAATATACATATTTATAACCAATGTAAAACACCGTGTACAAACTTAACACATTTATGTATAAATTAAAAACACCATGAACATATTTAATACACCATATATTGACATTTAAGTTTAAAACGTCATGTATAAAATGTTTATGAACTAGGTGTTTTTGTTATGCTGTTTTTCAAATGTTTATGAAATATAGCGATTTATGGTGTTTTTAGTATTCAAAAACACCATAAAAATGCCTGGTCTTAGTTTTATGAATATCCGAACACAAAAACACCATAAAATTTAACACCATAAACACAATAACATATCTTGAAAAAACGCCATAAACAATAAAATATCTCGAAAAAACATCATAAACTAAGTTAAAAACACCACGTACAAACTTAGGTGTTTATGGTGTTTTTCGTTTTCAAAAACACCAAAAAATGCCCTCTTTTAGTTTTATTAATACGCAAACACCAAAAAATAACATAAAATGTTAATATCATAAACACCATAAAATATATTTGAAAACACCATAAAACCATTAAAACATACATATGTGTAAAAAACACCATAAAAGATCAGTTTCATATATATTGGAAAAACACTATAAACATATGGTTCGTGAAACTCATTTTAGGTTGTTATTTTAATTTTAAAAGATATACTAATATTATACTCATTAGAAAGATAAAAAAAATGCTCGATTTTATGGTGTAATTGTTTTAAAAAAATACTAACGTATAAAAAGTTGTGAACGTTTAAAAAAGATGGGGGAAAATGCATGTGACTTGCATGTGCAGATTTTTTGCTAGATCTTCTCATTCTACCCCTACTGATGGTTTTAACTTATAATTAATTACGAAAATACCACCAGATTAATCTCAACCACAAAACAAATTGATCTAATGGTTGAGATCCCTTCTCACACTTCTCATGGTTTCTAGACTTTCTAGCCAAACCTTATACTAATCATATATTATTTATTACAATAAATATTTAAACATTGTAAGAACTAAAAGAGATAGAAATGGTCCTCCTAGCTAGAACTATATATGATGGATCCAAGTGTGTGGCCATATATATAAATAAAAGTTAAATCTGGTATTTTTAAAGACATAATTTATATTATAAGTGAAGATCACCCTTATCAAGTGATGTTTTGACGTATTGTGCTATCCAACAAACAAGGTATGAAGCAAGATCTTTAATTGGATACTACAATTTGCAGCTGACACATTTTTGTATGGTTGAGGTTGATATCGACTTGAGAATGAGCCATTCCTCCATTAATTCCTTACGAGTTATGACAACTTCACTTTCGGTTGCCACATTAAATATTATCACAACACCCCAAATAATTATTATATACATACATAATAAATATTATATACATACACAATTGTATCATATCAAAACCTAACTTTACATAGTTAACATTTAAGTCCTGAAAACTCAGTCCAATGGTTAGGGCTCTCACCTCTCAATGTAGAGGTCAGGGGTTCGAATCCATCTGGAGGCAAGTTTGAATGACACCAGGTGAAGTGTCAGCTTGGGTTTATCATAAGTTTAATTCTGGTTTAATCCCGATGGGAGGCGAAGGTTTACCCGTTCAACGGGGTTTCTGCACATCAGGGGGTATGGGTTCTCATGGCGGCTGGAGGAGTCCGACCTTGGATGATCGCCCCCAAAGGGTAGGGAATACATGAGAACACATATTTGATCTTTCAAAGATCAAGTGTCATGTGCAAATACTGTAAATGAGCCCCCCTCTCTCTCTATATATATATACATATATATAAGTTTCACAGGTAGATGACAATTAATATAGCATTAAGCCAATAAACAATACGAAATAGTATAGTATAACAATGTTTATCACATACTTAAACGAATAGTGAAACTCTTTTAATATACTTTGATATACCCAAAACCAAAAGGTTGTTAGGCTTATACATACGTAAACGTCAAATAGATATACAATACATTTTCATGTATCTTATGACTCTAATATTAAAACTATACCTAAATAGTATACCGATAAACTATTGCAAAAATATACCTAAAATATGTTTTTTTTTCCTTTTTTAACAGAAATGTAATATTTTTTAATATCATATTATTGTTTATAACAATACTCGTATATGAATCTATCAAGAAAAGACACCATTTTAAACGTTCGATAACATTAGACTATAAGATCTTTGAAATATAAAGTTAGATATTCGTGTTAAAGGCAATATGGACACTTGCATAACCAAAGGGTCAATTTGACCTTTTCTCTATCATACCAATTAAAGTTGTTTCTAGTCTATCTCAAAGTATCCCTGGCCATATGTTTTCATGTGGACGAACGAACGGTACTTGTTTTGTTTTGTTATTATTGTGACATCCGATCCATTTCAGATCATGTATATTTGTTATTAATAATTACATTTTTTATAGTAACATGTCTATTATAAAAATAAGTAAATGTCTTGCGTCAGTTAAGTTTCCTTCCTTAGGGGTGTTCATGTTTAATTTTAAACCATGAAACCGTCTAAATCAGTTATTGGTTCAGTTTTGTGGTTGGCTTTTTCTCAAACATTTGGCTGGATGGTTTCAAACTTTAAAATCATAATGAACGGTTTAGTTTACAGTTTCCATCAAAAATTAATTGAAAAAAAAAAGAACTTGACCATGTGTGTATACACACACAGACACAATGAGTTGATGGTTTGAATATCATTCAACAAAAAATGTAAAGATTTTGGCTGTGCAATGTAATTGTATCGTTTAAAGTTAAAACTGTAAAACAAATCGGTTTGCTTCAATGTTTATATTTAATGAGCACAAAAAATCCAAGCCTAAAAGGCCCAAACCGTAAACCAAACCATTAATAGTAATACGGTTTCTTTCGGATTTTATTTTAACGATTCGGTTTTAATTTTCATTATTAAAAAACCGTTATTAATGGTTTTATTTACAGTTCTATCAAAAATCGTAAAAACCGAACCATACGAACTCTTATTTTCCTTATATGGTGTCAATTTTTAACAATATTAGGATAAACATTCTTAAAATATCGTGTGCATATAACTATATATATAGCTTTTCACTTTAATGATTTTATGGACTTGGATTTTACACGTCTTCTAAGTTGATGCATGGTTATTGAGGATTGGCCTATCTGTTAGCCCCTTTGATCTTTCTTTTCTCGTTGATGTGCATAATATTTGATAGCCATGTCAGCAAGAGGGCCCACATACAGATTGCCTTTTGCCTTTATTTCTGTCGCGTCTCCTTTACAACCTCTTTCTTCTTCTATCTTCTTGTTTCCCGACCACAATAAAACTTGTACACAAAAGTTCATGAAAAAAATAACTACCTCCACCTAAAATTGTATGTCCGATTCAATATATATAAATTAAATATAATTAATATTTTACAACAAAATTACAAAAATTCAAAAATGGATTCATTAGTATAGTTGGGTTAAAAGATATGAACCATATTTTATATATATACTACATGTAACCATTAGTCTTGCATACATACTTTTAACTTTATAAGTTCATTGTAATTATTGCCTTTTATTTTGTATTTTCAAGTAACAATATTTGATTTTTTATTATTTTTTTAAAGCCAAATATTATAATCAAAACATTAAAATAAAAAACACAGTAAAATTTAAAGAAAATAAAACCTTAAAATAAAACAACAATAAAATTTAAAAAAAATAAAATTTAAATAAAAACATTATTTAGTTATTTTTATTTAAATTTTATGTACATATTCAATCAAATATCCTTTAAGCATGTTATGTGTTTTCTAACTTCTTTTTTTTTTTTTTTTTTTTTTGTGATTGTAAGCACTTTGAGTAACTTTGAAACATAGACGACGACATTTTCGTAATTTTGGTAAAAAATAAATTTCTGTCTTCTAAAAGCATGTTATGCAAAATTACACAAGTATAATTGAAGATTGATTTAAAACATTTATATCATTATTCGATCCAAAAACATCAAAGTACGCATGACATTTTCAAAGATTAGAGGAGGCCTCAACTTCAAGTATTAATATCGAATGTTAGTGGTCAGCTCGTTGATGATAGCCTCGCCAAGTCGTGAGACGGTTTTCCCTCTCACAATGTGTGCAATCGATTCTCTCGAGCGTCATAGGAAAGTCGTGAACATTTTCATGAACTGCATAGAAATGTGGAATATCACACCATGTATGTTTTCTCAAATATAAAGCATCGTATAACGCAACAACACATTTGAAAAAAAAAAACAACTCAAATTACTTCTTGCTGTAAGTTGAATTTCACTAAAATAATATTTAGCAAAATGTTTGTTACCACCTTTGCGATCAAAGTTTATTCCATTTCATTGTAACACTTTTGTAGAATTTTCTTCAATATTAGTCTCCACGGTTGTTATCGTTGCTTGAGTTATACGTAAAAACATGAATGCTCCTTCATCTGAATCAGACGACGTCGATCTCGTTATTTCTTCCTCTCATGTTGTTTCATTCATTTGCCCTAATATCCATGGTTTAATATGACATTTTTTTGCGATTTACCTCTCTCATGTTGGCCGTGAGAACGGTCGGTGAGGAGCGCCCAATGGTGGCGTTTAGCATTAATATGATATTTTATAATGTGTATGGGACATAAAACAACCTTAACGTTTGGTTAATATATTTAATTTGATAGCAATTTATTCACCACATAAATTAAATTAACATGCTCGCTTGAATAGAGGGCTTTCTTCTTATGTATGACAAACTGATAACAGTTTTATCTTAGACTAGTAATTAATAACATTGCGGTTGAGGGTTGAGTACCAATAATGCAACTAATGAAATTAAAATGTTGTTATTGAAAGCAAAAAGTTCAAGCATCATCGAATACGTATTTTGTGTAAATTTTTTAGGAAAAGAAAAGATAATTAAAAACCTTATAGCAAAAGAAAGTGGATATATGCCTTTGGATATAATCTCCTTATATCTATATATCCATATGTTTGTTTTTAGGCACCATTCCAATATTCCATTATGCAAACTCTCAAGTCTTTCAAATACCTTCAAACGTGTCTCTAATTGAACAAAAATCTACCAATGGCAACGCTAGAAAAAAATTATTAAGATATCCCTTTCTGTCATTGCTTGAAATACTTTAATTCAATAACATAAGACGTTATTGTTATATTCAAGAACAAGTGAAAAGACTCACTAAAAATGACATATAAATGACAATATTGCGGCAGATAAGTATATTCATTTACAAAAATGATAATGTTAAACACAAAAGTTTATAGAAATTCGTTTATTTGATTATTCCAAATGTAAAAGAGTGTTAAGTGTTTAATGCAGAACGGCCACAACAAATCATATGATAGATAACTTTTACAAAAATTAAATGAAATGATGTAATTATAACATTATTATTATTTTCTTTCTCTCTAATTAGTTAATTCTCTTCTCTTCAATGCCACATATGATTCTCTATCTCATACATCATTTTTAAAATTTGGATATTTTGGATTTTCGTTATTTTTTAAATCTTTAATTCTAAATTTTAGTGTTCTAAAGATAGAGATTCTCTAAATAAAAAGAATTCTATTTGTAATTTCTATAATTTTTTACGTCTTTTTAAAAGATAAAAAAAATAAGATCTATATTACATTTATGCATCTAAATCTATCTACTCTAATAAACAAAAATCTACATATGCCACTTGTCATATTCTAATGTCACAATGCCACTTGTCAATTTTTTATAAAATCATTTAAGTATCTCTTATTAAATACATTATATTATCTCTCCTATTAAATAAATTATATTAACTATCTTATTATTATATAATAATAATAATAATAATAATAATAACTAATGATATTATTTTTATTATGCAAATTTAAAAATAGTTTTTATATATTTAAATCGAGTAATTTTATTATAAAATATTTTTTTTTCATAAATATCAATTTTTAAAAAAATAAGAAATATTTCAATTTGTTTTAGAAAATAATAGTTTTACAAAAAAAATTCTTAAAAAACAATTTTTTCAAAAAAATAAAATATAAGCAGAAAAACACGTAAATGATGATAAAAGTTACATTTTTTTGTTTTATATGTTTAACGGTAATTTCAAATTAGGTTATTTAACTATAATAATTACAAAAATATTACCTATCATCTTACTTTAAAATAGTTAGTTTTTGATATAAAACTAACTAATTAGATCTTTAACTTTAATTAGTTTTCAGTTATTACAAATCAAGAATGTTAAAGATATTAATATTGTTATTAAAAAATTTGATTATTATTTTATTATCTAAAGTAATTATTAATACATAATTTAATCATTTTATATAAAAATATCATCATTTATAATTTTTAAATTTTTATTATTAATTGTTTAATATTTTATATTTAATCCGTGTGTTCACACGGGTAATAGACTAGTTTATAATATATCTATACATAAAAATGTAGATAAAAATTAAGATTTAAATGCTCTAAAAGGCGTCGATCAATTAAAGTCTATTTACATAATAATGACTAATTTTATTATGTTAAAACCTTTGGTAAATATATAAACAAATAAATACCAAAAGCATTATAGCCTAGTGTTATCTTCGTGGTGAGATAAGGCTTAATAATCAAATCTTTCTAAGTTTGAATCTCACTTTGAGTTTAATCCTGAACTGGTAACAAGATGGTACGTGGGTATCATCATATGAACTGCTGATGGCACAATTATAGTTCTGTGATAAAAAAAATTAGCCATTAAATTGGTTATAGTAAATATTCTGATTTAATTGGTTATAGTAAGCCTCATAATATTTACCAACCCACACTTTAAATGTATCCTATGACCAGATATTAATTGTAAAACTTGTTAACTATGATTAATTAATGATTTTTTTTAATATTTAAGAATATAATATATTTTGAAAAATAGAAACCCACTTTTAATACCTTCAACCATCTTATGAAGATAATGATAAAACATCGTATCATTCTCCTTTATATCACGCCAACTTTCTTCTTCTTCATCTTCTATAAATACCCCAAATCCTCCCCCACATAACCAACAACAAACCCTATCACCATTGATCCAAACCTTAACACAAAATGACAAACACACGTAATTGGGATCGTATGATTTGCATCGGAAAGGGCTCATTCGGTACCGTCAACCTCGCCGTCGATAAATCCACCGGCGACCTGTTCGCCGTCAAATCTGTAAACCAGAACTCCGGCCGCTTCTCCGAGGCTCTGGAAAACGAGATACGGATTCTGAAATCACTGTCGTCGGAATATGTCGTCAGCTACCGCGGCGATGACGTGACGACGGGGGATTCTTCGATGGCGTACCGGAATTTACATATGGAGTATATGCCAGGTGGCACCGTTGCTGATTTCGGTAAAAACAGTTTGGATGACGTCACTTTACGGAGTTATGTTCGATGTATTACATCAGCGTTGAGCTACATTCATCAGAGAAAAATTGTTCATTGTGATGTGAAGGGGAAGAATGTGTTGGTCGGAATGGTTGCTGGTGTTTGCAAGCTGGCGGATTTCGGGTCGGCTTTGGAAATGGGCAGTCCGGCCACCGGAGCTCGTGGTAGTCCGTTGTGGATGGCGCCGGAGGTTGTTCGCCGGGAGTATCAAGGGCCGGAATCCGACGTGTGGTCATTGGGGTGTACGGTGATTGAAATGATTACCGGAAAGCCAGCGTGGCAGGACAGGGGTGTTGACACTCTGTTTCAAATTGGATACTCCGACGAGTTGCCAGTGTTTCCGGCTCAAATTTCCGATGAGTTACGTGATTTTTTAACCAAATGTTTGAGAAGAAACCGGTCAGATAGATGGAGCTCCGATCAGCTGCTGCAACACCCGTTTCTGTTAAAATCTACTTCATTGCCCGAATTCATGGAGGAAAAATGGTCGCCAAAATGTGTATTCGATTGGACGGAATCAAATTTCTCCGAAGACATTATTTCGGAGGTTGAAATTTCACACGCGAATTCGAATTCATCAAATCCAAAACAGAGGATTAGTGAACTGTCTTCTGATTCAACGGCGCACTGGGATTCCGATGGTTGGGAGGTGGTGCGGGATGCGGTGGTAACCGCCACCGTTGAACCAACGGAATCTGACTTCTCAGAAGACGAATTCTCAATTTCAGAAATGCAAACGACGGTGAGTTGGCCGGAATATTCTTTGCCGGCGGAGAATAATTATGACGAAGCGACAACAAGCAGAAGTGAAAGGACAAACCGGGAATATAGCGATTCAAATGGGAGTTTTGATAATGATGATCAATGTACCAACAACCATGCGCAGAGTACAAGTAGTGGTTGGAATAGCATAGACACAGATAATAATTACAGTTGTTGTGTGTTTGTTTCGTTAAAGAAGTCATTATTATCTAATCCTAATTCATCCGACACATTTATTATAAAATTCTGGTTTTGTTTAATGTTCGACAAATTTAAGATATTCGTTCAATTCATAATATTTCATATTAAATAGTTACCAACGTTTGTTTTGCAATGAATATTCGAAAATCTTAACGTCGTGTTAAATCTCAAGAAATTAATTCCGTTATTACATAACTAACAATTTACGGATTCGTTACACGCATATGTAACAACATGTGATGAATATAAGCAACTGAAAATAAACTTGTGTATATGTATAAAACTACTGTTTTACTCTGATTTTATGACGATAATTAGACTGATTTTTAATAAGCTATGTATAAAAATGTATGTACTGTAAAAATAAACATCATAAAATACAAAGAAAAATAAAAGAAAGTTGTCATGGTGATGCAAACATATCCGGTCATTAGAACGACTCATATAAAGCATGTATCTGAAGATTCATTTGGGTATAACATAATATCGAGTTTGATTTGTTTCTTTCTTTTACAATTACAGTTCGATATTTGTTCTATTTTTGTATTCGGTTTTTTTTACAAACGTCTATTACATCATCTTGAAAAATAGTCTAAAGTATGTAGAAATAATGGATATATAACCAAACTATACTTAACACTCTAATTTAGTATTAAGACAATTGGGTTATGAGAATTAATACTAATTGTAAAGTTATTGGGTATTTGGGTAATTGGATTTATATAAAGGTTATCAAAATATGTTTGCAAGTATAAAATAAGTATACATTTATAAGATTATAAAATCATGGATTGATTTTTATAGGTAGAGTGTCAAAATTTCTCTTAAAAGTCGATCGAAATTATATCATATATATGCTAAAATATTATGTATTTGATTTACTTTGAGCATTTATCATCTTGCGGGTGGTTATAATCAAAATTTATGTTAAAAAAAAAAAGACTTAATGTCAATTAAATAACTTAATGTCGCAAAATGTAATTCCTAATAATATTATGAAAGTTACAAAAACAAGTTGGTTGTTTGGTTGGTTGGTACGGTGAACTAATTTATTAATTCAATCAGCAGCTACGGTTGGCGAGATGATCCAATTAATTTAATGTGTGTTAGCTCACCGTCAGTGGTAACAGTCAAAAGTTGGTTAGCAATTCTAATTTCTAACAAAACATGTGGGTTGGAGCAACAACTCACTTGTGTGAGCTTAGAATCTTAAATTAGCTATCCTTTTTTTTATCAAGATTGTGGTTTTTTCTCGCTCCTACCCATATGAACTCGTATGCAATCAGTGACGGAGCATGACTTGATACACAGGGAGGCCAGGTGCCAACTCGTAAATCTAAGTGTGAAAAACGCTTAAAATTACACTACAGAGCGAAAAAACATGGGGCCTCCACCCTCACAATTCTTCGTCATTGAATGCAACTATTGATTTTTAAATAAAAAGTAGTTTTTGTGTATGTGTGAAATGAAGAAGGGTACGTCTCACGCAGATAAATTACGTGTGATAGTTTCAAGTATCCGTGATAACTATCAAGCTACTATTGATTATTCTCGCGTGATAATTTAAAGTATATTTTATATGCAAGCAAAACGACTTTGTGCAGCAACGAACTCTACACACATAAATAATTATAATAATTTGAGTTGGTAATTTAAAAAACAAAAAGAAATTATGTATTTGAGTATTTCTTGCAAGCTACGACGAGTATGGAGTTGGTAAGAACATTACATACATAAAGATGGCTACTTTATAAATGAAGCTGGATGCGAAATTGCCAAATATAAAAGAGGTTCATTTCATAAGATGCGATAATGTATACAGAAATAGTCAAATGAGTTAATTTTGGATGGTTTTGTTGTTGTGCAATTCAATCAGATATATATGTTCCAGATTCCTCTTCTTTTATTTTTTATTTTATTTTTTATTTTGATGAAAAATATTTTGCAATTAAAAATCTTTACTATATAATAAATAAAGGTTTTGATATGCCACTTGTCAACATTTTAGGCCACTTAAAGATTTTTTTTCCCTCATCTCTCTCATAATAAATATTTTTATTCCATGTTTTTATTAAATTTTTATTTTTTTATCTTCTCTCTTCTATTAAATATTAATGATTTTATTTAACTTAGTAAAATAATATGATTAAATAATGAATCAGTTCTTTAATTTTTTATAAAACATTTTTGAAAAATATGTATTATGTTATTTTAAACAAATAATTTTAAAATTCAAATATTTAACATGTGTAAATGTTTAATACGTCTATGTAAAAAAAAGGTATAAATAACATTATTAGTATTAATATAATCATGTAAATTTAAAAATAAGTAATAAAATTATTTTAATTATGTAAATTCACGAAGACATTATTATATAAAATCACATTATTTTTCGCAAACCCGTGTATTATACGGGTCTATAACCTAGTAAATAAATAAATAAATAAATGGCATATGTACTAGGAAGTAGTTGATGGCACGTAAGAGATTTGCAGTTGCACGCGAAACATACGAATTCCAATTTCCCAAACATGTTTACTCTATTTCAAGTAACTGCTTTCTTCCGTCCTTTCTTAATTTAGATTCCAACATTTTAAATTTTTTTTTTCTTAAAAACTTTGTTACAAATTTTTTTGAACGACAAATGTTATCTCCTCCTACACTACTCTACAATAATTACATCATTGCATGAGTTATAACTTATGAACTTCCATTCTAAGAGGCAAAACCTCTACCAAGTGAGCTAGTCTCACATTGACAAAAAAATTTGTTACATAACATCCAAGATGGATGTTAAACCGTTTCTTCGGATTTGATGTTATAAGACGTCCACTCAAGCCAAATGGTAAACTTTGGCGAAACATTGTCATGTTAGAAGATATCATCTCAAGCAGCTCTTGAGATCAAATTTAGATGTTTTTGGTTTTCAACATTCACACATATCTTGTATATTATATATACTTTAAAGGTATTTTATTTTATTAAATTTGTTTAACTCAATTTCATTCCAGTTTTCAAGATTTTGTGAATTTTATTTAAAGATTTAAAAGCGTATTTATATATGTTTTATGTTTGTGTGTGTGATTTAAATATGTTTATTTTTTGATATATAGGTATTTGATTTGTGTATGATTATGTTTATATGTATAGATGGGAGATTTAGATAAGTTAATGTCTAAATTAGCTTAGTCAAACTTTGTGACAAAACGAAAAAACCAAAAGTTTAATATTCTTCAAGAGTAAAGTTTATTATTTCTTAGATTTGACAAGTATGTTCTAAAGCTTTTGAAATGAGTTCAATAATAGTTTGTTTTCATTTATTTTTAAAATTTTAAAAATCTACTTTTTTACGTTTGTAAAATATGCATAAATTAATTAGTATATACGTATCAATTAAAGTATATTAGCATAGAAAAACGTATTTTCATAGTCATAATAATAATAATAAAAAACCATACAATAAATAATGTTACCTTCAATTTATTGGTTTAATTTCCTAGAATTCAAATATCAATTGAGTCAGGCTCAAGCCTTGTAAAATTTGGTGTGTTTATATCACTTGTAACAATTAGTAATCAATTAGTAAGAAATTTGAATTTTGTACACATTTTTTCTTCTTCTTTTATATAATACTAGGTTAAAACTCATGTATTATATGAGTTTAATATATATCATTTGTTAAAATTGGAAATTTTTTGCTCTTATTAAATGAATTAAATTAATTAAAGTTTTTAAGTTTCTACTTACATATTTTGTTATTATTACACCTTTGTTTGTTTTTTTTAATTTTGATTATTGTTTATTGTTTTTTTTTATTTTAACTTTTAATTGTTTCATTTGTTTAATAGGCAATTTTATTATTTTAATTATAATTTTGTTATTAATATACTTGTTTTTCTTTCTTTTGTATTTGTTTTCAAATAAGAAAACGTCAAATATTAAATTGTGTATTTATTTTTATATATAATTAAATTCATTAATAAGAAAACGTCAAACATGGTATACTAAAAACCATGGTTGTAAAAATCGGCCTAGGCGCTAGGCGCCCAAGAACTGTCTAATTTTTGGCCTACGCGGCTTAGGCGCGGCCTACGCGGCTTAGGCGCGGCCTAGGCGGCTTAGGCATATTTTAATTTTTTTTGACTTTTTTCGACTTTTCTCTTGTAAAAAGAGACCAATTTCATGATTATTTAGACATTTCTCAACCAAAAATCATTAATATGTCTCTGAAACATCGAATCCAGCCAGTTAACATCGAAATTCATCTATAAACTTTGAACTCAGTGTTTAAATTGCACTTTAAAGTACTTTATTTAGTATATTTAAGTTTATTTTTTAAATTATTTGAAGTATTATATTAAATTATTGATATTAATGTGTGTGTATATATAACATATTCGTAAAATTATATATAAAAATTCTAATCCGCCTAGCGCCGATTAATCCCTAGGCGGTCCCTCACCGCCCGACTAGCGCCTAGCGACTTCTACAACCATGCTAAAAACACTATATATTTCTATTTTTAATTTTAAAAATATTTAAAAATATATAAAATTAAAGTCATATAAGTATGGTATACTTGATTTGTTATATAGCCAGTTTTTATGATACATTATTTTTGGGGGGGCTGTTAGGGAGACGCCAGGGCGGATCAATGGACACCATCCAATACGGCCCGTAAAGCCTTTTACGGGTCGTATTGAAAAGAATATTCTGACAAAAGCTGACACGTCAAATCATAGGGCTGACGCAGTGCTGACACACAGTACATACGGCCCGTAAAGGGCAATACGGGTCGTATTGGACACCAATAATTTGAACTATGCACATTATTTAAATGGACGTAATAGCTGTGTGCGTATATAGCAATTGATTGCTATATATGTTGACAGAATAAATGTTGATAGAATACGCAAAGGTTTAACAATTTCGAAATCGTAAAGGTTTAACAATGTCTATGGGAGGCAACAACTTCGGTGATGAATATATGTGTATCTATGAAACTGAACATGTAATAAACTTATTCGTTTAACGGTTGTTAGTTTATAAAATCTTATACATTTGTTCTTTTCAGGTGTTTGTCGGAGTTGATGAACTGGTTGATTGGGCGATTGCTAGAGGGCGTGAAAATGGTTATGTGCTAGTTAGACGACGAAGTAAAACTAATGCAACCGGTGTAGTTATAAAGGTGTGGCTTAAATGCGATCGCGGTGGCGTGTATCAGGGTGAACCAAAAGCTAGACGTACTGGTTCGAAGAAGACTGGGTGTGAATTTGAGTTAATTGGTAAATACGAGAGAAGTTGTGGTGGTTGGAAGTTGCGTGTGGTCAATAATGAACACAACCGCCAAGGGGCTGAACAACTAGGCGGTCATCCATATGCGATGAGATTAAATGAAAGTGAAACCCGTCTAGTTGAGCAACTGTCAAACCAAAACATGTTGCCCCGTGATATACTTGCTGCTGTAAAGGACCAAAACCCCAATAATGTTTCCAACCTTAGATCTATTTACAATGTGCGACGGAAGTTACGTGTTGGACAAAACACGGGGGAAACTCTAATTCAGGTCCTTTTTAGCACATTGCAAAAAAATAATTTTATTTACCAAACGCAAGACAATGCATCGACAGATGTCGTGGAACAGATTTTTTTTATCCACCAGACATCTTATAATATTTGGCGCGCATTTCTTCATGTCTTGTTAATTGACACAACTTATAAAACGAACAAATACAACATGCCATTTGTTCAAATAGCTGGTGTCACGTCAACACACAAGACGTTTAGTCGCATTCGTGATCCGTTGCACCGATACCTACATCGGTGCATCGCCTGCACCATCACCGGCCGCCGATTGAGCCAGGAGTGGGTCACACAGAAGGACCTATTTTTCATGTATTGCCTTATCACTGGGCGCAGCTGCAACCTTGCTTGGTTGCTAGCTGATTATTTTGCTAGCTTTATTAGTCGTAAGGCTACTGGAGCTATTACGTGTGGCTCTTTTATCACACGTATAGCTTGACGTATTGGTCGTTTTTCAGCCGATATTAGAGATAGCATGACCGTGACTTACGCCTCGACACTGCTAGGGCGTAACACGGTCATGCTAATAGGTATAGCGACCGAGTTCCCCCGCGTGGGTCTGCGATGGCCGCTGGATCGGCGCACAGAGTGGGTGCCGCCAGTCCCTGCTCCACAGCAGCAGCCGGGGGTACAGCCGCACGTACAGGAGCCCCCAGCAGACCAGGATCCAGCCACCGCCACCAGCACATTATGTCGTTGTTCGTCAGCCACGACTGCATCTGGCTGACGCGGCGATCTTACGCGACCTTTCTGGACGCGTTGATCGCTTGGAGGGGATGATGCGGTGGATGATGGAGCGTATGGCTGCATCCGCAGGATCCTGGTGGTCATGCTTAGTTTTTTTTTTTGTATTTTCTCTTTTCTTTTTTGGATTTTGATGTATGGACACTACTTTAGCATTCGGATGTATATATTTTTATTTTGTATGTACGTTGTGTATGGCGTGATTGTTTGTTTTATCTTTTATTATATAATTAAAAATGTGCGTGTTTGTGAAATGAAAAATAGATAGTTCACAATTTTTCTTAAAACCGTTTAACGTTATTTACGTTCTGATAACTATTGTTTTAAAATCATTAAACGCGATTACGTTAAAATAATTTTCAAACAAAACATTTAAATTTACGAAAATTATAACTACTTATGTTAAAAAAAATTGTTATTTAAATTTAAACGTCATGATGTTAAAATATTTTTCAAACAAAACAAGTAGGCAAAATAATTAAATAATAACGTTAAAATACTTATTATTTTACAACATAACGATTAAAAATGGTTACGTTTTTCTTTCGAACAATTAAACGATATTATAAGTTACTTAAACACGTACCGTACGTGTTGCGTTTAACAAATACCGGATTTCAAAACAAAGTACGATTATACGCTATTATAAACAGATATTATTTATAACTTAAAAATTAAACAACTAGACGATATGATATAACAATTAACGTTAAACGCGTACGTATACCGGAATTCAAACAATGTACGATTTTATAACACGTATATATATAATAATATATATTATATATTTAATATATAACGTTAAAAATGTACGTATAGCGATTAAATATAATTACGTTAAAATATATATTTTAACCATTCAAAACAGTTAGACAATTACAATGTTACAAATAAGTTAAACACGTACGTATATCGGGCGGAAAAACAAAAGTTATAAATTTTCAGGTTTAAAAACGAGTCGTATAGGCCAATACTACTCGTATTCGGTTTTCAGCCGCCAGACATCTCACTGACATTCTGACACTCTTATTGGAATCAGATAAAGATTAGGAAAGAGAAATGAAAGTTTTTTTTATTATTCATCAACAACAACAATTACACATAAACCATGCTCTATTTATAGCATGACAAATAAACTAACAACCATTAACAACTAACAGTAACAACCATTCAGTTAAGCTAACTGCCCAACTAACTCAACTAATTGAAGTAGTGTCAATACCCTCCCGTACTTCAAACTCACGTACACCAGCTTGAAGCCTGAAATAGACAAATTTTTCTTTAGAAATAGCCTTTGTCAGCATGTCTGCCAACTGCTCGTTAGTGCCACAAAATTCAAGCAGAACTTGCTCCTGAATCACTAATTCTCTAATAAAGTGATGCTTCAGCTCGATATGCTTGGACCTGTTGTGCATTACTGGATTTCTTGAAAGATTAATAGCAGACTTATTGTCACATAAGATCACCGTTGGATCACTTTGAAACAAGCCAAGATCCTCCAAGATCCTTCTAAGCCATACACATTGACAAGCTGCAGCAGAAGCTGAAATGTATTCAGCCTCGGAACTAGACAAGGCAACTGATGACTGCTTCCTGGAACTCCATGACACAGCACTATCCCCCATCATAAAGATATTGGCAGACACACTCTTACGATCATCTATACAGCCACCCCAGTCACTGTCTGTGTAACCCAGCAACCTTAATTCCTTGTCTTTTCCATACCAAAGACCCATCTTATAAGTGCCAGCTACATACCTCAGGATGCGTCTGACTGCACCTTGATGAACCTTTGAGGGATTATGCATAAACCTGGATACCACACTTACAGAGTAAGCCAAATCAGGTCTTGTATGAGTT
The DNA here is from genome assembly GCA_009363875.1 of Mikania micrantha. NCBI lineage: Eukaryota > Viridiplantae > Streptophyta > Magnoliopsida > Asterales > Asteraceae > Mikania > Mikania micrantha. Next base: position 89,832,924 of record CM018695.1, on the reverse strand, counting down.
AGGTAGATCAGACCTCCAACTGCACTTCTATAATTCACATCATCGGCCTTTCCTGACCCATCATTCTGATGTAACTTCTCATTGACGTTCATAGGAGTGGTTTCTGGCTTTGAATTGTTTAAGCCAAACTTACTAAGGAGGTTCTTAGCATATTGTGACTGACATACAAATACCCCATCATTAGTTTGAGTAACCTCCAACCCCAAGAAGAATTTGAGAAGCCCCATATCAGACATTTCGAACTCAGAAGTCATACTACTCTTGAATTTTATTATCAGCTCATCACATGAGCTGGTGCACACTATATCATCAACATATAGGCACACATACATGATTCCTAGATCCTGACTTTCCTTAATATATAGTGTGGGCTCACTGTAGCTTCTTACAAAGCCATTCTTGAGAAAATACCCATCGATCTTGGCATACCAGGCTCTGGGAGCCTGTTTTAGCCCATAAAGTGCCTTTCTCAGCTTGTAAACTTTGTCTTCGTTTCCTTTGATCACAAACCCTTCTGGTTGTTGCACATAGATTTCCTCAGTGAGTTCCCCATTTAGGAAGGCTGTTTTCACGTCCAGTTGATGGAGCTTCCACCCTCTGTGAGCTGCGATTGCAATGACCACCCGAATGGTTTCAAACCTGGCCACTGGGGCAAAGGTCTCGGTGTAGTCAATGCCTTCAACTTGGGAGTATCCTTTTGCCACCAGTCGAGCTTTATATCGAGAAACTTCCCCATCTGGGCCTACTTTTGTCTTGTAAGTCCATTTAACACCCACTGCATTCTTGCCCTCAGGTAGGTCAGTGAGATCCCAAGTGTTATTCTTTTTCAGTGCGGCTATCTCCTCCTTCATTGCTAATTGCCACTCTGCCTTAGGTGCAGCTTCAGAGAAAGTGATGGGGTCGCAGACATTTAGGACAAATAGTTGAGTTTCTTCTTCAACTACATCTGTGTGATAATCTTGTAGCCAACTTGGTGGTTTGCTAACTCTTTTTGTGCGGGTTTGAGAGGTTTCAGGGTTGGTATGTGAGCTGGTTGATGGGTTATGAGCATATGGGTCTTGAGAGTGTCCGGGTAATGTTGTGAGAGGTGTGAGGGTAGCATTGGCCGAAATGATTTGTGTAGGCACGGTTGTTTGGGTAGGTGTGAGGGAAGTATGGGAGTGGTTGTGTGTGACATTATCCGCTGGGTCCACTGGGAATGGGTCTAGGAAGTGTGTGGGGTCTGTGACATGTTCTTTGGTACCTTCTGAGTTCCATCTCCATGCTCCATCCTCATCAAATGTCACATGTTTTTGTACTGAGAACCTTTTTGTGATGGGATTGTACAGCCGATACCCACTGCTCTGCTGTGAGTAGCCCACAAACACACACTTCTCAGACCTATGATCCAGCTTGTGTCTGTTCTGAGGTGGTATTAGACTGTAGGCAATACTTCCAAATATCCGAAGGTGGTGTACGGTTGGCTTGAGTCCTCCCCACTCCTCAATGGGTGTCTTGTTTGGTTTGGACTTGGTTGGAGACCTATTCAGGAGGTATACTGCTGTGGCCACCCCTTCGGCCCAAAAGCTGTTGGGTAGTTCTTTCTGTTTGAGCATGCTCCTTGTGAGCCCCATTATGGTCCGGTTCTTCCTTTCAACCACCCCATTGTGCTCTGGGGTGTAGGGAATTGTTAACTCTCTTCTTATGTCGTGCTGCTCACAGTATTTTAGGAACTCATGAGAGCAGAACTCTCCCCCTCGGTCAGTTCTGAGAACTTTGATCTGATTATCACATTCCTTCTCGGTCATGGCTTTGAAGGCCTTGAAGTGTTCAAAGGCTTCTGATTTGTTTTTGAGGAAGTAAATCCAATTCATTCTTGTGTAGTCATCGATCAGGAGCATGTAGTAGTAGCTGCCTCCCAGACTGGGGGCTTGCATAGGGCCGCAGAGGTCAGCGTGGATGAGGCCTAGCCTCTTGGTGGCTCTCCATGAGGTGGAGTCAAATGGGGACTTGTGGGACTTGCCCATTATGCAGCCTTCGCATGAGCTTAGCTGGCTTATGGGTGGCAGGCCCTTGACCATGTTTTTGTCTGAGAGTTGTTTTAGACCCTGAAGGTTTAGGTGGCCATACCTCAGGTGCCACAGCCTGGTGGCCCCGTGGCTTTGGTCTCCTCCTGTGCTTCGGGAGGCATCTAGCAGGAACATGTTGTTATTGGAGACATTTATTGCCATCAGGTTTGTTCCAGTGATCTTGTTCTTAATGGTGCATTTGCCGTCTTCGAAGGTGAGAGAGTACCCCTTCTTCATCAGTTGGCCCACGCTCAGAAGGTTGTACTCCAGTTTGGGAGCATAGTACACGTCTTCAAGTAGTTTGTAGTGGTCTCCTTGCATTGTGATTTTTACTGTGCCGCGGCCTTCTACACTGAGTTTTTTCTTGTCTCCCAGGTTCACTTCAAGCTTGAATGATTCGTCTAGGGTTGTAAAGCTTTCCTTGGTTCCTGTCATGTGATTAGAGCATCCGGAGTCTAGGAACCATAGATGTGAATTGTTGCTGATGCTTCCAGTGCTGGCAACTAGGACAAAGACTCCGGCTCCTTCAAGGTTGCTGGGTGTGGTGTGTGTGAGAAAGAGGTGTTGCTCTTCCTGTAGGGCTGGTTCTTGGGGGTTTTCTTCTGCCGCCACTTGGGCCTGGTTCTCCTCATTGTACCAGCAATCCTTCTTGAGGTGTCCTCGCCTGTTGCAGATGTGACACTGAGGAGCCTTGTTTCTTTCTGCAAATCGGCCACGCCCTCTTCCCCGGGCTGGAAACCTGCCTCTTCCTTGAAATTGGCTGCTGGTGTTTCCTCGATCTTGGAATACCTGAAGGGCCTGCTCCTCAGTTCTTTCTGGTTTGGGGGCTGCTCTGCTGTTCAGGCGGGCTTCATGTGATTGGAGGGATCCCATTAATTTGATCGGTGCTAATTGAGACATATCGTTAGAGACCTCAATCGATGGTACTATGTAGTCGAATTTGGGGGTTAGGCTTCTCAGGATTTTTTCCACCACTGTTTGGTCGGTGACTGGTTCACCGTAGGATCGCCTTTGGCTTACTATAGTCATTACTCTGGAGAAGTAATCTCCCACTGCTTCATCTTCTTTCATGAGCAGATTTTCGAATTCTCTTCTGAGGCCTTGCAATTTGATGGCTTTGATTTGCTCGTCGCCCTGGTATTCCATCTTCAGTATCTCCCATGTCTCTTTGGCGGAGTTGGCTGCTGCGATTCTGGAGAAGAGTTGATCGTGGACTGCTTGCTGGATGATGGCCATTGCATGGGCGTCCTTTTTCTGAGCTGCCTTCAGTCTCACTTGATCGGCTTCGGCGGTGTTGATTCCCGATTCGACTAGATCCCATAGATCTCGAGATCTCAGAATTGTCTTCATCCTGATCGACCAGAAATCATAGCCATCTCCTTTGAAGATTGGTATTGACGTGGGCTGTGTGGGTAGGGCGCTGGTTGGTTCAGCCATGGTCGCGGCTGAATTAGGGTCGAGGAATGAGGTCTGCGGTGATGATAGTGGCTCTGATACCACTATTGGAATCAGATAAAGATTAGGAAAGAGAAATGAAAGTTTTTTTATTATTCATCAACAACAACAATTACACATAAACCATGCTCTATTTATAGCATGACAAAGAAACTAACAACCATTAACAACTAACAGTAACAACCATTCAGTTAAGCTAACTGCCCAACTAACTCAACTAATTGAAGTAGTGTCAATAACTCTGACGGCTTTACGGCCCGTAAAGCCCTTTACGGCTCGTATAGAGTCAGGTATGTGTTAACTGATCCGTAGGGGGTGTCCAAATAACACGCCCCTATTTTTGATAAGCAATTTTATTTTTTATTTTGTTAAGAAAAATTCTAGGTCTCGATAGGACATTTTTACTATTACCAAGACTTGATATCTCGGGAAGAACAAATGCATGATATCTTTACGAAATGTTCACAAGTCACTTGAAATCGGTGCTTGGCTGGAATTCTTGGATGATCAAACTCGGTTGATCATAGCTTAGCGGTAACATAAGGCTTAAAAGCCAAATAGCCTTGACTTCGAATCTTACAAGGGTGTTTTATTAAATTACTATGTTAATACCCCGTGTATTACACGGGTTGAATAAAAAAAGTATAATAAATAATTATCAATTAAAATTTAAATATTATAAGATGGTATTTAAAATGACATTTGATTAATTTTATATATTTAATACTTTAAGTAGAAAATAATTATATTTTTTATTTAAATACTACGTTTTTTAAAATAATATGATTTTTTTTCTCCTATTATGTTGATTGAATAAATATAAATTTTTGAGTTTCTAATTTTATATTTTATAATAATTTACTTTCGTTTAATTTTTTTTACAATTGATACTTTTATATTTTAACTTTACTTTACTTTTCATTTATTTATAGGTAGACAATTTTATTATTTTAAACATAATTATTCATTTTTCATTATTTAATAAGATGAAAACATTAATTGAAGAGAGAGATGCGGGAAATTTACAAGTTGACTTAACCAGAGATTGACATGTGGCATAAGCAAACTTTTATTTATTATAATAGATAGAGATAGATTAAATATTTTCAGAACTGGTGACTTGATAATAGATATAATTAGTTTTTACTGTTTGTGACACAAATTAATTACAAAAAATGCCGTTAAAAAAATTAATTACAAGACAAGTTGTTTAATTTTACAAAAAATTAAATATTAATTGGCCGGCCTTTTTTGGAAATTTATACTTTATTAGGTAAAACCTATTTATTAAACATTTTAAGTAAAAAAATTTTAAAATTATTTATTTTAAATAATTTATTATATATTTTTCAAAGACTTTTTCTGAAAAATTTTATAAAATAACTTATGATGTAATTGTATTGTCTGTTAAATAGAATAAAATTATTATTATTATTTAATATAAGAGAAAAAAGAAAAATCAGTATCTAACAAAATATCTTTTACAAACAATTAACAATAAAGAGGAATAGAAAAACTAATTTTTAGGCGGTACACACTGATGACATGTGTCTCACCAAAACATTTATTTTTAGAGTGATGTTAAATATACCAAATGGTACATTTACTTGTGTCTTTCCCAAGTATAATATCATCTTATTCTACAACCAATAAATATAAATCTTATTATTTACTAATTAACAGCCAATGTAGAGGCTTGCATCTTAAAATGGAGGTCATATGTTCAATCCAATTGAATTGTGTAATTATTGTATAATTTAGGTGAGAGTAAGTTTAGATTTTGAAAAAAAAATTAACACTCTATTTCATTAATTAACATCCTCATTTATTATAAATCTTTTAATTATTTATCAAATATTACACAAGTTATTATGACTTAATAATATTTTATAATTATTATTCAAATATTATATCCTGTGAATATAATTTATATTAAAATTTATCTTTTCTTTATTTTTTTAATAGTTTAGATTTTGTTTTTCACCTAAAGTCTTTTAAACGATGTGCATGCATGTTCTTATAAACTTATTAAATTTTTGATTGTTATCAGTTATGAAACGCAATGTTATACACTAGCTTTTAAACAAATAGCATTGATGTTAAATAAAAATGTAAGTTAAAAACTTACAATCATTCCTTAGTGTGCACAAAGTATTTATTGTGATCTTAGCGTTTTAGTTATTTATAAAATTTAAATATTATAATTTTTTTTTTAAATTTTCATCTTTTAATTTTTTTTAAAATCTTGTTGTTTAAGAACTCTGATTTTTTAATTAATTTTTTATGGAAATTTAATTTTTCTAATTGTGTTTATACTACTTTTGTTCTTAATAAGATAAGTTTTCAATGTTTTTATTATTAACAAATTTTGTTGTTTAAGAAAAAATTCATATTTTGTAAAAAAAAAAATTTTTTTTCCCAAGAAGTGTATTACTTAAAATGTTTTTTCAAACTTAAAAAAAAATAAATAATATTAATATTGTTATTTAATAAGAGATAGAGAAATAAAAACATTAATATGAGAGAGACATGAAAGTTAATATGAAAAAGCCTATAAATTTGCAAGTGTCCATTAATTAAGATTTTTATTTATTATATATAGAAGATATTCTAAAATTTCAAAATACACAAGGACGTAGCTTAGTTCAGACAGGGAGCGACCGCCCCCCTGTTTTTTCGTGCAGTAGTGTAAATTTCTCGATAATTGTGTAAAATATTTTAAAAACCTTTATTTCGCCTCCTGGAAACAAAAAAAATATATTTCGTCCCCCCTGGGATTATGGTCAAGCTTCGCCCCTAAAAATACATCATAATTTTGGATTATAACAACTTTGATACGATTTAATTTTTAAATTTAATTACAAAAACCATAAAGGTTACAATATTTCATTTATTAGACAAGTTAACAAGTAGAATACTCAACAAATTATTTGAAGAGAGTTTGTTCATGTTTATTTCCTTCAAAAACGAATAAACCTGAATCAACATTTTGTCAATTTTGTTAAAAATATTTGTTGGTATAAATAACAATCATGCTTAAAAATGATGTTTTTTAGGTCTAATTATTTAATATCAAAAAGTAAAAACAAAAATCCTTTTGACATTACGAAACTTTTTTTTTAACTTATATTTTTTTCATAAAAGCAATAAGTTAATAAGTTAGTTTTAAATGAAATTTTAAAGATACTACTATATATGATAAATATAGTCACAAATATAAAAATGTTTATGCTCCATTATTCGGTTAGTTGTAGGGGCAAAATATAGACATGCATGTTATTACCTGGTCATCATTTGGTCCCGGACTCACGTCTTGTCCTTTTATACCTTTATTTAAGCTTACCGAAATTTATTTTGGCATCTGGAAATTTTAACTATAATTACTTTGTTGCATCTTAAAATTATTTTTTTAAAAAAAAAGAAGAAACAATAAGTCTTATCCAACAGGTAGACTATTGTCTTTGATTATCATATACTAATTTAACAAATAAAAGTTAACTTAGTAACAAGTAAATGCTAACCAACCAACATGATTTTTATAGTCATATATTTGTTTCATATGTGTCAAATTATACTCAACAGCAATATTAAATACATATTATATTATACGCTACAATCTTTCAATACATGTCAAAAAATGTTTCTTAATTATGAAAATGTTTGGTGTAACTAACATCCAACATATTTATTTAAGAGGTTAAGTCATGTCTTAATATATAATGACATTACATGGACTAACGTACATCTATTGATTTGGTCGTGTTAAGCATGCTCTCCATGGCTTCACATATTTCACGTATACATGATCACATCCTTTTAAGTGCATCATGTCACCATCAAAATCATAATAACTAGGTTTTTCCTCCGCGCATTGCGGCGGGTTACCACAATACACTTTAGAGAACGAGTATTATATATATCATTTGCATAAGCATAACTTACATAGTAAAATCAAATTTTTCGTCACGAATCATATACAAATTTCTCATAAAAAATCATACAAAATCCATGCAAATATGTCACGAAAATAATAGAAAAATTAGTCACAAAATACTTATCATTGGCAACCAATTGGTTGAATTAAAAAAATACAAATCTTTAAACAAACATCGTTTTTCTATGATAAAAAATAAATCACTGTTACATTCTTCGAACACCACTAAAACACTAGAAAAGATCACATTTTTTCACTATACATATATATAATATTTACTATCAATATAATATAATATATAATATAATACATATACATATATATATTTATGTGTGTATTTACTATTTCAATATAATATATATATATATATATATATATATATATATATATATAGGATTAGGTTCAAGTAAAAAGGGTGATATTGGTGAGAAGGGTGAGAAGGATTGTGGATTTGACAAGTGACATTAATCTAATTTTATAAAAAAGGTATTTTGGTCATTGTGTTTATTGCTTCAAGTTATTGTGTTTAATGCCTCATGCCATTGTGTTTAATATTTTTATTATTTTGTTTTATTTTTTATATCATATTGTGTTATTTTGTTATTTTTTTATGCATTAAATAAATTGTTCTTATTTATTTTTTATGTTTTATGTATTAAAAGTACATAATTGTGTTATTTTACCATTATGTTTATAAAACTTATAATTTTAAAAAACATAAATTTTTTTTATTTTTTGAAAATTACGTTTTTGTCATTGTATATATGTTTATGTCATTGTGTAATATATTCACCATTATGTTTTATCGTCAGAACATTGTGTAATATAATCATCATTATGTGTTATGTTCAGGTCATTGTGTAATAGTCATTATTTTGTTTTATGTTAAGGTCATTGTGTAATCTACGCGTTATTGTGTTTTACGTTCAGGTCATTGTGTAATACACACATTGTTGTATTAAATGAATTTGTTTTGTTTTATCATTATGATTTACATATAAAAAGTATGTGATTTTGTTGTTTCACCAATATTATTTTTAAAGCTCATGAATTTATAAAAAAAATAGTTAGACACTACGACGACAAAAAGAAACACTTACAAACAAAAAGACACAATAATAGACAATTAGACACAATGACACATTACAAATATAAAAGGTAGAGGAAAACGGTTTTTTTAATTTTTTATATAACAATACTATACTCGTTTTAAAGATAAAAAAATGTTCGTTTTTTTGGTGTAATTTTTTTAAAAAAATAATATTGTATGTAAAAATTATGACCATTTAAAAAAATAGGGGGAACATGATAAAAAGTCAACAAAAGTGTCTATGACTAAAATACCCTTCTACTAACTTTTTTAATACAACTTTGATCTCAACCATTAAATTATAAATCTAATGACCCACAATCATTCTCACACTTCTCACCAATCTAAGCTTTTATACTATAACCCCACCCTATATATATATATATATAATAATATATAAAAGATTGGCAACCTAGCTAATAGAGAGTATTAGTTGTTCATTTACCTCTTTCTTTGCTCGATAATTTTTTTAATTTACTTTATAACAATAAATGTCAGTAGATCACTTTGACAAACGAATCATCTTTCTATCCTTAAAAACAGTTTCGTACTAACTTAGTCTAAAAGGAATCCTACAACCATAAAATCTTATAACTTAATCCGAGCAAATTTTGTTACAAACAAGATTTCAATCCGCAACGTTCTACAGAAAAATACGTAAAATTACTATTGTATCAACTGGTCTTTGATTATTATTTTAATTATATTTAATATTGCTCATGAAATTTTGCCCTATTATGTATATGAGCCGGCACTCTCTATTTTAATTGCTTTTATTTGTCTTGCGAGCTAACTCACATTATACCGAATTGAGGAAACCATCAGGATACTCTTAGATGTAGTGGTTCTATGCAACTATACACACATAACAAGTAACTCATAATGAAAAGGTATAACATCGGAAGTGAGATAGATGAGATATTTGAACCCGAAAGGTTTAGGATCCAAATTAGGAGAATAAAACAACTTGGATAAAAACAAGGTCGTCTCAAGCTTTTTGATGTCTTAAAGCAGCGTTAAACACTGAGGTCCTCTTGCGACTGTAGATAAAAATTATCCTCAAGTTTGAGAAACAAAAATATAGATTATGAAGAAAACTACATTAATTACGAATATTAACACAACAGGAGCTTTTACTTCAACCAAAATCCGTTACAGCTAAAAATCAATTTACATAAAAAATTTGAGGCCCTAAGATAGTTTTTTTTCCGTAGTGAGCCGGCCTTGGATGCAAGCACATGTTGCAAGACATGTATATATATATGTATGCGTGTGTAATGACTAGGGGAGTTAGTTTCTGCATCTTTCATCTTTTAACAAACATGTATTTGTAATGTTCTTTGGACATGTATCTTGTAATGTTCTTCGGATATGTATTTAGATTATATATAATGTATTACATGTATGTAATACATGCAATCCTCTTTGATTTCTTCTTTCTTGAATGATTATATATGTGTAAGCAAGTTAACTTGCATAATTACATATATGTAATGAGATCGTATTTTTTTTAATCAGATGCTATATATGTATAACTAGTATACAGGACCCGCGCGTTGCGTCGGGTTCTGATATACTGACGTAAAAAAAACAACAGAACATGAGGTTAAAATCGTGTACAATAAAATGCACGAAAATACCCTATACAAGATCTATAACGTAAGCTTTGAAACTAAGGGTTGAAGATTAAGAACTTATTTAATAGTAAAGAATGTGATTACAGAAGACTTAAAAAAAAGGCCCTGCGTAAATGTAGAATTTATAAATGATACAAATATTATAAAATTATTAAATGTAAATCGTATATATATGTAGTATATATAATTCTCATGGTTTATAAAATTATTAAATCTAAATCGTTTGTGAACTAATTACGATAAAAATGATATAAACGATACAAATATTCGATAACGAACGGATGCGTTATAGGCATGTAAACAACGCGCAAAATTTCTGTGACCGTTTGGGTTAGAAATTTATATAAACGTTCATGAGGCCATTGCGATCAAATTAATATAATTATGACATTTATCAGATAACCTAATGACGCGTTAAAATCATGTAAACATTAAAAATATGTGAGTAAAGTGAGAGGGCCTTAAAAATAAGAGTTCAAAGTTCAGGGTTATAAACGAAAATTTCAAATTAATTGAAAAGTATTAAAATCTATCTTTTGATCTTTACGCGGTAGTGAATAGTGATTATGTGAGGGTTTGTATCATGTCAAAACCCGGTATAAGATAGAAAACCCTTAAACCCTATCTGGACCATTGATTTGGACTTTTAAAAATAAAATATGTGGTACACATTAAACTTGAATAAAAAATTAGATTTTGGATAAACAAATCAGTTTTAATGTGGGTTAATGTAGACCACATGTTTATTTTCAAGATTCCAAATCAAGACCCAGATAGGGTTTAAGGGTTTTCTCTCTAAGATCGGGTTTTCATATGATACAAATTCTATATGTATATATATATATATATGTGTGTATGTATGTGTGTGTGTGTGAGATGTTGGGGCCCACCGTTTGTGTGATGTGTGTGCGTGTGTGTGATATGTGTGTGTGTGATGTGTGCCGTTTGTGTGTGTGTGAAAAAGTCGTTTGTGTGTGTGTGTGTGTGATGTGTGTATGTGTGTGTGAAAAAGTGAATAGTGATTTTGGGTTAATGTAGACCACATGTTTATTTTTAAGATTCCAAATCAACGACCCAGATAGGGTTTAAGGGTTTTCTCTCTAAGATCAGGTTTTCATATGATACAAACTCTATATATATATAGAGTTTGTGTGTGTGAGATGTTGGGGCCCACCGTTTGTGTGATGTGTGTGCGTGATGTGTGTGTGTGTGATGTGTGTGTGTGTGTGAAAAAGTCGTTTGTGTGTGTGTGATGTGTGTGTGAAAAAGTGAATAGTGATTTTGTGTGTATGAAAATATTTGCAAATTAATATATATATTAATTACACATTGTTACTGAATTTCCGTGTGTGCTTACATATATGTAATTAGATTACATGTGCACTTATGCCTTGTATTTAAGAGAAATAAAAGTAATTCTTTTTCCTATTTTAATATTTCAACTAATGTTAGTTTTTAATTGAATTTATGTATATGTATATATATGTGTGTGTTTATGTATGTATATATGTTTATGAGAAGGTTTGTAAACAAAAGTTTGGTTGAGGAATCCTATTAGAAAAAAAAAGGTTTTAGAGCTTAGGAAATTTGTTGATTTCAATCATACTTTCATCACTAATGTTTTCTTTGTTGATATTCTTTGCTTTGATAATTACTCGATAAACTTCAATTAATTCTTTGCTTTTTTGTTCTTAGTTCTTCTTCCTTTAATATTTGTTTCATTTTACTAGTATTCTACTTGTCATTTTTAACAGACAGAAATAGACATTGTAATAATCAAAGTGAGTTAAAGAAGTTGAAACTATGTAAATAAAATATGTCAAATTATGATATAAATTTTTTAATTAAAAGATGAAATTTATTAGAGAATTAAAGAATTTAAAACCACCGCAATAAAACACATTTTTAATTATATTTACATTTAGAACATCCTCATATTCCTAACTAGGTTATAGACCCATGTAATACATGGGTTTGTGAATAAAAAACAATGTGATTTTATAGATTTTTTTGCAAAAATAGGGTTAGTATTAAAAAAATGGTTACAATGGGTGTTCGAAAGTTTTTTTTTTTTCACAAATGGGTCTATCTCCATTGCTAGTGGCGTTTTTAGAGGGGAGAGAATAAAAGAATGTATGTTGTCAGTTGTCAGATCACTTAAAAAAACAATTTCCCCTCTAATTGCCACTACTAGTGACGTTTTCAACATAGGAACATAGTAGCCACGAGTAGTGGCGTTTTCAACCTCTTGCCACTTCTAGTGGCGTTTTTGCATTATGTACTCCCCATAAAGATCCCTGGACATATATCCATGGAACATCATTACATCAACATGAAATTAATTATAAAAAAACCATAATTGCTAAGCTATGAGAACTACAAGAACTAATTTATAAAATCATACGTAAACGAGAGTTGTAAAAAGATAATATGCTCATGTCTAATCAACTATTTTATATCTTGCGTCTTCCTCATAACAGGTTCCACATATACATATGTATAAAAATGTATGTAAATATGCATAAATTAAATTCAATCAATGTCGTATTGGTTATATCTTTTTAACGGCAGATGGTCTCGTCATGCTACCTTCAGTTATCCTGACGTTTGTTAAATAAGATCGATTCCTCGATCGCCGACCGTGGAACCGTACCCCCTGATGCGCAGGAACCCTGTGGAATGGGTAAACCCCCGCCCTTTATTGGTTCAGAACCCGAGATTAAGCTCAAGGTTCATCCCCTTACTTGGTATCCATTAAAGTGTTACCAGTGAGGCTTGAACCATGGTCTCCAATAAGAAAGGGCCAGGCCTAACCACGATGCTAACTTTGCTGGATTTGTATTTGATTATATAATCAGAATCTTAATTAGCTAGTTAAATACACAAATGAATTATATATAATGCCCACCTAAATCTATATATTCAATAGTTAATTGAAATATCAAGACGAGCTGAATTACATGGAGTGCTGAATGACTAGCACGTCCATTGGGTCGTTATCTTCACATAATGTTCGAGGGATGAAGCCATAGTTGTGAGGGGTGTTGTACAGGAAGCCAAAAACGCCACTAGAAGTGGCAATTACTTGAAAACGCCACTAGGAGTGGCAATTACCTTAAAAACGCCACTAGTAGTGGCAATTAGAGGGGAAATTGTTTTTTTAAGTGATCTGACAACTGACACCATACATTCTTTTATTCTCTCCCCTCTAAAAACGCCACTAGCAATGGAGATAGATCCATTTGTGAAAAAAAAACTTTCGAACACCCATTGTAACCATTTTTTTAATACTAACCCTATTTTTGCAAATAAATCGATTTTATAATTATGTCTTTATGAATTTACATAATTAAAATAATTTTATTTCACTTATTAAATTTACATGATTATATTAATACTAATAATATTAGTTATACTTTTTTTTACATGTATTAAACATTTACACATGTTAAATATTTGAATTTTAAAATTATTTGTTTAATATAACATAATACATATTTTTCAAAGACGTTTTATAAAAATTAAAGAACTGATTCATAATTTAATCATATTATTTACTAAGTTAAATAAATCATTCATATTTAATATAAGAGAGAAGATAAAAAAAATCAAAATTTTACAAAAACATGGTATAGAAATATTTATTATGAGAGAGAGGAGGGAAACAAATCTTTAAGTAGCATATAATGTTGACAAGTGACACATCAAAATCTTTATTTATTATATAGTATAGATATAGATTCAGATATAAAATTGAAAATTAGAAATTCATTTCAAAATTTGAAATTATACTTTCATTAAGTCAAATTAAATTTCAAATTTGATGATTTTCGATTCGTTTGACGTTTCTTGAATTCCATTCGTATATTTTAACACGATTGATATTTGGAACTTGGAAGTTGGAACCGTTGGAACTTGGAAGGATACGTTAAGCCCAAAAACGAGAGGCCCATCACTATGCTTTCAACAAAATGCACCGACCTTTGTGGCCCAATTCGAAATACAAAAATCCCTTCACCTCTCCGATTCGAAATACAAAAACGAGAAGCCCAATAGCCCATCACTATGCTTTCAAGTTTCAACAAAATGCACCGACCTTTCTGGCCCAATTCGAAATACAAAAACCCCTTCACCTCTCCAATTGCGCGTAACCCTCGTATCTGGCCGCCGTTTCTGCCTCCACAACCTCCGATTTCGATTTTCCGTCACCGGAAAAAACTCAACTTTATCCTACTTTCTTTAAATCAATGGCCAGTAACGATCCAGAGCATAAGGAGGAGGAGGAAACCACCGCCGCAGAAGACGAAGACACCGGAGCACAGGTCGCTCCGATTGTTAAGCTTGAAGAAGTCGCCGTTAGTACCGGTGAAGAAGATGAAGACGCTATTCTTGATCTGTAATATTTCTCTCTAGATCTAACTTTATACAGTTTTATCGTTTGCGGTTTTAATCTTAACTTATGTTTCGAATTATGAGTAGACAAAAGTTCTATCGATCTGTAATATATCTTTCTAGATCTTATTTTGTGTTTGTCTAGCGTTTTTTTCTTTATTTGAACTTGTATTTTGAATTTTCATGGAATCTAAGTTCTATTGATTTGCAGTAAGTGTTACTTGATATGATTTATACATTTTTGTAGTTTAAAGTTTTTATAGTATACATTTATATTTCTTATGGTTTTGATTTTACCTTTTGTTTTGAATTTTTAGTAAAGCAAAGTTGTATCGATTTGATAAGGAGGGAAACCAGTGGAAAGAAAGAGGCGCTGGTTCCGTGAAGTTTTTGAAGCACAAAACAACTGAAAAAGTTCGTCTTGTTATGCGTCAATCCAAAACCTTAAAGATCTGTGCTAATCATCTCGGTATAATTGAGTACTTTGTATTGTGATCTGATTTTATAGAATGTGTTGGTGTTTTATTTTATGCTTTTTATGTATCTGATTTGAATCTGTTATAATGTTATTGTAGTTATCCCTACTATGACTGTTCAAGAACACGCTGGTAATGATAAGTCATGTGTGTGGCATGCTGCTGACTTTGCTGATGGCGAACTCAAGGATGAACTGTTCTGTATCAGATTTGCATCCGTGGACAGTAAGTTTATCTCTAGTCAATTTCATATGATCAATTCTGTAGAGTGAATTGAGCTTTTGATGCATACAATCTGTATTGTTTTGTTGTTTTAGGTTGTTTTTGCTATTATTTTTGGTGTTCAAGTAGGTGTTTGCCTTCTGATTTGACAATATAGGATTTTTTTTTATCTATATCTATGGTGTTTAATTTACAATAGATGACTAATCCCTTGTTATTTTGGAATTATTCTTTCCTCTTTTTTTTTGTTTAAATTTTGTAGCTGGGTTTTCAAGATTTTTGTAGCCCATACAATTTGATGGGACTTTACTAGTTATATATTTGTTTTAATTGGTATTTCAAATTTTTAAAACTGGGATTGATATGATGCTGCTAGTGAAAGGTCTGAGCAAGATATGGTGATGGAATGGAGATGTTGGTAAAATGTTGAAAAGGGCCCCTGTTTGTGTTAAAGTTGTAACATTATGACATTCGCAACCTTTTCTATATCAGCTAATACACCATTTGTATATTTTGTACTTTGGTGTAGGGTTGTAATAAAGTCGTGAGTTTCATTCTAACATTGAATGTTAACTTAGACTTTTCCCAACATTCTTGTTTCCAGTTGCTGCCAATGTCTTATCTTTCCATCCCTTTTTTGTATATGATCACAATTTCTATGCTGATCATCCCTATGTTTTGCACTAGCATGTAACATGCATTTTTATTTAATTTTTAAATTGTCTTTGTTTTTTTTTGTGTGTTTTAAATTATTATTTGTTGTAAAATTTGGTGTCATTCTTTGATCTATAGATTGCAAGAAGTTCATGGAAACATTTCAAGAAGTGGCAGAGTCTCAAAAAAGCAAGGAAGAGAACAAAGATGCTACAACTGCTGCTGGACTTCTTGAGAAGTTGAGTGTTGAAGATAAAAAGGAGGAAGAGGAAGTCAAAGACAAGGAAGTCAAAGAAGATGTACCTGAAAAAGTCAATGAAGTTAAAGCAGTTGACTCAGAGAAGAAAGAAGAGTGATGCGCTTTCTATGCAGGAGTTGAGTCAGTCTGTGGGT
Organism: Mikania micrantha; assembly: GCA_009363875.1. NCBI lineage: Eukaryota > Viridiplantae > Streptophyta > Magnoliopsida > Asterales > Asteraceae > Mikania > Mikania micrantha. The sequence goes on along the minus strand of CM018695.1, from coordinate 89,816,623 downwards.
TTTGGTCTTTGGTTTGTGTGAGGGGTTGGTCGGGTCGGGTTGGTCAGTTTGTGGGTGTTATAAGAGTCCAGTTGGTATAGATATATGAATTTTACAGATGGTATTTTCTACATCTGTTTGGAGTTTGGTTGGTCAGGTTAATGCATCAGCATACAGACTGTTATTTGTTTTCACTACTCTGGATGGAGTCCTTATGATTATTTGATTTTGTTTTGTTATGCTTTATTGTTTGTGACTTTTTTTTTCCAAAAACAAAGTATTTTAATGACACTTTAATGAATCAACTTGACTGCAGATTTCAACTCGAATGAATAGCTGACTGGCCCAATTTGTGTAAACAAATAATCAGATAGAACGGAGAATTGTTTTAAAATTTATGTGTTGGTTATAAATTTGTAGCCTGGATTGGACCAAGTATTCAGATGAACGGAAGAAAAACTACTTACAGCTTATAGCATACGAGTCGAACGTTCAGCGAACAGTTTGTGAACCGTTCGGCAGAACGTTCGTTTAATAAATGAACGAACAAGAACAAGAAATTATGTTTGTTTGGTTAAATGAACAAACATAAACAGATGTGTTCGTTCATTTGTGTTCGTGAACGTTTGGTAACATCTTCAGTGAAGTTCATTTATTATATTTATTATTAAATGTGTTGTATATTTTATTTTTTGTTTAATACCATAATATTTAAGTTATTTTTAGTTTAATACTATAATATTTTAATTTATATATTTATAAATGATTATCTCTAAATTGAAATTAAGAATGTTGATTTTTATTGTTTAAATAATATGTGTTCGTTAGCGTTCGTGAACTGTTGTGAACAAGCTAAATTCCTTAATGAACGAACACGAACAAGAATTTTCGTTCGGTTGGCGTTCTTGAACAAGTTAAAAGCTAAACAAACGAACACAAACAAGGGCTCGTTTGTGTTCGTTTGATTCGTTTACAACCCTAATCTTTCCTAACTAGTGGTGATCAGATTCGTGTGCGGACATAAAACTCAAAGCCCTGAACCCGGACCAGCATCATTTAACCAGAACCTTTTCAATCTGGTGATGACCCCCTTTTTTTATTGTTTTTCAGCCACCCTAAAATATGCAACATTTTTTTTAATCTTTCTCAACCTTCTTGTAAGTTGTAACCTGTGAAGATTTTAGTTCCTTCATGGATTGGAGTTTTTCAATCTTTTCGAGTTCACACCCAATTCACTCAGTTATTCAGTTATTTTTGGGTTTGGATTGGGTTCACTTGGTTGGTCTGGTCCCATTCTGACCTGATTCACTCACAAGTCAAGACTGTCAACTGCAATCAACTACTCGTCATGAACTTGTGGGGTAAAGTTGTCCTGAGCATTTTCACGATATAGTTTAGTAGTTCATAATACCATCAGATATCATGAACATTTGAGAAATGTAGAATAGAATAAAACTTTTTTCCCTATATCAACTATAGCACAATACAACTTTATTTTATTGCATCATTGAAAATCCTACAAGATCTCATTAATTTATTAAATAAGAATCATCTCTATCACACTAAAATAATAAAAAGATTAAAACAATTAATACTGGCATAAGTTTATGACAATATTAGCTCTGATGAACTCTGTTGTCGAATTTTAACGCCCCATTTGCGTAGCACACATATAACGTATATATGTGTGGGTCCTTAAGGGACAAAAGTAAACTTGTGCTAATTTTAACGTTATTTTAATTATTTGTGAAAATAACGTTAAAATCATTGGGATGATCAACTTTAAACGATAACTTTGAGCCGGGGAGTCTTTCGAAGCAGCCTCTCTGTCCCAATTGAGATAGGGATAAGGTTTGTATATATCATTCCCCTCCAGACCCTACTGAAACGTGGAAATACTGGGTACGGTTGTTGTTGAACTCTGTTGTCGAAATAATGAATATTAACAAACTAAAAAGAAACCGCATGACTTTAAAAGTTTAAGGTTGTCACAGTTATACTGTTATAGTTAGAATATAAAAATAAATAACAATGAACATCATACTTGTGTTTATTTTATATATTGTTAACAGAGACACGTAATCATTAATATACAATGTTTGTAATAAAAAAAAGAAATAGGAAAAAGAATATCAAGAAGCTAGAATTGTGACATTACTAACGAGGCATAGCCGTTGCATACTTAACTTTCTTACGAGATTCCTTGATTAGAATTCAGGTCGAGGCCTTTTTTAAAGAGAATGTCATAAGATTTACTCAATTGTTGGGTTTCTCTTAGCATATAACTCAGTGTCAAATACTGGGGACAATTTTAAGTGACAGTGTTTCAATCGGTTAAAAAAATATAGAATTGACGATTGTAAAAAAGAAAAGTAGGATTATTGAAAATAAAGTGATAGTAATTTTCAAAGTTGTTCTTGATAATTTTTAATGTTTGATTGCATTCACTATTCTCTCCAATAAGTTGTTAACACAATTATGAGTTATGACAAAGAACATATGGATTTATATAGAATGAATATCAATACATCGTCATAGAACAATAAATATCGTGATGATTATAGCAACAAAATAATTTTTCATACGTATTTTGATTTTGTACCAATTATTTTGATTTTGTTTAGTTACAACCTATTTTGATTCAAATTAAATTGATACAATTTAAAAATAACGCATTTATACCCAAAATAATTTTGGTTAAAACTCGTCTTATTCTACAACCAATTCTGATCCACATCCATTTTAACTTGTTACCCAACCCGTCCATGGTAATGCGGAAGAGGAGTGACCAATGCACAACTATGCCGAAAGCGTTGGTCACTTAAATGCTCACTCTCTTACCAAAACCATGACATCTTTTACAGTGACTATAAAATAATTAGGTCCGTCAGTTTAATAAACTTACATTGAATACGACATTAAAATGGATACTCAATATAATGAATAAGAAACTGTGTATAAAAGCTTATATGATATATCAACTTAGAGGACGTAGCTTAATAAAAGCTTGTGCTATTTTTATGCTCATAACAAACATAAACAAATCTGCCAAGTAAAAAAATGTTCTAGATTAAGATAGGGGGTTTTCTCAATTTGGGTTTCCTCCTAGAAGGTGGTGTCAATGTATCCAATTAAAAGTAGTACTTAACATTAGCTATTAAAAAAAATGAAATGTTAACTATAGATATTAATTACTTATAATGTTAATTATTTCAACATCATGAGCAGTAATCAATTTAAACAATTAATTATATAATTAGTCATTAAAACAATGTAACTTATAGAAATTAGGATTTTGGATGAAATCCAAGTTATCCAAGTGGTGCTGTTTGCCTGTTTATATCATCTCGTGTTCTAACAACTCTTTATGATGACATACTGACATGGGTGTTTTCGTTATTGTTGATATTTGTTATAGGTGATTGTGGTTAAAATATATGGAGCCAACTCTCATTGTCAAGTAAATATCACAACCACATTTTGTGTCGGAGGTGAACCGATTTCCAAAACCTTAAAAATGCTGGTCAATCGCTCTGGGATAGGGGACAGGTTGTGAAAAAAGAGAAAAAAAACTATCAAAAGTTTAAAAAAATCAAAAAATCTTAATGGGAGATGGTAAACATTAACACCAAACAACAATAAACATAAAAGTTTCGGTTCTAAAGCCATTCACTTTGAGAACTAACAGCGGTCAAAACATAGGTGTTGGCTTCGATAGATAACATGAGGATGAACTTCAAAACAATGAGTGTTCGAACCCAAATCCTTTTAAGTTTTGCTAGTAATCCCTCAAGATCTTTTCTTTAAGGATGAACATCAAAAAAAAAAATTCAACTTTTTAGGCTGGAAGCCATAAAACAAAGTTGCGACTCATAAATGGATCAATTATGAATATATGAAATCTGTGTGTTGTGTGTTCATACAATTTAATCCGTGTGTCACGTGCTTGTACAATTAAAAGAAATATATGAAATCACAAACGGATCAATTATGAATATTAAAACATAAACACGTAACCCTATTATGCTTCCTATTGACTGTGTTAAAACCATCTAGACACATGCAACTCAATCCTAAAAGCATTCAATTACAAGATTTTTATGATGTTTGTTTAGTTACAGAAGGAACGAATACAAGCTGCATTGCTTCAGAATGCCTTTCTTGCAAAATAAGTCACGAGCCGAATACTTGGTTTTAAAAATCGACAAGCACACCGTGGCAACAAAAAATTTAAACCAAAGTGCAAATCACAAAAGGGGTGGGCTGTTCATATGCAAGGCTCAAGATGTTTATATAATTTTTAGTATCTCTTCCCAAAACATAGCTATTAATAAGATGTATATATGATTTATTGTATAAATCGCCTACATATACGACCTTTTTAACTATGTACAAGTTATGTGTGTCTCAACATAGTAGTTGAGTCACATAAGACGAGTGGCCTTCCACCTAAAAACAAGTTTTTATACGCAATGCCAAAACTGGGTTCATCGTGTGAAATCTTGTTATCCAAATTGTTTTTGTATTATATTTGATGATGCTTGTTCTAATTGTACTTACTTCATATGTAATCTAACCACATCTTGATTAATTACTCCAAAAATCAACGTCCAAAAAAGCAGCAATTAAAGTCGATCAGTGAAATAAACAAACGATAAGCATGTGATTGAGCAACAGTTTACAATACTTATAAATTCGATTTCACTGAAAGTTGTAGATCGAACAAAACGATGACGGAACTGGAAATGTAAATTAAACTATCATAAAAACCGAGAACAAAGATACGATGGTTCCAACATAAATAGATCAAAAACCTACCGAAACAGCATCAGAAGAATCGATCGACAGACCGGACGGAAAGCTACGATCGATTTACTTAGATCTCTGTCTCATCTTTCGACGCTTCCTCTTCAATCTCCTCATTCTCTTCTTCTTCCACTGTAAACCAACGTCATTCAAATTTCAGATCGGAAGATACAATAACAATTGATTGAATATCGTTAATTAGAATATCATTTGATGTTGACTGTTGATTGATTACCTTGGCTCTCATGTCGACGACGGAACGTTTTCAACTTGCCAAAAGCTGCTGCCGGCGATGAGTTCTGGAGGTTTGCAAACAACGAGAAATGTCGCGATGAATCTTTATTTATAGTGAAACCCTAGTTTCTGATACTGGGATGGGCTGCAATTTGGGATCCATTTAAGTTTACAAGATAGCCTGGCCCAAATCTGTCAACATTCCCCCAAGGCCCCAGCCAGTCAACCCTCAAGTTTTCAACAAAATTTCAAAATCATAAACTTCCATAAAATAAAAGAAATAACGATATAACATATCTCGTTGTTATAGCTTATGCAGAACATATTTGTCATATGGCGTCTTCTGATAGTAGTCACTTCTCATATTTGATAAATTTAAAAATTAATTTTATTTAAAACAATCAAGATGGTTTACCCAGTTGTAGGGCTCCTCATGAGGTGGGCTTGGGGGTACGCCCCAGAGCATCAAATCCGAGGGACGGTTGAAACCCCGTCATAGGTGTCGTCGTACCAAGCCATTTGAAAAAAAAGTTCTCAAATTTATAATAAAAGCTAATATTTTTTTATCTTTAAATATTAATGAAAATTCAGTTATTTCAAACTTTTCATTTACAGTTAATAATATTTTCAAACTTTTTATTTTCAATTAATAATTTCGAAAATTCAAAATTTTATTTATATTGTTTATTTTTTTTTAAATTCAGATTTATAAAATGTATATTTATTTTCTTTTTTTAAATGTGATAATATTTATGTTATTTGTATATCTATTTTATAAGTGATTGTTTTGAATGTTTATTTTTTATACAACTATGTATATTGCACAAATCAATAAGCTAGTAACTTTAATATCTAAAATTACTTTTAGTTTTAGTAAGTTTGATTAAACTCTTGGTCTATACACTTTTTATCCCCCCACCCCACACACACACAAAAAAAAAAAAAAAAAAACATGTGATTTCAATTCCTGTCATTTTAGGTGTAAAACTAACACGTTAAATTTGGTTTTGGTTGTTAAATATAAGGTATAATCATCATTTTGTTAAGGGTATATTTACGTAATCTACTATAACATTACCATAGAGATTACTAAATGTTAGTAAAATAGCCAAACATCAAAGGGGTTTTGTCCTAGTGGTAACCATTGGCTTTGCAAATGGAAGGCTATGGATTCAAATCCCTTCCAAGGTGAAATAGGGGTCATTGAGAAATCAGGAGGTTTTCTAGTGCGGTTTCCTCCTGGGGTGGTTGTGGGGTCTCAACGGAGGTTATGGTAACCAGACCTTGGTAAAGTGGCTTAAAAATCAGTGGTTCACACGTTGAGATCAAATGTCGTTCCAAAAAAAAGTTAAATAGCCAAACTCCTCCCCCTTGTGGCCTTCCACCGTACCCTAAGAGACTGTCTTTGGCACATAATCACCATGTCTTCAAATCTAAACCTACAAACTTCTTCAATAAAACCAAAAATATATGTATGGGCTGTTGATTCAGGCCCAAAAATAGACTTTGCAAACACTATTCTCACGTACAAAATGATACTCACAAATAATAAGCTTTTGTAAGAAGAAAAAAAAATAAAAAAGAAAATCTCGTACACCTTCATTCATACTCATACTTACATGTATAAAATGTAAACATATCTAGAAACATGTATATGTGGAGAATCATGTTCCCTATTCTTAACCCATTACTCCTACAACCTATGCTCACTACTTTCACATAAAATAAAGATGATTCTTAACTTGAAAAATTATATATTTTCTCATAGTACAAATTTTAAATACATAATGTACAATATTCTTAAAGCATGATTTGGAGAAATATGTAAAAGCCCCTAAAATAAACCTACTTGTGATATAATTAAACACTAAAAACATGTAATTAAATTAAAACTCTGCTGACTTATAACCGACTCATCAAGATTAATCCAACGTGTGCATCTCACACACGTGCTTATGCGGCTTTTGAGGTTGGATGATGTTCAACTGTGGCTAAATAGATAGGTGCATACTCCAATCGGATTCATCTCCAAAACATAATTTAAGATAACAATTAAATCAAAACAATAACATAGAATAGTCGTGTGCATTGCCTCAATGGTACCCTATGATTCTTTCAAATGAGAGGTCATGGGTTCAAATCCCTCTCGCAGCGAAGAAGGGGTCTGAGGGGGGTCAGGGGTTTTCTCAGTTGGGGTTTCCTTCTGGGGTGGTTGTGGTGGCTCATGGGAGGTCAAGGTAACTAGACCTTGGTGACATGGCCTGAAAACAGTAGGTTCACACTATTGAGACCTTCGCTGTTCAAAAAAAAAGTTATAGGAAAGGTTCATCTTCCTTTTAGGGTTCATTAAATTATTTAATGGGTCACACATAGTCATGTAATTATGAAATACGTGCTTTTGTTTATTGAGAGGCACGTGACTATGTGCCTTTTTGAAAACCATTGTGTGACTGGTGACTTGTTATTTTTTAATTAATCAATTTCTTTATTATTATTTTTTAACCAGACACAATTTTAATTAGAGTTCTTTTTGTTTCTAATTTCAATTCCAAATATTTCTTTATCCCCATAAAATAAAGGACCACCCAATTTCTACTTGAGAAGTTGTAGTTATTATAATGTGAGCTTCAATCGCTATCTTTTCGAAGCCAGAAAATGGCACTCAATCTTGTGCGTAGATCTCTTCTTATCCACAAATTATGGCATCATGGGCCTGCCATGAAGTTTCAAAATCTTCCTTGTTCCACACCCAACCATAAATTATTTATATAAAAAATAAATTAAGGGATACAATATCATAATTTAATTACTTTTTAATCAATTGAATCGAAACTAGTGTACATAACTTTTGAATTATCTAATAAAGATATATTTAATACTTGAAAATTTGATAATGTATATATTGTATTATATTATATTATTTTATAAAAGTTAAGGGTATATATGAAATTTTATAAATATTCGATTAGCAAATAAATGTAACTTGTCAACCAATATGTTTTTAATGTAAACTAGAGCAAAGGGGTCCTATCAACATTTAAATTTAAATTTTTTTAACATTTGGTTATATAGTATAGTCTTCTTAAAGCAATTTGATCCACATAACTATGAAATTTAAAGTTATCAATGTATCTATTATTGTGAAGTTAGTCCAGTGGTTTGGACTCCACTTGTTGTCGCAAGGGGCGCAAAATCGAGTCCCCCTCTGGGAGGTTTTCAAAAGTACATCAAAGACAATGAAGGTATCTGAGCCCGAACCGGTTTTACCCATGGACTAAGGCTGTGAGCCGCAAACCCAGTAGTGGGTCGGTCCTGTGAGGTTTTCCCCGGTCGAATGCTAAGCCAAACTTTGATGCCTAGTGGGCCCGGTTAAGACAACACATTGGTCAGAGTGGGGTGTGAGTCTCTCCATTGGAAGGGGTGCGATATCTCTCAAAAATTTAGAAAGTCGCCGTTCGAAAAAAAAATCAATGTATCTATTAATAAACAATCAATAAACATTTAACATTCAACAAGACTAGGTTAGGTTACAAGTTTAAACTTCATCATATGTGTACGAGTTATTAAGTATACAAATAAACTTATCAAATGTCTTTTAGAGAAAATTACAAAATTAACACCTTTAATACAATTATATGTCACACCAAAATATACAACTATAAAACAAGATCAATGAAATAATTTCAGGTGTATACTTTATCTTTGTGCATTATCGTAAAATACCTTTATTGTACAACGTAACCTCACTTCTTACCTATATGCTACACAACACAAACTTAACATATTAAAAAGGTTTTTAATAAAATAGTTTTGTACATCTCATTGCATCTATGATGATATACGAATTTAAGGTTAATGCATAAAAGATCATGTATCTAGTATACATAGAATCATAATTATTTTACAGATTTCTTTATGTTTTAATTTATTAATTGTCAATACATGTTATAATTATATGACTACATCAAAGAAATATGATATCAATTGCCATGTGATATGCAACTTCATAATCACATATACCATTTGATTCAGTATCATTCTCAGTATACTTAATGATCATTTGCATATCAACTTTTTACTCATGTATCATTAGTAAACATACATTTGTCTCATAAATTTACAGCGGTATATCTGTATTTCTCGTGTGTTTATGATAGAAAATAACAACACATGTCTTGAGTTTGATATAAAAGGCATGAAGAAGTTTAAACAACAAGTATCATTGATTCGTACCAGTTATCGATACCAATGACTCATTATTCACACGTATCAGAGTCTTTTGTAATCTCACGACTAGTGTTTGTTTCAAAATCATGGGTGTGGTGTTGACAACTTCCCGCACTTATCTAGAAGTGATAGCATAACCATGTGGTAGTGGGAGAAATACAAAAATACAATGCACCATCTATTTTTCTTATTTTCCACTAAGGATGGTAAAACGAGTCTTAACGAGTTTAACATGTTTTAGACGACACGATTAATGCAAATATAAAACATAAAAACAACTTGTTTAACACTTAGTTTGGTGATTTAAACATGACAGTTCTATATTTTATGTAGAAAAAAAGAAAAATGATATAGTTTAGCCTCTTAATTTTTATTATTTTAAAAAAGTATAAAATCAAATAGTAATTTTTTGTTAAACATGTTTAATCGTGTCTTAACAAGTATCCATTTTGGAAGCCTTATTTTTCACGTTGCCATCTATTTTAATTTGATTAGTATAAATTATTATTATTTTTTTTTTAAAAAAATAGACCTTTATGTTTGTGGATAATGGAAAATATTAAGACGTGAAGGACCCAAGAAAACGCACGCCAGCTGACTAAAGGTTCGAATACAGCGGCCCCTCGTATGCCCCCCATCTGCAACCAACGGAACCCACAGCTACCACCTCAAACACCAACACGACTCCCATACTCAATTCATTCGATCACCATAGCCTAAATCTTGCAAACCCATCTCCAAATTTCAACTGTTTAATTCAAAATTGGTAATCACTAGTAACTGAATTAAAATGGGTGCTGGTTCTTCAATAAACCTCGCCACCGGAGACGATCACGCCGGCGGTCAACTCTATGTTTCCCTCAAGATGGAAGATTACACCCCCAAAGGAAACCTTGTTCCTCACGTCTACGGCTCTGTTCCTCTTGTTGGCTCTTGGGACCCGTCTAAAGCTGTAATTCAATAATCGATTCAATGTTCTTCACTTTATTATCAATAATTAATCTTCAACTGATTTCTATTTCAATACCCATGTTTTAATTTTTGTTAATTTTGTTATATTAGCTTCCAATGGAGCGAGAATCGAGTTCAATGTGGCAATTAAGCTTCGTTGTCTCTCCTAATCATGGTATTGCTTGATTTTGCATGTTTGTTTTGTTTATGCAATTACTTTTCACTAGAGCCACCCACCCAGTTTAATTTCTGCAGTGACAAACGGATGAATATAAACTTAATAATGGGTTGATTGGTTCAATCTGTTTCATATATGGAGATAAGTCAGTTTGCCAGTTTTTTAAGTTATTGTGATTTGTGTTTTTGAGTGAATTTGAAGACTCCAATTTGATTACAGACGTTGAACTAAAGGGGGCTGTTATGAGATTACAGAATGGTTGTTTGATAGAATCACTAATACCACCAAAGTGATTAGTGCAGCTTTTACTTCACAATAATCGGTTTTATGTGTTTGGACGTTTTGAATGTTAGATTACTTAGGGGTTGTATAATCAGTTTAATAAACTTCATTGGTAGATGGTTTACTGAGCCTCAAACATTTGATCTTTACAATTTGAAACAAATTGTTTTGTTAAATATTATTTGTGATTCCGATAATTGAATATCACATAATTATTTCTTGTTATGTTTTGGAAGCATTGGACTTTAAGTTCTTACTGGTAGACGGTTTACTAAACCTTAACCATTTGATCTTTACAATTTCAAACAACAGAAAGCCAAAAACACATCCAAATGCTGTCTTCTACAAATCGTTTTGTTAAATCTTATTTTTGATTATGATTATTGAATATCACATATTATTTCTTGTTATGTTTTAGAAACCTTGGACTTCAAGTTCTTATTGAAGTCAAAGGATAACAACGAACCATGCATAGTGGAGGAGGGTCCCACCAGGCAGTTCATGGGCGGGACTCTGCAAGAGATCACAAGGTTGGCTCAGTTTAGGCTAAATGCAGACGGGGTTCTTGAATACAGGGTTTGTATAAAAGCCGATAGGGTTTCACCCTTTGATCTTGCTGCTAGTTGGAGAGCTTATCAAGAAAATCTTGAACCCTCAACGGTTCGTGGGATTCCTGATGTTAGTATTAATCATGAGGGTGATGAGGTATGAAATTTGCACCTTTATTGATAAATTAATAGTTGCAAAAACATGCTTTTTATATAGTTAAACTAGAGATGGTGATATCAGGGGTCATTTAAGTTGGGTAATGGGTCAAAATAGGGGATAAATGTTAGGGTTTTATTCGAGATCAGGGGTCATTATTTAATTTTTGGCATAAATAATTTAGGGGATAAATGTGATGGTTTTATTCGATGTTAGGGGATAAATGTTAGGGGTCATTTAATTTTTGGCATAAATGATTTAGAAGTTTTATTCGATGCGGTTAACAATACTCTAGACAACTTTAACTTCTATGATAATTATCAAGATGTAGATATGGGGATAAATGTTAGGGTTCGTTATTTGTTTATTTATTTTATGCATAGTGCAAGAGGTGTGCATGAAAATTAATTGCAATCTATTTACAGTCAATATGTAAATTGAAGATAATATAAAACATCAATGATTTTCAATTTTGGGTTGTTTGAAAAGAAATCGAGTAAGTCTTTTCAATTGTGTGAATTTAAGTTTGTTCTCCATTAATGTCTTTCATATATCATAGATTAAAATTTTATCCAGGAAATGATTACAGGAGGGGTGAAATCAATAAAGATGCTGATAAACTAAATCTAACTGAAGGGTGCTTGGATATGCTGATTGAATGACAATCGCCAAGCTCCTTCAATTTTTGTTCTAATTACTTAGATGTATAGATTTTTCAAACATCTAACCACCATCAAAAGGCATTATTTCTACTTATACAAAAACTTATTCAAACACTAAAATTATAATTTCTGATAGTTGATCATCTAACTATGATTATTCAACATAATATTCATATGCATATCCAAACAACCCCTTAAATCTGCTATAACGGGAAAGCTGATAATGTAGATCATTGTATGTTTTTCCTTATTGGAACATCATTAATAAGAATCAAGGTTATGTCACCATTACTTTTGCTATAACTAGTGGATGGTAATATTGTACAGGTGATTATCATGGAATAAATTTTATTTATTTGTAATCTTACTCAGAATGGGCTATCAGCAAGTTTGGATCTTGATCTTGAACAATATGTGGTCCCCGCTCCGCCTACTTCTGTGGTATATGCAGCTAATTTGACAGAAAATCCAAGATCTATAAACCATGATGGTTCAGAAAAAATTGTGGGTCTCGCCGATCCTCCCCTACCTATAAAGGTCACTTCTATGATCATGTATTAAGTGTATGTACTTAAGATAAAATCATGTAGATTTAGTAACTACACTTTGGGGAATTTTGGCCCATTTAGTGGATTTATCTTTAGGTAATTAATGTGTTATATCCCTTTGATCCATTAAAGATAAACTTAACCTGAATCAGATTGTTGATAACTCAATGGATCAAAATTGCTTACACATGTTTATCGCATTTAAATAGGAACCAGAAGCTGTGGACCCCGGAAGAGAAAATGTGGGCCCAGATATTGCTAATATGCACCATTCTCCTGGCATGGTTGAGTCAAAATCTGTGGGCACATTTTCACCGATACAGAAACAATACAATGAAAAAGGAATTTTTGTCGATAGAGGTGTGGGATCTTCTCGATTAGTTAAATCTGCAAGTGTAACCAGCTTACCTGATTCAGAATCCAAGGTTTGCGCATATTAACCATGTAAAATATCTCTAGAGTTGTTTGGATTTGTGTCTTAAGGCAGACCCGATGTTTGGATAAACAGATTGTGCTTCTGATAATCAATTTTGATCATTAATATAATTGTTGTTTAAAGAAAATAGATATCCAAGGAAAGTTAAGAACTTAAGATTACCTAATGGTCCTAATACCCTTTTTTACACTCATTTGAGAAGCTATCACGGAGTATGAGAAAACAAACCACTTTTTTTATTTATTTTCTAATAAACGTGTCTATTTTGGCCATTTTGTATATTGACTTTCTAAATAAATCATCACCACAAGACAACAGCAGCACATTCAAATGCTATCTCCTAAGGTGCATTTTATTGCCGATTATCTGATTCTTATTATCCAAAATCATCTAATCACTTTTAAAACTCACATCCAAACACCCCCATACTTTTAGAGTGCCTTTTGTTCTTTTTCTGACATCGTTAGGTATGATGCTATTTAGAACTCAATGCCGGCTGCTGCTGGAGCTGTTGCTGCTGCGGCTGTTGCTGATCAAATGCTTGGACCCAAAGAAGATATGCATCTGGCAATTGTCTTGGTGGGCACATGATAATCCTTTTTATTTGAGAGGTGGCTAAATGGGTGGGTTGGGCAATGTGTCAAAAACAGGGTCAGGTTGAAACATGTTTCTAGTACGGGTCAATATGGATTAGGTTGGGTTGAATATCTTTACAAGAATACACTTTTTTTGGTAGGCTCAGGACCTGTTTTCTATTTTAGCTAAATTTTTTATCTATTGACCCATTCATAAGTATATGGTTCAAAATTGCCATTTCTGCTTTATGATGGTTTGCACCTTCCTTGAATTATACTAAAAAATTTTGGTGGTTGTGGTAGGTGGGCTTGCCAGCCCGTGGCAAAACCTTTACTGCTGCTAAACTTACCAGGTATCTTCGTTGGTTAGGTCACGACACAAAACATTTCAATGTTGGAAAGGTGATTGCATTCTAACACTAATATATATTTTTTTATTTTTTCAACCATAACTTAGAATCTAGGGAATTAAGATAAATATTCTAATATTATTTTTCTTGTTGTGTCAGTATCGGCGGCTTAAACATGGAGCTAATCTGGTACATACAATTTTTTTGATTCTTTGTTTAAAATTTTCTTGATTCTTTGTTTAAAGTCTATCCACTTTTTTGGGTTTTTTTTTTCTTTTTTAAAACTTTTGAAAGTGAGGGGGTGAGATTTTAGGTGCAGTATTTTACTAGTTATTTGATGACTAAACTAACCATCTGTATTAATTTTCACTCTCAAAAATTTTTAGTTGTTAAAAAGATTATGTTAATAGATCTGTATCACTAATGCAGAGTGCTGATTTTTTCCGAGTTGACAACCCAGAAGGCATGGAGGCCCGGAATGAGGTGAATGCCCATTAAAACTATTGTAAATACATATGTTTTTAAAATGTTACTGTAGTCATATGACCTAGTTGTTCATATTCACTGTACCATTTAAATTGATCATGCCTAAGGATATTATTTAATTTATGAAGGTAACCTAAACACAAAGTAAAATATGGTGGTTCTAAAATTTTTAATAAAATTAAACTTATATTTCAACAATATATGGTACAATGTATTGACATTTTTCTTTGCAAATAGTTTTAATACATCACGTGCTACTAGGTAGCTGCTCTGGCAATGGATGACATGATAGCTTGGATGCAAGAAGGTGGCCAAGTAAGTGTTTCAATCTTTTTATTTATTTTTTGTTTTTATATTTATATAAGATTATATAAAGTTGATATAAGATTACAAATTTTTTGGGCATGCAAACAATATAAGATTATAAAACATACTGTGAGGAAAATTTTGGATCCAACATTTTAAATAAGGAATCCCTCAAGGGTAATTCAATTTTGTGTAGGTTTATGAATGGGTCAATTTGGTCATTCTATTTTAATGGGTAAAATTGGCCATAGTATATCTCTTATGCATAAAATATTAAAATGCCCTAACTTCATTTATAAAAATGTTTATTTCATAATTAGAATGATATAGCTTGTTTAATTGAATTTGGCGTACTTATAATTATGAAAAAGTTAATAATTTTGTTCACAGTGTTTTGGGTCATCCCAGCCCCACCCGCTTCTATACATACCAAGATATTACTGTTTAACCCGTTACCTAACATGCATATTTTTTCACTTGGGATATTTATGTTACTGAGAAATGTTATGTTTGCATATAGGTAGGAATATTTGATGCAACAAACAGTACCAGCCACCGAAGGAATATGCTTATGAAGATGGCTGAAGGCAAATGCAAGGTATGCTATTGAAGCCAAATTAATGTTTTATTTATGTTATGAAAGATCATTCTAATATAACCTGTTTTAGGGGAATAAAATGACATTGTCTAAATATCTTGAATACTGTCAGTACAGATAATCTTTTTGGAAACAATATGTACCGATCCAAAGATTATTGAAAGAAACATAAGGCTGAAGGTCCAACAGAGTCCTGATTATGCAGAAGAGTAAACTCACTCCCCCACATTATTTTGGTTAAAAATTTGTGGATATTGCGTTAATGTGCATATATATATATATATCTACAGGCCAGATTTTGAAGCCGGATATCAAGATTTCAAAAGGCGACTTGATAATTATGAAAAGGTAGTCTTCTGAATTGTTGGTCCCATCTAATATAAAGCAGAAATAACAGACAAAAATGAATATGGCATAAAGACTACCACTCTTTTCTAGGTGTACGAGCCAGTAAATGAAGGTTCATATATTAAAATGATCGACATGGCTAGTGGGAAAGGCGGCCAGATACAAGTAAGTTTGTATTTGTGTTTTTAAATATGTTTTTTAGCTTTGAAACACACACAAACATATACACACTTGCAGACTAGGTTGGAAACCCTTATGTTATACCTGCTCAATCTTTTTGGGGACCCAAAGCAAAATGAATTTCCGGGGCCCTTTTCCATGATACCATAATATGATTTTTTTTTATAAAGTATTTACTCATTAACATTTAAAGCTTCCCTATAAAGCTTCCCTATAAATTCAAGGAGTTATGAGTGAATTACTAATAGCTACATTGCTAGTAATTTAAGAAACAATGTTATTTGTAGATTTATAATCATAAATTCAACACAATTGACAACTAAAATTAGAAAAAAAATTGTCTAATTCTAAATAGAAAACTTTAGGCAAGAGTTCTTGGATTCATCTTCAGGCTACACCAAGTCAATACTTTCTTAGGTACTACCTATTTAACTTCACACTAAAATTTAATGACCCACTAATAATACTCAAGAGGACTAAAATGAAATTTCACACTAAAATCTAATGAGACTAGTATTTTAGTGTTTGCATTAGGAGTACAGAGAAATATAAAAAAAAAGTGATCACATATAATTCAGCACAACGGAAAATTTAAGCAGTGCATACCTCATATCATATTAATAATAAGAAGAACCCTTTATGGGTAGAATGAAATCCTTAGTTTGTGAATTAAACTATTGAAAGAATTAGAAATAGTATAATAAAATTCAATCCCAAGATATTGCTGCAATCAAATCAAATTATTTAGTCTTATTTGATTAAAAGAAAATCATGATGATTGATTTCGTTTCATTTGGTTTCAATTCTTTTGTATGTTGGAGCAACCAGGGGGCATGTCTGATGGTTTTTAAAGTTAAACAGAAATAAACAGGCTTTCAACATTGGAATCAATCATTCAATTATGCACAAAACATTTGAAATTGAAATCAACAAAGAATAAACTTTGAAGAAACAGTCCAACAAAGACTAAACAATTATGAAATTAGTTTACAGATCAAGTAATTGACAAACAAAATATTAGAAAAATTAGAATAAAAAAAATCAGAACAATGAATAATAAACAATATAACATAATGCAATCAAGAAATCAAAGTGTGGAAGAACAAACATAAAATGAAATTTCCAACAAGAAGCAGAAATACATTCATCAACAATCAGAACAATGATTCACCATACTAAAGATTGATCTATAAAAAGTCATAGTGGATTGTCATTTAATCTCCTGAGTTCGTTGATTGATTTCCAAGAATTCGTCTTCCGCTCGTGATTGCCGCTAGCCGTATAACAACATCGGCCCAGTTTAATGCGTATAATTTTTTTTTTTTGAAAATTTGGGGTCCATTTGTTTGGGGCTCCATATCTCTAATGGGCCGTCTTTGGGTTGAATAAAGAATATATCAAATAGCCAAGTTATAAAGATTTAGGAATTAAGAAAGAGAAACAGGAGAGAAACTTATTATTTGGTGAAGAAAGAGAAATGGAAAAAGTAAATGATAGTAATAAAGATTTAGAAAGTACAAAAGAGAGGTGGGAAATAAACAGTAGCGGACACAAGGCATATGTGTGGGGGGATAGGCCCCCCGCAGACTCCTGCGATCGAGTGTTAAAACGCATTATTTTTAAATAGTTTTGCTTAATTTTGAAACAAAAAGGGGCACGAATCTGATTTTAAGGGGCATGAATCTGATTATAAAAGGCATCATTGGAAATGAATAATAAAAACTGTGTTCTTTTCATAAAATTTATATGAATATTAACTTGTGATGTAAATTTGAAATTGATTATTTAAGTAATTGTTTTTCTAAAAACTTTTGATAGGTTTGTTTTGTGGTTTCAACTAACCCGACTTGTTTTTATCTAGACATACTTTGACCGACCCATTTTTTGCCCCCCCCCCCCCCCTGTCAAATAAACCTTTTTATTAGGTGAGGAAAGAGAAGCAAGAAAAGTAAACGAGGGCTTAGTGATGCCCTCATATACTAATTTGTTATATGTATACGCATATGCATATGTCTGAATAACCATTTTATTCGTTCTAAAATAAACATACCTATATATATGAACTCACCAATATAATTTCTAATTTTTTTTCAGGTGAATAATATTGGTGGATATCTCCCTGGACGTATTGTTTTTTTCTTGGTATATCATCAAATAGATGAATATGCATCTCTATTTAATGTATATCTTCCTAATATGTGAACAAACTGGATAAAAAAGGCTAACTGGTAGAAGATAAATTAAACTTTTGCTAGTTTTTTACCTTAGTTGTGTCATGATATTGTAAGGTGATTTTTAGGTGAATACTCATTTGACACCCCGTCCAATTTTGCTTACAAGGCATGGAGAGAGTCGTGATAATGTTAGAGGAAGAATAGGTGGCGACACTGTTTTGAGGTTTGTTTTTTCTCTTGAATATTAGAGTTGGTATGCGTCAGATCGGGTTGGGTCGACCCAAAGTTTTAAAAGTTATATGGTTAATATCACTATAAATTTGATAGTCTTTTAATATTGATCTAACTTAGAAGGGTTTTATGCATTGAAATTATCGTTTATGAGATTTTTGACATGCTTTACTCGTTTCCTTTTAAGCTTTTATTGACTTGATCCTTTTGATCCATTAGAGATAAAAATAACCAAAATTGGCCCATTCTTTAATATCTAAAAGATAATCTCTGATAAGCACAAAGTAACTTTGTGCTTGTACCCAGAGCCGGCCCCGAGAATCAAAAAAAATTCTGGGGTGAGGGAAAAAAATGGGCCCTTTCAAAGACGGCCCTAAGAATTAAGGTCACCCCGCCCCTCCCCATGGCCGGCCTTGCTTGTATCCAAGCTATAGTTCTTTTGTAATTTATTTGATTTCTTTTGAACAGTGGCAAAGGTGAGCTTTATGCAAAGAAACTTTCCAACTTTGTAGAGAAACGACTCCAAAACGAACGAGCTGCTTCCGTAAAGAAATTCTAGTTTATTCTATTGTCCTTTTCTAAGTGTTATATTTATGATAAAAATTTCTATTAAAGGAAATTTATTTGATAGCAGATGATCTTCAATTCTTCATCTTTCACAACATTTTCACTTTGAACTTGTAGATATGGACCAGTACATTGCAAAGAACAATTTTGACTGCAAATCAAATAGTTGGGTTCCCAAAGGTTAGTGTGAATATGAACTATCTTCATGTAAAATCACTTTTAGTTTATGAAATATTTTTTATTTCCTTTTTTATATAGATACAATGGCGTGCACTTGATGAGATAAATGCTGGTGTATGTGATGGAATGACATATGAAGAAATAAAAAAGAACATGCCTGAGGAATACGAGTATTTTTTATCCCCAAATCATCAAACTTTATACTTGCTGATTTCAAATTTTCTGTATCTTTCTTAATATACAAAAATGCCATTGAGTCATGGTAGGATTACATTTATTATAGTCTATAGTCCATTTTAAGGTTTTGTACACTTTTTTTTCTCCGTAATTCCGAATTATCTATCATTTTTTTTTTCTGATTATATAACTTTTACTTAATTTATTGAAGGTCAAGAAAGAAGGATAAATTGAGGTATCGGTATCCTCGAGGAGAGTCATATTTGGATGTGATTCAAAGGTTTGTTATGTGTTACCCAATGAACTTCAATTTCGACCAATTTTGTAAAATTAATCAATTTGGGCTGTTTGTTACCTCCATCATATCCCACAAAAAAACCTGCTAAACCATTTTATTTGAAAATTTAGATCACTACTGCAATACATTAGTTTAAAAACTGAAGGGAACAATGTTTTTGGGTTGATTCAAGTCTCAACCCCACCATTATCAAAATATGACTTCTATTCTAATAAATATGATTGAATGTCTAAAGCCTCAATCTATTTCAGGTTAGAGCCTGTGATAATCGAGCTTGAACGGCAGCGGGCTCCTGTTGTAGTAGTAGCTCACCAGGTTTAACCTTTCACACTTCATCCCAACTCTTGTATTTATTGAGTAACAACCATCAATTGGTTATGAAGACAAATTTAGTATTAATAGTGTTTACAGTTAGTTTTTGCTTTTGTACAGGCTGTTTTGAGAGCATTATATGCATATTTCGCTGATAGGCCATTGAAAGAAATTCCACATATAGAGGTAACAACACATGCACTTGCACATCCACATCCACTCAAAATGGCAGTTTCAACATTTTTATTTGCAAATGGGTTTGGGTTGGTTTATTTTTTTTCCTCGCTAAACGGGTTGAATAAAGTAAATTTAGCTAAAAAGGAAACAGGTCAAACCGACTTGCTTGGATTTTTTTTTTCTTTTCTTATATTAACGTAAAAATAAACAATATATTAATCACGGGTCAACAGGCTTGTGCATTTCACCTGTGTTTCGTGTTCTGGTTTCAGGTACCGTTGCATACAATAATAGAGATACAAATGGGAGTCACAGGAGTACAGGAGAAAAGATACAAGCTCATGGATTGAGACATGATTTCACACAAAGGTGACAATGTATGCTTGTAACTCGCTAACAAGTGTCGACAGAACAGTTAAATGGGTAACAGTTGCATGATTAATTCAACTTTTAATCCCACTTATGAAATCAAATATACCACAAAACATTGTAATCTCGGTAAATGAAAATGTATTCAAACACACATATTGTAGTGGGAATGGACTCGGGTTTTATCGTGAATAGGAGGTGCTTTTTTGGAATAAATTCATTATCATTGTATTGTTGGCATCATGATTCAT
This sequence comes from Mikania micrantha, assembly GCA_009363875.1. Taxonomy (NCBI): domain Eukaryota; kingdom Viridiplantae; phylum Streptophyta; class Magnoliopsida; order Asterales; family Asteraceae; genus Mikania; species Mikania micrantha. The sequence continues at coordinate 89,796,036 of CM018695.1, read as the reverse complement.
GACCTCTCATGTTGTATGTGTAATGTTGATAAACAAGGCGATGCTACTAATCATGCATGTTTCTCATGTTTCTGAGAAACAGTCGGCTTTTTTATTAAACCGGAATATCTTTGATGGGCCGCTTATTATTAATGAGGACTTGGCACGGTTAAGGAATTTCAGGCCATGATACTCAAAATTGACATTGAAAAAGCATTTGATACCATAAGCTGGGATTTCTTTGACCAAGTTTTGGTACAGATGAATTCTCCTAGTTGATGGAGGCGATGGATTGGAGGGTGCTTATCTTCTGCCTATGCTTCAGTCTTGGTGAATGAGTGTCCAACTGGAGTTTCAGTGTTTTCTTGGCGTCAGGCAAGGTGACCCTCTCTCACATTTTCTATTTATCGTAGCAATGAAAGTTTCAATCAATTTCATCAAGAAAGCATGTTCAATAAACCTATATCGGGGTATCTCAACTTCGTATGAAGGAACTGTTCGCTCTCATTTACTATATGCAGATGATGTTATGTTTCTTGGAGATTGGTCGATATCCAATGCTATGAATTTACGTAGAATTTTAAGATGTTTTCATCTGGTCCCAGGGCTCAAAGTAAACTTGAACAAGACTACAAGAGTGGTTTATTTGGAGTTGGAGCTAACCAAATTGAGGTCGGTACTCTTGCTGATAGTCTGGGATGTAGGACATGAAATTTTCCCTTTAAATAACTTTAACTTCAAGTTGGAGCCAATATGAATTTGTCTAAGCATTGGAAACCGGTTCTAGAGGTTTTTCATTCAAGACTCTCCTCCTGCCTCCTGGAAGGCTCAAGAATTGTCTATCCGGGGTAGGGTTACTCTCGTTAAATCGGTATTAGACTCATCGCCAATCCATTATTTCTCAATATATAGGTCCCCCAACAAAATAATTGAAGAACTGGAACATATGCATATAAGATTTTTGTGGGGCATAATGAAAAATGAAAAAATAACTGGGTAGCATGAGAAAAAGTGATCTCTTCCAAAAAGGGTGGGAGGCTTGGTTTAGGTTCCCTTAAGGCAGCCAACCTCGGCATGCTTCCGAAATGGTGGTGGCGGTTCAGAACATATTAGAGTAGTTTGTGGCGCAAGGTGGTGTTGTTAATTCATCATACCTCGAGATCATGAAATGTGATTCCGGCTCAGATCAGTTATAGCATAACATGAAAGAACATTCATAATTAAAACCGATTTAGCAAAGGTTAACATCAACATTAATAACATGACAAAAGGAGTCTTTGGGAAAGGGAATGAAATAAGATTTTGGCTGGACACTTGGCTCCATGATGAGCCTTTTTCTCACAGATTCTCTGATCTCTTTGAATTGGAAATGAATAAGATGTGCACAATCGGAGGAGACAGATGTCGGGTCTTGTACGTGTAGAATTTGTGGCGAGTCGGAGGAGACAGTCAGCCACCTGTTCGTATCCTGTTCCTTAGTAAGCTTCTTAAGGAACAAAGTGAGTAATTGGTGCAAAATGCCTCCTTTGTTCGCATTTGAATTTCATGATCTTATAATGATTCGGGAGGTAGTGCAAGGGAATGAGCTCCCAAGGAAGGTGATTCATGCCATAGTTTACACAGCGTGTTGGTGTATGTGGAAAGCTAGAAATGATAAATATTTCAAAAACGTGATATATCTGACAGATTTTTGATGAAATCATGGTACTTGGTTATTTTTGGGTGAAAAATGATCCCATGTAAAAAAATTTGAAGGGGGTCAAATGGTGTAAATTTGATTTTAGCAGTCTTGATTATTAATGTTGTGAGCTGGTGTTAGCAGTTTGCTAAACCTTTTTCTTTTTAATAAAATTTCTTGCGGTTAAAAAAATTGTTACCTATAAAATATGTTCTAAAAATTCAACTAAAAATAGTTAGCTCCAACTTTAAGGTTTGATAAATGTCATATCAATGCTATGTGAAATATTCATGTGAATGCAACCATGGCTAGCTACGAAATTTATGCCAATTTAAAAGAACACTTCCGCGAAAGAAGGCTGGAATGTCAACAGACGTCTATTATTGAATTCACCCGATCGGACAGTACCCGTTTGGGGAACGTCCTGTGCCAAAGTCACTGAATGGGTAAGTCGCCAATCGCAATGGTCAACTTGATCAATTTCAATTCAAACACGGGTTTGAATTACACTCCCATGTTCTGAGAAATATTTACCATTCGAAAAGAGGAAAAAATAGAGTCTTTGTTTAAAGAAATGCGTTGAGAAATGACAGATGTATAAAACTTTTCAACGAGATAGTGTTTCTTCTACTCTCAAAATTGAATCTATTCCAAACATGTATGCCATGGTTCCTTACTTCGACAGGGTACAAATATAAAGATCTTGTTTCTTCAACAATTTTTGATCTCTAGTGGACCTCTCAGTAGGATTCGAACCCAGATGAAGTTCTAACCATCCGTCAGAGAAAAAGGAATGAACAGATCTTGTAGGATTCCCAAAAAATTCTTCGTTTCTTCCGGAAGCATATGATTAATCACCTGCTTCTCACGTTCCGTGAATAGCCGGGACATTGAGCAATATCCAGGAAGGCATTTCGGGAATTAGTTTTATTCCATCTTTGTTCCTTTCGTTTGAAGATCCATTTTTATGGTAAGAGACTATGATCCAACTACTCGATACAACGAGCTATTAGATCGTGTTCTTAGGCATCGCGATACAATCATATTACATCTCAATCGGGCATGTATATTGCTAAGCTTTCACAGTTTTGGTTTGTATATTCATATTGATACCATGAGCGCTTTAGGGCGTCTGTTGATTAAATACAATCAAGTGCAATCATATTTTGATGCAACGAAAAAAAATAGAAAAGATACAAAACCAATATTCTTCGAGAATCAGAAAGATTCTTTTCAAGTTTGAATTTGTTCATTTGAAATCTGAGTTCTTCTACTTCATTTTTATTTACTTATTTTATTGATTTTGATTTCTTTAATATGAACATTTTTCCCTCTCTTTATTTATATTCTTCCTTACAATTGGACTCATTTTCTTATTGAGCTAGGGGTACGAAATATATCAGATTGATTAAAAGCACTATGTGAAAGATTTAGTTTTTTCCTCTTCCTCTATCCCATAGGTACAGTGTTTGATTCAATCGAGAACATTTTCTTCTGTCTGAATCAATATTATTCCATTCCAATTCCTTCCAGATACCTCTCAAGGAAAATATTCAATTGGATCATAAATTGACTGGTTAATGTGGTCTTATCCATGCGGTTATGCACTCTTCGAATATTAATCTATTTTCTGAAAGATTCTGGCTTTTGTGCTTTGGTGGGTCTCTGAGATCCTTTGGATGACCTATGTTGTGTTGAAGGGGTATCTCTATAATCCGATCGATTGCGTAAAGCCCACGGTAACAGCGGAACCGGGGAAAATATACAGAAAAGACATTTATGATGAGACGATGACAAACCTTACGTTTATCCCGATATAATAAAAGAAGCTGCTTTTGAATACATCCCTGGCTAATAAATCATCATTACTATAATATATATATATATATATATATACCATAGAAATGCATTAATTTATGTGTTTTAATAAAAAAGAATATATACATATGATTTTATAAAATGATGGTAATTTTGATCTTACAGGATAATATGTTGTATAGCACCAATCATCGTTCTAGTTTTTGAGTAAATGATATGATGACCTAATTTATATTTAATTAAGTTTATAAATGCACATAAAATAGTGTTTAGACGAAATATGATAAATGTTACAATAATCTAAGTATATGTATTTTGCATAAAAACTATAATTGATTTATGCATTAAAATTCAAGCCCAGAGAGCAAGAATAGACATGGAGGTTGAGCCAAGAACAAGGGCCGAAAAAGACATCTTTTTTAACCAAATTTCAGAACTCATCAACTTATTATGAAAGAAATCTAGAGCAATTAGATCCACAAGACCCATGTATATAAGAATCCCTGAAGACAATGAGCCCAAAAGCCCTTCCATGATCAAGGCATTCGGGTTGGTATCGTCGTACCCAGTCATCGAGAACAAAATCATCCCCAATGCTATTCCCATCGGTGTCGTGACAGAAAACATAATGCACATGGAAGCCGTTGTTCCGAATTTGAATCCCGCCTGCACGTTAAAAATATAACTCGTATGAGAAAATACCAGGTAACGTGTTTATGTGACCCAGGCTAACCCATTTAGGTAAGGGAAAATTCTCTAAATGTTCTTGTTGACCAAGAAAAGGACTAATATGTCCATCTGACCACTTTCTAGCCAGGCGCCGCCGCCCATAGCTAGGTTCAGGACGCCCAAAGCTAGGTTCGGGACGCCCATAGTGCGTTTCCTGCTTAAAATTTAAAAAAAAGGTAGGGACGCCCATAGCTAGGTTCGGGACGCCCATATCTAGGTTCGGGACGCCCATAGCTAGGTTCAGGACGCCCATAGTACGTTTCCCGCTTAAAATTTCAATAAAAAGGTAGGAACGCCCATAGCTAGGTTCGGGCGCCCATGATGGTGGTTCGGTTCAGATTCTACATGACGCCTACAAAAAAAAATTGGTTAGGGGCGGGACGCCCGTAACCAAATATGAAAATATACGGGCGCCCGGAAACTTTTATGGGCGTCGGTGCCTACGGTGGACACGTGGAGAGCTTCTATTGGTTCGGAAGAAGGGCGGCGGTGCCTAGCTAGAAAGTAGTCAGATGGACATATTGGTCATTTTTTTGGTCAACAAGGACATTTAGAGAATTTTTTCTTTAGGTAATTGTATCCACAAATTTGACCACCCAAACCCATTTAAACTAAATCTAAACCTGTAAACTTAGTAAGGTTATCATGCCTTGTTACATGCCAAAAACCAGTCTTGTTCAAACGAAACTAGATCAACTTGTGAGACATGCAAGTCGTTTGTTTGTCGCATTTGAACTCGTCCGAGGTTTGATAGTTGGACCACAGCAAAACTAAGGCAAACAGTCTAGCCTCTATTTTATAGGAATAAAAAATGTTGTTTTTAATAAGACCTTCGACTATTGATTTCTATTTTATAACCACCCAACTAGTTAATGCTTTTAACATTATTTAAATAAAAATCAAAATAACATTAAAATTAGTTTGAAAATTAATCTTCCATACACACACTACACAGTATTCAAAAACAATTCAAAAAAGAATTTTTTGAGTACTGTCTGAATATTGTTAAAACAATATTCTATCATAACGACGTCAACGGCTTTTTTCTGTGGTTCAATACCAGTATACCACTGATCCAGGTTATACCGGTTTTTAAATATTTTTAAAAAATTAAAAAAACCCCAAACGCCGTTAGAAAAGTAATAATAACTACAATAAACAAAAACCAAAAAAATCAAGTGCAACTGTGCAAGTAATTGACAGAATATAATCCAAACGACTTTCAGTCTCAGAAACCAATGCAAAATAAACGGTTCAGATTCAAAAAAAAAATGGATTACTAGATTTCTAAAAGTAACCGGAACCGGTGACGGTGGTCGGTGGTTCGTGGTTACCTGAGCAATACAACCGCCGAGGCCCATCCCTTCAAAGATCTGATGGAACGCCAACGCCGCCACTAACGGCTTAATCGTGCATCGGTTCTGTGACATCCCCATCGTCACTCCGATGATCACCGAGTGAAATATAATCCCGATCTCCAACACCTGCAACAATCGATTAATCATCGTCCAAGTCTCATATGATATAAAAATTAAAATCTGTATATTGATTTTAATAGTAGCAGCAGTTTTCTGATGTAACCTGTGAGACCATTCGCTGTTTCAACTTCACCATCTCCTCCTCCGTCAACCGCCGTCGCTCATCCGCCGCTTCCACCGTCTCCATCTCCACCACGGTCTTCTTAAACTCATGGTCATCTTCGATCCGCGAGTAACCGGTAACAACTGCCTTACTTCCATCACCGTCACCGTGTCCATGTCCGTGACTGTATCCATCAACGTGCGAAGTCGCCGTTAAATCCACTAACAACGCCGTCAACACTCCGATCAAAGTAATCAAGCCGGAGAACGGAAAATCCTTCCACGGATGATGCGACGACACTTGGCAATCGGAAAGTGCGTTGTACGCATCCGGAAGAACGTGAACGAGTGAAGTCGATAAGATCACTCCGGCAGCGAAACATTTGATGATCAAAATCGCCTTATCGTATACTGATTTGCCGTGAAACAGACGAGCGAGTATCACCGGAGAAGATATTCCGATGACGCTTGTGAAGAATATGACGAACATTGAGATGAATTTGAGCGTCGCCGCCGCATCACCGTCACGACATGCGGCGGCTCTGGCGGAGTCTCCGTCGCACAAAGTCATGATGATTGTGAGGGTTTTGGATTTGGATTCAAAGTCAGGCTTCCATTAGAGGTTTCTTGGTGGAAATTAATTTGGGTTTTATTGTGTGGGAAATTTTTGATAAAAAAAAGATAATGACATAAAAATGTGGTCTTAACATGACTTCCACCAACTTTGTGGGTGGTTCATGATGAGTCCTTTGTCTTTTATAAATTAAAATTAGTCACCCTGATGTGCAGTGGCGAAGCTTGAAAATAATCCCAGGGAGGGCGAACTAATTTTTTTGTTTTTCAGAGAGGGCGAAATAAAGGTTTTTAAAAAATTTTACACTACGTATCGGGAAATTTAAACTACTACACGAAAAAACAGAGGGGGCGAGTCTGAATAAACCTTCGCCCATGCTGATGTGAAAAAAAATGGTGAATGTTACCATTTTGCGCCCTCATCGACCGATTTCACGGTCAATATGAGGAAGGTAAATTACATGATACAGGAAAAATTGAATGGAGCCGCGCTTTGACCATAAATATGCTTAGGTGTTTGTCTATCATTAAATGCCTAAGAATGACAGCAAGACATTATATTTAATCTCAAACTTACTCCTAAGTTATTTTGTTAAAATAATATACCAACTTTTTTTCTTCATATTATTTCAATTTTTATAGAAAATGATGTTTCTAACAAGTAAAACAAATTAAAATATGATAAACTTTTGATGATGATACAAATCTGGAAAGGTTTTTCTATTTTTGTTGCAAACATTTTTGCACTTTCGTTGTCTTATTTCTAGCTTTAAGCATGGCAATTTCAAAGCCAACTTCCCCTTGGAATATATAAATTCTGGTTCTCATGATTTTTAATTATAGTAATCATGATCATTTTTTACTGTTACTAATACATCAGGCTTTATTAATTGCAAAAAAATATTATAATATATATATATGATTGGGAAAAAATAATCCACTGTTTTTATATTAACCCAAATAACTCTGTTAAAATTAAACCAATTTTTGAATTTTTTAAAGCATCATTGTAACACGTGTATCACACTTTCTTTTCTTATTTGTATTTGTAAATTCATCACTTTTTAATAGTTAACATTATTGTAAGTTTTTGTGTTTAACAACACTTGGTACAAAAAAAATGACGATGATATAAATTACCCTAGGCGAGTGTGAGGGCATTAATGGTAAAAAGGTATGTTAAAATAGTTTGTATGCGTTCTTTATGCAATTTCTTCATACTGAAGACAGTGGTTGTCATATGGAGTAAACTTATGGGCTGTTATTGTTATGCAGTGAATAAAGGTGAGTTGCAGTGCCTCATGACTAGTTCTTGCCCTTTTTTCCTTTTTCCCTTTCTTTTATTTATTGCTTTAATTATATATAATAATACATGAAAGAGTATAAAATGTTGTTTAGAAACTTAATTTTGATTATATATAATAATACATGAAAGAGTATAAAATGTTGTTTAGAAACTTAATTTTGATATTATTATTATGGTTGTTTCGGGTAAAAATTAACAGGTGTAACTTTTAGCAAAACCGAATTAGTTAAGTGGGGTATTGTGCTTAATAATCAAGAAAATAGTTTAACAGTAATGTTTAACAAGAATATCCCTGAGGATACCTAGAGATATTTCAGAATATAAAATAGAAAAACAGCCAAACACACGAGATTTATACGAGGAAAAGCCCTTAATCCCTTAGGATTGCCGGCATAAAAACCTCGGGAGGTAACAATCGTCACTCTGCCTTGTTTATATTAAACTAACAAAGTAAAAGTTACAAATAAAGAGCACAAATGATCGATTGCTAAGTGTATGTTTCTGTGAATATGATTGCGAATAGTGATCGAATAGTTGATTGTGTGCCAGATGTCCCTATAATCGATCATGAGCCTCAATATATAGTCAAAAATATACAATATTGGTCAAATAGTCGTTCCTCAATAACCGGTTCTTCCTCCAATCAGCTCTCGACCACTTCTCATGAACGTTGGCATGTTTCCCACGTTTCTTCTTATCATTCCAGAAAAATAGGCTTGCTAGTTATACAATCTGTTGACTTAATTCAAATATTAGCAATACATGTGGCATTAAATAATAATAACATCATTTACATTATTATTATTATACAGTAATTAAGTCATCAGATCATATAAATTTATATACGCAAATATTCCTAAATATTCTGAAATATTCCCAATTATGAGGTAACTTTTTTGAGGTATAACAATTGCCCCCAAATTCTTATTACCGCTTCAATGAGTGGTAAGAATTTGAAATTAACCGTTTATTTTAGCTCTTTATTCAAATTTTGAATTTTGAATGTGATGTGACCGTTTTTTGACAGACCAGTTATTATTGTGGCGGTTTCCCACATATTCCTGCCGTTTATGCAGGATATAATGATCATTTCACACCCACTTGATGCCATCGTCTTCCACGGGATCTTGCTGTAAGTCTCTTTCATCTTCTTCTTCAATTTTAATTTTTTCTTTTGAAAAAATGTCTGGATCATCTTCCTCCTCTGATTTCGACTCCGACGATTTCACTGATCAAAACATTCTCAGTCTTAATCGTCAAAACAGAAATGTTTTGAATGATGACCGAATTGATCTTTTGCGTCTTTCTAAAACTTTTCCTGATGAAACCATATTTCATCATTTTTCAAAAAACCTTAAAGCCGATCATGTCTCCCCTACTTGGACATGTTTTCCAGAGTATCCGTTCACTTTGGGATTGAAATACCCTTTTTCCGACCTCATCCTCAATTTCTTTTTAACTACAAAACTGTGTTTTCCGCAACTTATGCCCATGGGTTGGCGTCTTCTTCATACCCTTGACCAACTAAACCATCACTTTGATTTAGATATCGGTATCCCTAAAATTTCCTTGATGTACCAACTCAGGACCCATGGATCTTCTCGATTCGTCCTTCAGAGACGGAGTGGGGCTCCCGTCTTAGTTTCTGTAATAACTTTCAATGAAGATGAGTGGAGGAATAAGTTCTTTTTTGTAAAAAGAAGTTCTATCCCCCATAGGGAAATTCTTCCTCTCAAGTGGGTAGAAAAGGGTAGGATTATTAGGGATTTATTATTTATCTTTTATCAAAATTTCCGTTTGTTTAATCTTAACTTATTGTGTTTTTATTTTGTTGTAGCTCCCAAATTTGAGTCACTCATCACAGAAGAAGAAGATAGCAGAGAAAGAATCCGTTCTCTACTGAAAATTGACGAACAGCATAGGAAATTTGGTGCTAATATCGGAACAACTACTCCCATGGCTTCTGGTATATCTAAAAATGTTTTGATATTCTTAAGTATTCTTAGTTATTCCTAACTATTCTGATTTATTTTGCAGAATCCGCATTCAACCTTGAAGATCTCGATACCTTCTTCGCTGTTAAGAAGGAAAAAACCAGTCCTTCTGCCCCCAAACCTCGTGCGATGACTACTCGCTCTTCAAAGAGCACTAAGAAACTCAAAGGGGTAGACACCGTAGACCTTGAGGAGCCGTCCGATCTTTCTATTTCTGATCTTCTAAAAAGGGTATATTAACTGTTGTTTTTAGTTAATTATATATCCCTGCCTATTCTTAATGATCTCTATTTTGTAGGCCTCTGCTAAATACGCCATAGAGAAAGAACAGAATGAGAAGCAGATTGAAGTCCTAGAGGATCAGAAGAAGATCTTCACAGCCAAAGCCGGTCACTTCGAGAAGGAGCTAATCAAAGTCAAAAAGCAGATGAAGGACATGGAAGCCACCCACAAGCTTCAATTCAAAGAGCACATCGATGGAGCCAAAAAGTCTGCTGCCATAGCTGTGTTGAGGGCCAAGATACAACTGGTGAATCAGGCCAAAGCTGATGGTGTGGATTCTTTGGCCAAGAATATGAAGGAGTGGGGCAAGATATTGGCGACCCTGGCTGGTGACAAGGTTGAGGCTTCGGTGGACATGAACAAGGCTGGTGAGGTGGGCGAGACGAGCAAGGCTGGTGAAGTGGAGGTGATTGGCGCGGAGGCCGGTATGGCGGAGCAGGAGGTTACAATGGGCGATGATGACAATGATGCGAAGGTCTGAGCCCATTTTTTAATTGTTGTGGTTCTTTGTTTGCTAATGATGTAAGAATTTTAAACAATAGTTGTCTTAGGAAAGTCCCCTTGAATTGGGGCAAACAATCTTGGAAGTCAAAGTGGAGGGACCATGAGTTTCATGGCGAAGCTTTGATCTTCTTTAACTTTTGTTTTAACATATCAAATGGAGGGACCATGAGTTTCATGGCGAAGTTTGGTATGTTAAACTTTTTTAAATGCCTTTTGGATTGTGAATATTATGACTAGGTTGGATTATATTCTGGTGTTTCTTAACTTATTTTCAGATATCCCTAAACGTTTTAGAATATCTTAAATTTAGCAGATGCTATTATTCCGTTTAACCTGAGTCATATGTAACTCTTCATACATCAAATATTTAGGTTAAGAATAGTTCTTGATAAGTTCTATTAGGTATACTTAGGAATATTTAAGAAATGTTCATAAAGATTAGATTTCGACTAAGTATTAATCGTAATTATTCATATACTCTTAAAAATGTTCAAATATTTTCCTTACTTTTATTGAAGAGTTTTAGAGTATATTTCAATAGGGTTAATATGTGTTGAATATATTTAGGAATAAATAAGGATATTTTAAGCTATACTTAGCCTAATTTGACTAGTGTCTTAATTGTGTGTATGTTCGAAAATAATTTAAATATATGTTTAAAAATTGTTAATTTAACATGCCCCGTATAACAATAAATATAGTGCATATTATGAGTCATGAAAACATATCTCCAAATAGAAATAATTAGAAATAAAAAGCATCATGGTAAATTAAAAGAGTTAAGAAACAGGTACCAATTTCTGGAGATAGTAGGTTTAATGCGAAATCTTCTTTGTTCCTGTTATAATATCAAAGAGATTCCATACCTGAATATCCCCAAATATTTCGTGGTATTCCCAAGTATCCTTGAAATTCAATCCTGCACAAATAGAAAAACAAGAAAACTTGGGACAAGCCCAAGATACTGGCGACAAGGCCGATTAAAACTGGCGACTAAGGCCGAAATACTGGCGACTAAGGCCGAAATGCTGGCGACTAAGGCCGGAATACGGGCGACAAGGCCGGAATACTGGCGACAAGGCCGAGATACTGGCGACTAAGGCCACTGGCGACTAAGGCCGATATACTGGCGACAAGGCCACTGGCGACTAAGGCCGGAATACTGGCGACTAAGGCCGGGATACTGGCGACTAGGCCGGAATTCGGAGGATCCCTGGTAATAGTCTTTGAAAATGAAATTGTCAGCCACTCATGCGTGTACTGGTCCCAAAATCTCCAACTATACCGGGATATTTCGGAGGATCCTTAGTTATAGCCCTTGATAATGAAATTGTCAGCCACTCGTGCGTGTACTGGTCCCATCATCTCAGACTATAATAGGATAAACGTGCGCAACTGGCGAGGGCATGAGCCCTAAGTCTTCATGATAGTCTGTTGAGTTTTGATTTCAGGTCAAAACTTTGCAGCTGGACATAAAGTCAGTGCGGGGTCTTCATCAAGTTCTGATTTCAGGTCAGATCTTAGGTTAAGACATAAAGTCTCATCTCTTCTCCTGCTATACCTATAAAACAATAAAATGTTTGCATAGCTGGGAACCAGGAATCCTGATGCCCCTCGTATGCTTGATTAGTAGCATGGTAATTAGGAATATACAAGAATATATAGGCATATACAAGAATAATTATAAATATTCAGAAATAAGAATGCAGAGTATAACTTTAATAAGTTCTAAATAAAGTATAACTTAAGATGAATGGCATTCCAAGATCTTGGAAGAGGTTCTCCTTCCATGTTGGTTAACTTGTAAGCACCTTTTCCAGCTTCGGAATCTATCTTATAGGGTCCTTCCCATTTCGGAGCAAGTTTTCCATCAGCTGGGTTGGTAGTATTCTGAAATGCCTTTCTTAGAACCAAGTCACCAACTTGAAATCTTCGTATCCTAATATTCTTGTTATATGATTTGGCTATCTTTTGTTGATATGTTGCCATCCTTATTCTTGCAATATCCCTAAGTTCATCAATAGTATCTAGGTCCTCGGAGAGTGTTTCCTTATTAGACTCAAGATTTTGTAGGCTTGATCTTGCGGTAGGAATAACCATTTCAGTTGGAGAACGGCTTCAGAACCATACACTAAGGAGAATGGCGTCTGACCAGTTGCATTCTTTGTGGTTGTTCTATCAGCCCATAGGACAAATGGAAGTTCTTCAGCCCACTTTCCTTTCTTAGATCCCAACTTTTTCTTTAGGTTGTTAATTATAATCTTGTTACTTGATTCCGCTTGACCATTAGCTTGAGGATGAACAGGTGTAGAGGTGATCATCTTTATGCCCCAGCTTTCACAGAAGTTTGTGGTCCTTTTGCCTATGAACTGGGACCCATTGTCACAAGTGATTTCTGCGGGTATTCCAAATCTAGTCAGGATATTCCTCTTTATGAACGAAACTACTTCTTTTTCTCTGACTTGTACGAAGGCTTCTGCTTCAATCCATTTTAAGAAATAATCTGTCATAGCAAGCATAAACACCTTTCCTCCAGGTGCTTTAGGTAGCTTTCCTACTATATCTATTCCCCATTTCATGAATGGTCATGATGAGACTATTGGATGTAGAGGTTCAGCTGGTTGATGAAGTATATTGCTATGTCTTTGACAAGCATCACATTTCTGGGAATAAGACATTGCGTCTCTTCTCATGGTTGGCCAAAAGTATCATGTTCTCAGGATCTTTGAGAATAATGCTCTACCCCCAGTGTGGTTTCCACAATCTCCTTCATGGATATCTTTCATTACTTCCAAACTTTCGGGTTTCTCCAAACACCTTAAGTATGGGCCTGATATTGATTTCCTATATAAGATATCTCGTATGATTGTGTATCTAGATACTTTTGCTTTAAAAGCTCTAGGATTTGTTTCTTCATCAGGTATTTTTCCTGTTTGAAGATAGTTCTTGATAGGGATAGTCCAGGATATTTCATGTGCTTCTGAGTGAAGAACTTCGGTATTCTCGGGTTCACTATCCTGATCCATATCCTGCATATCTATCGCTAGTCTTAAAATATGTAGGATAGGAATATTAATATCCTCAGGAATTCTTAGGGATGATGCTAAGTTTGCCAATGCGTCTGCTTCGGCATTCTCATCCCTTGGTACTTGAGCGATATCAAAGTTGTAAAAATATCCTGATATATCCTTAACTATTTCTAAATATTTTGCTAATTTATCTCCTTTAGTCATGTAAGAACCGTTAAATTGATTGGCTATTAGTAGGGAATCGACAAAAACATGTAAATTTCTGATGTTCATATCCCTAGCTAATTGAAGTCCCGCTATTAGGGCTTCGTATTCTGCTTCATTGTTAGTTGCTTGAAATTCGCAACTGATCGATTGGGGTATTATGTCCCCTGTGGCGATTTTAGTATAATGCCTAGTCCTGTTCCTCTTACGTTTGAAGATCCATCTGTGAACAAAGTCCACTCACCAGTATCTTCGTCTAAGAGTCTTACTTCTAGATCCACTTCTGGTTGTAGATCACTACTAAAATCAGCCACAAAGTCTGCTAAAGCTTGTGACTTGATTGCTGTCCTTGGTTCATAGATCAAATCATATGTGCTGAGTTTAACTGACCATTTTGCCATCCTTCCTGACAGTTCAGGTTTTCTCAGTACAGATTTGACAGGATAATTTGTTTTAATGTGTATTCTATGCGTTTCAAAGTAATGTCTCAGCTTAGTTGATGCCATAACCAAAGCTAAAATTAGCTTTTCTAAATGAGAATATCTAGTCTCAGCATCTACTAAACTTTTACTTACATAGTACACAGGGTGTTGCGATCCCTGATGATCCTTAACTAACACTGCACTTACAGTCGTTCGGGATACTGCTAAATAAAGTGATAGAGGTTCACCATTTTCTGGTCTCATGAGCAATGGTGGTGAGGACAAATATTCCTTCAGATCCTGAAGTGCCTTCTCATGCTCTTCATCCCACTGGAACTTCTTATTCTTTTTAAGGATATCGTAGAATCCTTTAAATTTTTCAGAAGACCTTGAGATGAATCTATTGAGGGCTGCTATTCTTCCCGTTAACCTTTGCACTTCTTTTATGCTCTTTGGGGATTTGAGGTTCAAGATTGCTTGAATTTGTTCCGGGCTACCTCTATCCCTCTTTTAGTGACCATATATCCCAAGAACTTTCCTGATCTTACCCCAAAATGACACTTAGATGGGTTAAGTTTCATATTGTAGTGGTCCAGGATATCGAAGGATTCCTGAAGATCCTTAAGGTGATTCTCAGTTATCTTCGATTTGACCACCATGTCATCAATATATACTTCCATAGTGTCCCCCAGTTTCTCTTTGAACATCATGTTGACGAGTCTCTGATATGTGGCTCCAGCATTCTTCAAGCCGAATGGCATTGCTGTATAGCAATATATTCCTGTTGGTGTCATGAAGGCTGTGTCTTCTTGGTCCGAAGGTTCCATTTGAATTTGCTGAAAGCCCGCTGATGCGTCCATGAAAGTTAATATTTCATGTCCTGCTGTTGCATCCACCATGGAATCTATATGTGGTAATGGAAATGGGTCTTTAGGACAAGCTTTGTTGAGGTCTGTGTAATCTACACAAACTCTCCATTTTTCATTCTTCTTTTGAACCACGACTACGTTGGCTAGCCACTTTGGAAATTTCACCTCTCTAATCATTTTTGCTTTGAGGAGTTTCTCTACTTCCTCTTGAATGATTAGATTTCTTTCGGGTGCAAACTTCCTTCTCTTCTGGTGGACAGGCTTGATATTCCTATCTATTCCTAATTTATGTGTAATCACATCTGAGGATATTCCTGTCATATCCTCATGTTTCCATGCGAATGTGGAAACTCTTGATTTCAGAAAAGAAATCAGTTTCTTTTCAATATCCTCAGGGATACTAGTTCCTATAAGGACTTTTACCTCAGGATCATCGGGATTTAAAGGTATTTCCTTTACTTCTTCTTCCCTATATTCCTGAGTATCCCCAAGGTCGCACTTTGATTGCTACGCGGGTGAGGGCCTAGTTGTTCCCTTCATTGAAGACGAGTAGCACTCCTTGGCTTCCTGCTGGTCACTATTGATCTTCACTACTCCCCAAGGCGTCGGCAACTTGACACATTGATGGTAAGTCGAAGGGACTGCTTTCATGTCGTGTATCCAAGGTCTACCTAGTATAATATTGTAACAGGAAAGGGAATCTATAATACAAAAGCGTTGCATAGAGTTTACCCCCTCGATATATACCGGTAGTTTGATTTCTCCAACAGTGGCTTTAGTTTCGCCACTGAATCCGACTAGAATCAGAGATTTAGTTGTTATCTCTGATTCAGGAATGTTCATCCTTTTTAGTGTTTCTAATTGGATGATGTTGACCGAGCTTCCTCCATCTATCAATATCCTGCGTACATAGTGGTTAGCAACATACAAAGTAATGACTAACCCATCATGGTGAGGATCCAGGATATCCTCGCGATCTTGTTCTTCGAAGGACACCACTGTTTCAGTGGTGAGTGTTGATGTTTTTGTGGGTCTCTCTCCGTTTTCCATCTTGGCTTCTTTAGCGTGTCTTCTAGCTGCAGAATAAGAGGTACCACAAATATCAGAGCCACCAGAAATGAAGTTAATTACCTTTGCATCTCTAGGTGGAGATGTTGCTCTTTTTGGGAATCCGTTGGGATCCTGTTTTCTTTCTTTCTTCTTTCCCAGTAGTTCTTTAAGATAGCCTTTGCTCAATAAGTAGCTTATCTCCTTTCTTAATGCAATGCAGTCCTCCGTTATGTGGCCAAAGTCCTCATGGAAGGCACACCATTTGGATTTGTCCCTTGTAGCAAACTTCTTTTCCTTTTGTGGCCACCTGGCTTTTTCACCTAAGTCCTGCATGGCACACATTAATTCAGGGATATCAACAGAAAAACAATATTCTGATATCCTGGGATATTCTTCGTCATCCTCATCCTCTTCCACAGAGTTGATCTTGTGGTTATCCGTCTTATAGTATGGCTTGGATTTGAATGACTTGCTGTTAGGCGAATCCAGCTTTCTCTTCCCTTGATCGTTGGGAGGTGTCGTGGTGATCCTCTTTTGGATTTCCTTGTCATCCTCCAATCTTATAAATCTCAGTGCACGGTTTCGAACTTCATCCATATTCCTGCAGGGATTCATAACCAGATCATCATAAAAAGGTGAGTCTCTTTGTAAACCCATCTTAAATGCTTGAACAGCTGTAGTGATGTCTAGGTTAGGGATATCCAGGGATTCTTTGCCAAATTTGTTGACATAACTTCTAAGGGATTCGTCGGGTCCCTGGGTTACCCTGTAGAGATCACTAGTCAGCCTTTCAAACGTCCTGCTACAAGAAAACTGATTGTTAAATAAATTAATTAGGTGAGCAAATGAAGTAATAGAATATGGAGGAACGTTAAGCAGCCATTTCAGGGCTGCCCCTGTCAATGTTGACCCAAATCCTTTGCACAAGCATGCTTCCTTTAGATGTGGGGGTATTGGGTTAGTCTCCATTCTTTCCCTATACTGCGCCACATGTTCTTCTGGGTCAGTAGTTCCATCATACAGCTTCATTGTTGGAGTTTGAAATCTTTTTGGGATTTCAACATCACATATAGGTGGGGCGAATCTGGATATCCTGTGAGTGGTTGTTGGTACTTCCGGGATAGGTTTGACTATTCCTGGTACACTTGAGATCATATCCCGGAGTTTCTGTATTTCCTTGCCCACTTGAGGAGATATCCCTGAATCCTGCGAGGAACCAAGATTAGTAGTTTCTAATGGAGAATAATTATAAGTGTTGCTAGTAATAGGAGTTAGATAAGAAGTTCCCAGGATATTTGTATTATCCCGAGATATCCTTAACCCTTGGGATCCCGAGGGATCTCCGAGACTAGTCTGCATGGGAATAAAGTCTCCAGAGTGGTTTCCGGATATCCCTGATGTCCCAAAATCAAGGATCCTTGGAGTTATTGGAGTAGTAGCCTCTGGTTGTTTATTCTTTTCAGCCTTCAAATTCTCCATTTCCCTGAGAAGTTTTTGATTCACCCGTTGCTGATCGATCATTTGCTGCTGCATCTTTTGAAACATATTCAAAATATCATCATTAGAAATTAATATGGGGGTTGAAGTGGTCATCTTTGTCGATGGAGTACTAGCAGCAACGAAAGTGGTCTTCTTTCCAGGATTATCTGGTTTCTTCGTGAAAACAGGAATCTGCGAGGACACGTTAGTAGTAGAAGCAGAAACAATAGGTAATGAAGAAGTTGATCTCGGTTGTGAAGCCATTTCTCACTGTATTTTTCGAAAAAAAACGCCTTTAAACAAGGTTTTAATTATGAAAAAACACAAGTTTGCCCCACGGTGGGCGCCAAATTGTTTCGGGTAAAAATTAACAGGTGTAACTTTTAGCAAAACCGAATTAGTTAAGTGGGGTATTGTGCTTAATAATCAAGAAAATAGTTTAACAGTAATGTTTAACAAGAATATCCCTGAGGATACCTAGGGATATTTCAGAATATAAAATAGAAAAACAGCCAAACACACGAGATTTATACGAGGAAAAGCCCTTAATCCCTTAGGATTGCCGGCATAAAAACCTCGGGAGGTAACAATCGTCACTCTGCCTTGTTTTTATTAAACTAACAAAGTAAAAGTTACAAATAAAGAGCACAAATGATCGATTGCTAAGTGTATGTTTCTGTGAATATGATTGCGAATAGTGATCGAATAGTTGATTGTGTGCCAGATATCCCTATAATCGATCATGAGCCTCAATATATAGTCAAAAATATACAATATTGGTCAAATAGTCGTTCCTCAATAACCGGTTCTTCCTCCAATCAGCTCTCTTCCACTTCTCATGAACGTTGGCATGTTTCCCACGTTTCTTCTTATCATTCCAGAAAAATAGGCTTGCTAGTTATACAATCTGTTGACTTAATTCAAATATTAGCAATACATGTGGCATTAAATAATAATAACATCATTTACATTATTATTATTATACAGTAATTAAGTCATCAGATCATATAAATTTATATACGCAAATATTCCTAAATATTCTGAAATATTCCCAATTATGAGGTAACTTTTTTGAGGTATAACAATGGTTACATTTAAAAATTATTAAAAAAGATGCATGCTTGAGGCTGTAAACAAACAAAATGTTTAACTATGTTTATATATAAGATTATTATGTTTAATGATTAGGATTGAAAATATGAATTTTTATCTTTTAAATAATGTGTATATATATATATATATACTAGGTTAATACCATGTGTATTACACAGGGTAAATAAAGAAATATAATATATAAATACTAAGGGAAATTTATACATTGTAAGATAATTTTTAATAATACAATTAAAATTTAGTATAACTTAATACTTTAATTAACAAAATAATTATATTATTTCTTAAAACCCTAATTTTTTAAAAGTTTATTTTCTTCAAACATTTCATTTTCTAAAATTTATAAATAATTTTTTTTAGAAAATGTTTAATTTTAACATTAATATATTTTTGTTGTATCAAAAATATTTTTTAATTAAAAAATGTATAAAAGATATATTTAATAGGAGAGAGATGTAAGAAAATAAAGTTAATGTGCTCTAGTAACATGTCATGTGTCTCTAAAAACCTTTATTTATTAAAATAGATAGATATGTTTGCGTTCATGAATAAGTACAATTTCTTAATATATAAATAAGAACAAGAATAAAAATTTTGTTTAGTTAGTGTTCGTTAACAAATTCAATATTAAATGAACAATCATAAACAATGACTTTTTATTATGTGTAGCGTAAATTTTTTTTTGAACAGCAACAACCGAGCGTAACGTCGTGGCATATGCACCACGTCAGCAGGCCTCTAAAGACCCCTTCCTCAAGGGAGCGATAGCCCGTTTTACCAGGCGCCACCCTCGAAAAAACTGCACCTAATGCGTAGAAACTGGCTTATTTTTGCTGTAAAAATTGTGCCCCATCGGTCCAGAACCTGATATTAAGCTCAAGATTCATCCCCTCACCTGGTATCCATCAAAGTGCCTCAAGGGAGCGATAACCCGTTTTACTAGGCGCCACACTCAGAAAAACTGCACCTGATGTGTAGAAACTGGCTTATTTTTGCTGTAAAAACTGCGCCCCCATCGGTTTAGAACCTGAGATTAAGCTCAAGATTCATCCTCTCACCTGGTATTCATCAAAGTGCCTCAAGTGGGAATAGAACCCTTGACCTCCAAATTAGAAGGTGAACTTTCTACCACTAGGACAACTTATCTGGATATGTGTAGTGTAGATAAATCTAAAATTTTAATTTGTATTGGGAAAAACAGTTAATCTGGATTAATTAAAGAGGTAGAATGATAATTTGACTATTTTATTTATTTTTATTAAATCTTGTGATTAAAATCTCTCTCTATGTTAAAGAAAAAAGAAAGAAAAAAACATTTCAAGAAACAAATGTAAGACAAAAAAAACACATATGTAACAATTAAAAAAATACTCGTGTGTAATGATGAAATAAACATGGATATAGTTTTTTTTTTTCAAATTTCAGTGATATTGTGCATGTATACAAAGTTTGTTCTTAGAGTTTCACTAATATTACATATGTGTGACACCCCAATTCTCAAAACATAACATTTAACATAATTGCGGAATTTACAAAAATGGTCCCATATTTTTCAAGTTTAAAAATTTACAATTCACCCAAAAACATTTAACGCCTTAACATGACAACTAGACTTGTTTATAGCATTTACAAAACACTACTACGCGTTAAAAGAGTAGTTTTCAGAATTACAACCCATTTACTTAATCTTTGCAAAAACATGGTTCGATCCCATTAACCGTATGATCACTCCGAATCGTAGCCGAGCCTACTTCTGACCTGTAAACACCACCAAATAATCAAGTGTTAGTCCAAAAAGACTAAGTGAGATAACCCCGTACACCTTACGGATCAAAATCTGACAAGGAAATGAAATTTGGCATTTAAAACACTAGCCGGCGTATTTTACTCAATCTGGCGTATTTTACGCCCCTGCCCCTGACGTAAACAGAATGGTTTGGCGTAAAATACTCCACCTAGGCATAAAATACTTCAACTGGCGTAAAATACTCCTAGACCTGGCAAATTTACCATTTTCAAATGTCAAACTATCTCCGACCATTTTCGATCACTTTCGATCATTACTTTACCCCAAAATCCACTCCATAACAACATTAATAATATATGTTTAAGTCCCAAACATATCTTGGTGTCTTACAACATGTAATTAACACAAAGTATTGCTTAACAGGTCGTTTGACCAAATTTTCTACCTATCTCCACTTTCTTCCACACGAATGTGGATCATTCTCAATTGCCACTCAATAGTGGACATACAACAACTTCCACATGAATGTGGATCATCTCCTTTGCCATACGAGTATGGACTTACACATTCTTCCACACGAATGTGGATCATCACACCATTGCCACCAAGTTGTGGTCTTACTTCATATTCCACACGAATGTGGATCACCCACCCCAATAGTTTGTCAATTATCATCTAACAAACATTTACACAAACTTAAGTTATGTATACACAACAACATCATTTCAATACAAATAACTACATCAAGTAGTGCAATTAAGTCAACCATTTAACAAATCAAGATTATGTCTTATGGTTGCATAATCATGTGTAGGTTTACTCACCTTGATCCTTAGTTCCAATTGGTTCAACTTTCTCTTTACCGGGTCTTTGGTTTGTACTTCCACCTCCTAAATCATATA
Source organism: Mikania micrantha (assembly GCA_009363875.1). NCBI lineage: Eukaryota > Viridiplantae > Streptophyta > Magnoliopsida > Asterales > Asteraceae > Mikania > Mikania micrantha. The sequence continues at coordinate 89,774,778 of CM018695.1, read as the reverse complement.
ATCACACATACACATTCAATCTAGGAACATAACACAAGAAACAACTTCCAACACTTTGACCCATTATCATCATATTTGACTTTACTATAGTCAAACTCTTCAAACTCATCAATTTACATTCCAATTGCTTTCAACATATGAAATTAGGCTAAACATCACTAACAAATCATCTATTTGAGTTTATGAACCATTTCCACCAATAATCACAATTCATTCTTGCATTTAAGTTGTCTGAGACATTTCCTCAAACACCTTATGTGCAGAATTTTATGACACCACAACATCAATATTTTTAAAAGGCCAACATTTCCATTCATTTCATTTCATTTCAAACATATAAAATCTTAACTCCTTAATTATAATTTCTCATCCAAATCACTGCACATACTTATCAAATGCAACCATTCATCAATTCAAAGCTCCAGTTCATTCAACATACCAATTTCATGCAAACCCATAGTTCCCCAAAACTCAAACTCTTAGTTTTCAAACCAAATACGTGCAAAATAGTTAGGTTAATTGATTTTCATCTCCATAAACACAATAACTTGTGTTAACTATCTCAAACACCCAAAATTTTGATTTTATCACTACTAACCCAACCCATCCATGGAGACCCACAAAAATTTAGCCATAAGTATGAAACCACATACCTATAGTTGAGACATGTGAAGAGGAATACAAGTCAAAGATTGAATTTAAGATCAAAACAACTTTGGTGGATGAATTTGATCAAAACTCCAAGTTTTCTTCTCCTTTCTCCCTTGCTGGTCGTCGCCCCCTTCTAATCCCACAATAGAATTCTGATTTTGACCATGTTGATCCTCATTCCCCCTTTAAAACCCCATTATAATTCATCTTTTAACAATTGGCAATATTAGTCCCTCAATTCTCTAGTTAATCATTTAACTAAAATTTACTATTAGTTAGTCATTTAACCTATTAGTCAACACATAACAACACTGTTTAACTTAATATTACATCACATATCGATTACTTTTATAAAAAAAATTAAATCGGGCCGTTACAATATGTGTACATAGTCTCTTCTTTAAATGTTATTAACTAGTAAAGCTACCCACCACGTGTTACGACGGGCGTTAAAACCTAGATTGCTTTAACTTTATTATGTTGAGTGAAAACATGATATATTTGACTCAATGTCTCGCCTAAAAGTATTTAAGTAGAAATGCAGACTAATAGAAAAACATATATACAATAAGCAGATCCATTATGAATTCGATGTTGATATTTACTTAATCAACATGAATTTATACAGACATTTAGGTCAAACTAAGCATGTAATAAATTGTTATTTTTAGGTAATTAACAAAAGAGGTGTCACACCCCGAGCCGGCGGGCTGGATCGACTTTCCCGCCGGGCGGAAGGTTCCCGAGGCGCGATATCGTGAGATAATCGAAATGATCAGATTGTTTACATAGCACATGATAATAAATGAGAAATGCTAACACAACAATGATATAGAATTACAAGATTAAATTACAATGTATCATTCATAATTTAACCAAGTAAATCTATCCAAAAAGAATCAATGTATTTATATCTTGTATCTGTACAAGATATACAAAAGATGATTCGCTGTATTGTCAATCAAAAGTATGCAACACCAAAAGTAGCTAGGCCTTCTAAAAGTCCACTAGCTATGTTCATCACCTGATAAAACATGCATTTAAACAAAGTCAACACTAGGTTGGTGAGTTCATAAGTATGTTAATTGAAAAACCTTGATTCATTCACATGCACAATCACAATGTATGTTCTGTTACTTGTATGTTGTTTGTTCACCCGTTCACCCAATGGCTTCTTAATAGTTATATTTACAAATTATATATCATCCTAGTAGTGATGCTTATATATAGGGCATATGTAAGGGAACTAAGCCCTAGCCAACATCCCACCACATCACTACTAGAACTCCACACTACTTGCAATACAACTATTGATTTCCATCTCCATTTCACATGTTCATCTCATTGTTGTTCACCTGTGATATCATGTATAGAATAATATGTAGTAAAGTTGTAGCTATCAAACTGAAGTATTGATAACCATTATATGTATTAAGGATATTAGATTTACTTAATCTGCTCCTTGTATTGTTCTATTGCTTGTGGGGTTAACTGTTGATTCATTTTTAAATATTAAAAGTGTTAGTTAACTATTTGTCATTTGTTCTCAATGCGAAGTGCATAGAGCCTAAAAGGAATCCATTGCAATCCTCACGTAATCAGATTTCAAACCACTTTGTGATCCCATTGCCTTCATCGAAACTGTTACTAATAATATGACATGAGAGAAAATAAATTCCTCAGTCTACTAGTCCACAGGTAACGATGGATGATGTACATCGATGTTGTTGTTGTTCTCAATGTGGGATGTTCTCAATATGATTAACAAGGAGGATTAAGAACTTGTCTTATCATGTTATGTTAATCATTGTGTGAATGACGTTGTTATCATAAAGTTATGTTATCATGATTATCATTCCATGTAATCCATATGTTCACCATATAATCCTTAAGCCGTAGTAAGAACTAGTCTTACTACCCTTAAGTGACGCGGGTGGTGGATAATCAATGCTCCATGTTATCGCATAACATGTTTTAGGTTGTAAACTGAGCGTTATAAGTACTTGACTTATCACGCTTAGTTTATTATAGTGGGGAATGACTTTAAGAAGATGTTTTATCTTCTAGTCATTCATGTGTTGTGTTGTGTCATCATGTTTCTCTGTCATTGTTCTCAATGTTTGTTTATGTATGAATTTCTCCAATGTTTGCTCATGTAAGAATAAACTAAGTGTTGTAAGATAAAATCTTACAACTATGTTATTCTAATGTGTTGATGAATTAAGAAGATATATTATCATATTCATCTGATTAGCCCTGACATATCATGATCATACAAGCATGCATACAATGATAAGCGATCATAAACAATTTGATATTATCTAAATCAAAGTATAAGCAATATGTTAAACATTAAACTCTTAAATAAATAAAAGTTAAGCATGTTTCTCAGCCCCGTGAGTTTAAAATCAGTTAAGATTAAAGAAAAAGGGCATATGAACTCACCTTGTGTTTGAAATGGTTGACTTAGCTTAAACAAGAAGTGTACGCGCTCTGTGTTGTTCTCGTTGTGTACTCACGTTCCTGTATTGATTTCCCGTTGTATGTGATTCATAAGAATAGATCCTTATGTGTGTGTTTGTGTTAGCCCTCAAGTTGGCTAACACCTGTAAGTCTCGGTCTTCATCCGGCCCTGTATACTTGTTATTGATTTTAGAAACACTTATCCCAATTAGGTTAACATCTGAACACTCGATTATTGTTTCAAAGTTCACTTGAATAAATGTTACTTTTATTAGCAATTCTTGATATTGATTGTTCTAAATTGATCTCTTGTTTTCATGTAGATTAAATCATCAATTGGCCCGAATGTTGTCATCTTGGGCCTCATGAATTACACATGGGTCGATTGGGCCGTTGCGGTCCGGTTCGTGCTTAAGTGAATTGGGACATGTGTGTGTCTTGTTATAATTTCCCTCATTTAAGTCCCGTGAGCCGAATGCATTTTATGTGGACCGAGTGGCCATGCCCAGTCAAAAGACTTATGGGCTAGACTAAGTGTTATGGCCCAAAAAGGGAATGATGTTGGGCCAAGGGTGAATGTATTGAGCTGTTATTGGGCCTTGGTGTCCATATTGGGCCGTGACAGTGGCCATGTCCAAGCTACTGCTTCGTGGGTCGGTTTTTTTCTATTGGGTCGAGCATAATCGACGTGGGCCATGACATGTATGTTGTTTTGGTCTATGAGTTGTTTCGACTGAGAATAAAATGGTTTCGGCTCCTCTGCAGCGAACCCCTTTGTCACCCTCCCCAAAGGTTTGGTCATGACTGAGTTTGGCAACCTAAGGTTCGTGGGTTCCCATTCAAGGGTTCGGTTCCCTTGTGAGGGTTCGTCTCCATGCAGGTTCTTCAACAGAGGGGGTTAGTGATGCAAGGTTCGGCTAAATGAGCAAGGGGCGCATGGTTCGGCTGTGTTTGTTTTGGAAGGTTCGGTGCCAGCAAGGTTCGCCGTGTGGAAGAGGGTTCGTGGGCAAGACACAACAGCAGAGTTCGGCTGGGAATGGTTCGGCAGTATGATAGGTTCGGGTCTCATGGACTGGTTCGTCTGTCTAACAAGGTTCGCCGGTTTCCTCGTGGGTTCGCGACATGAGAATTTCGCATCATCTAGATTCATTGAGGATGGTTGTCAACTTATGCAGATTCGGCGACCAAGCTGGGCAAACCCTTGGTAAGGTCCGGCCGAGTTCTCAGGTTCGTTCACCTTCGTTCAAAACTGAGGTTCGGCTACCCTAGTCTTTTTCACACGAACCTGCACTTAAACATCATCGTCTTCTTCGAATCTAGGCTTCTCCAGCTTGTTTCCCATGGTGTTTGCATACCCTACTTGACTCCCAGAGTGTAACATGCGGGGAGAGTGAGTTTGAACCAGCTAATGGTCGTGGTTGAACAAACACCCATAAAACCTATTTCCCGTGACTTTATTTGGATCATACCTCGATTTTGGCTGGACAAACGCTTAGATCTGTTGTACTTCTATGTAGAGGAGATCAAGAGCTACGCGTGGACACCAAGAACACCCAAATCCGTCAAGAAACGAGCAAGATACGCGAGTTTGAAGATTAGAATTCTAGTGAGAGAGTAGGTTCGGGATTTGAGTTCTAGAGAGAGGATGGATGATTGGAAATGAGGGAAATACACCTCATTTGGTGCTTTTATACCCCGGGGGTATTCGGGTTCGTTTCGATTGCTCGGTTCGCGTTTTCGTTGCGTTTCCGGAACGTAACGCGTAAATTACGTGTTTTAAATAAAAGAATGGTTTTTTAATTATTCGATGAGTTTCAAAATTGTAAAAATATTATTTATTTTATTTTATTAATTTACTTATCGTTCGTGTCGTGTTTCGTTTTCGTTTCGTCAGATCGCGTCACTATCGCGCGTATTCGTTCGAATCGTCACTCGAACGAACACGACAATGATTTCGCTTTTCGACTTTTGTTATCTACTTCCCAGTCATCATCTCAGAACGCTAAACTCACAGATATGTTTGTGTGAATCGTCACCCACGCAAACACACTGTCAGTTCGTTATTCTGAAATAACACTACAATATTGTTTTAAATTGTATTTCCTCACTGTCGGACTCAACTAAACATCATGTTATCATATGTTTTCACACTGATTTGTCGACCATCTGATTCCTGTCATCTATGGATATCAGATCGCAACCGACTTGTTCTTGTTATTTGTTTGAACACTGTTGTTTCTCGTGATTTGTTGTGTTAACTGCACTTAGGTTTTCACTTAAATACACACAACTATCGTTTCAAATGAGTGTTGTACTTGCGGTATTTAAGTTTACACAATAAATACATACAACTGTTTCTTGTATTTTGAATTCTGATAATACAAGTACTGTTCACAAACATGTATTTACACATAGTTACTGTTGAAAGTACACATACCGTACGGACTTGCCGGCCGGTCAGGTACTAGTTGTCACAAGAGGTAAGTTGGATACTTTAGAAACGCGCAGGGCCGTCTCAAGTCTTCTGATGACCCAAAGCGAAAATTAAAATCGAGGCCCTCTTTTAACTATTAATAAAAAAAAAGCTCTTTTTTAAGTTTTAGACACAAAAAATAAAAATTATCATGAAGTAGAAAACTACAAAAAATATATATCACAAATAAAATGTATATATTAATTATTAGATCTGACAATCTTAACCTAAACAAGATAAATTGGTTGATTTGAGTGAACAATTATTGTATTTTGTGTTAAATCGGTAACACCAAAACATATAATGGGTTGAGATGAGTAACACTTTATCACGATGCGTGTCAAGATGGATAACCTAAAAACTATGTTAATAGAATGAATTTAAACGGGTAAGAATTATCAATAATATGTTTGATTGAAATCACTAAAATTATTAAAATAAACTATTTGTTTGGTTACAATTTATTTTAAGTTGAAATAAATTGAAGCATTTTACAAAAATCCATTTAGACGCGAACCGATTTTGTACGATGCGGGTCAAGATGGATAACCTAAAAACTATGTTAATAGAATGAATTTAAACGGGTAAGAATTATCAATAATGTGTTCGATTAGAAAATTACTAACATTATTAAAATAGACTATTTGTTTAGTTACAACTTATTTTATGTTGAAATAAATTGAAGCTTTTTAAAGGAATTCATTTAGAGTCAAACCAATTTTGCTTAAAACTCATCTTGATCCACACTCATCATGACCCAAACCTATTATGACATGTTACTTGTTACCCAGCCTGACTCAGACTGCCTATTTTGCTAAGCTTATTAATTACAAATATAAAAACAACTAGCTAGAACTTTTACTACAATCAGAATCTATTACAACTAAAAAGTCGATTTATCCTAAAATTTGGGCCCCTTGATTTTGAAGGCCCTAAGATAGGGCTTTTTTTTTTAATACAATCAGCCGGCCTTGGAAATGCGAGGAAGTTAAATAACATTTTACGTTTTTAGAAAATTGAGGAAGCGAAAGTGTTAAGCTCGAAAGCATAGGGTGAAGATTTAAGAAACAAAATGGATTAATTTGAAACTTTAGACGGTTACATAGCAACGAAGATCAGTTGTAACGACAGTTCCTTGTTTGTGGAGGAGCGGTTTCATGACGGCGGAGAGGCAAAAAAAAGAAGAAGACAAAGACAGAAAAAAAAAAGAAAAAAAGTTAGGAAAAATAAAATAAAGACAAATTGAAAAATATGATTAAAAATAAGGCAAAAAAGAGGTTTATGATCGGATTCAAACACACGGCCCTTAAATGTAAGGTAATGTTCTACCAAAACAACTACACCAAAATTTATGTAAGAGCAATGTTTTTAAAACCGGACCGGACGTTTAACCAGACGTCTTACTGGTTACTTGTCGGACCGGTTGGATCGGGTTCAAGAACCGGATGACATAATAAATATATAAAAAATTTCCAAAAAATTATAAAAGTATAAACACATTTAAATAAACATAATTAATGTTCAAACAAACTTAATCATTTAAAAAGAATACAATGAATGATTTTAATGTTTCATTATTTAGATCTTAGTTAAAAAACTGAAAATCCGGTCCAACCAGTGAACAAGTCTCCTCATCGGTTCCCGGTCCAACCAGCCGGTTTTCAAAACATTGTGTGAGAGTGTAAAGTTAATTATTATTTAGGCAAAACAAAATAAAATTATAAAGTTTAAAATATGAGAAAAATAGAACCAAAAATATATGTTTGAGTGGGATTAGAAACCACCCCACTTCATATTAAATCTAGTGTTCCGCCAACTCACCTACATTAACATTAGTTTTCTATTATAAAGACAATTAATATTTAACCAACAAAATAAGAACGTTGGTTTTTATTATATAAGTAAAATATTACACATGCTTACAAATTCTAATCTTAAAGTACCATTGAAATTACACGTGTAATATATATATGTATGTATGTGTGTGTAAAATTCAAACAACACGAGATGACATGGTAATTTTTACATCCAAGATTTTTTTTGAGTAACAAATGACAGTTGTATTCACCACTGAAACACAAAACAGCTTAATACTTTAAATAAAAAATTATATACAATCTAATATTTTCTTTAACAAATTAATAAAACTAGTTATCGTTTGCTTCATATAGTTTATACTTCTTTTTTTACAGCAATTTGGATCACTGATGGGTCTTCCATCCGATCATATCCTACACCCAGTAAGAGGAAACTCATTATAGGTGAGAGAAAACTCTCTAGCCCAGCATAAAACCTCTATTTTGTCTATGCTAGGACTTGAACCCGTGACTTCTCAATATTGAAGCCATATAGTATCTCTACTCGACCACTTGAGATGAGGATCATTGGTTAGTTAATACTTAATAGTAAATTAAAAATCTTTTTTTAGAACTAGAGTGATTATCAACAACTTCAACACATGGAGAATGTTTTTGCAATTTGTTTCACATAGTTTAGGCATGACAATCTTGACTTAAATTAAGAGAAATATGTTGTTTGAATAAACATGTATTGTATTTTGGATTGAAATAAGTAACATGATATCATAGAATATGTTAATATAGTTAACATAATATGGATTAAGATGAATTGTTTGAGCTTGTTTGGGGAGATACTACCTCTAGTCAATGCAACGGGGCTTCTTGTAAATTAATTTTCGAAAACACCATCTTGTGACGAAGAATCAACCAATTGGTAATAGGCCTAGTTTAAATTCAATCATTTTGCATTTGGAGAAGGCTTTGAATTTCTGGCATCGATACAAAACATTGATTAATATGTCATGAAAATTAGCGGTTTGAATTTAGTCCCACAAATGTTATTGATATATCGGTATGTCTAATCTAAGATAATTTTTATTCAAAAGAAACTTGTAAAAAGTAATGGTTTGAATTTAGGGTGGTGACAATACGAGACCCTTTAGTTTAATCGAGTTGGGCTTAGTTCCTAGTTAAATCACCAATCAACTTTTGCTTGACGGGCACTGCTTTTTCCCTTTATTTTTAGAAAAGTAATTATTGATACGGTCCCTTTGTTTTGTTAGTTTTTCACTCTTGGTTTCTAACTTTTATAAATTATTCATATTGTTTCAAGTTTTATACATTTATAACATATATAGTCCTTAGGTCACCAAATTACCCTCACATAATTAACTAAATTACCTTCACATAAGAAATATATGTTTTATAAATGTTTAAAGTTTGGTACCATATGAGTAATTTATAAAAAATGTATACTAAAAGTGAAATATTAACAACCCACGAGGACCATCATGGTAATTTACTCTTTTAGAATTATATGTTTTAGTATGGGTTGTGTTATTCACACACCCACCTCACCCATCTCACACCCATTATACGCCTCGTATACGTCTATACGAGGCGTATAGGGGGACAATCATTGGGTATCAAAATTTGTCAGTGTCAATGATTGAGGACTTATACGATGCGTATAGACGTATACACGTCGTATAGGTCCTATACGCGGCACTATACGTGACCAATCATTGTGTGTCAGTGTCAATGATTGGGGACCTATACTAGTAGTATAGATCTATACGCGGGGATATACGCCACGTATAGATCTATACGAGGCGTATAGGGTCGGTGATAGTGTTGAATTAAAAAAAAAAGGGTGTGTGAATAACCAATTCCTTTAGTATATATCACATGATTTTTGTCTTCATATTTTGTTTGGTTTTGTGTCAAACATATTTGTCCATAAACACATTGGTCCATGCATTTAAGACTTCTGACATGATGATTGATATCAACTAATTAAAATAATAGAAATCAATGATGTTTTTACTAATGGTAAAATATAGGTATTGGAAAAGTGATAGGAGATCCATGTCCTGTGTCCATAATCACATTAGTCCATGCATTTAAGACTTTCACTGTCGTGCCTTTGGGCAAATGCTTGGGCTAGGTTTTCCCAGGGAATTGGTAGTTGGTAGGCTAGGGGCTCTGTCCGTCTTTATTAGTGGCCAGTGGTCAGCTCGGACATCCTTTAACCATTAGGAGTCTCATGCGGAGTACCCGGCAGTAGATTAGTTGGTTGCTAAAAAAATTAAAATATTCATTTACAGTTTTCTGGCTTTTTTCGTGCTTCAAAAAAAAGGCTTGAATTCTTGTTTATCCGTTCAGGTTTTAAATAAAATCAAGAGTAAAATGCCATTTTAATTCATATGGTTTGACAATTTTTTTCATTTTAGTCCAATACATTAAATTTTGCCATTTTGGTCATTATGGTTTCATTCTATTGTCATTTTCGTCCCTGTGGTTTGGTAATTTTTGTCATTTTTGTTCAAAACTTTAAATTTAATTGGACTAAAATGACAATAAAATGGAAACCATAATGACCCAAAATAGCAATAAAATGAAACCATAATAACTAAAATTGCGAAATTTAAACTATTGTACTAAAATAGCAAAAGTTGCCAAACCATATATACTAAAATGATATTTTACTATAAAATAAAACTGGTTTAAGTTTAGTGATGAGTATTTAATAAAGTTCACTTTATTTACAAGAAATAATTAATTATTAAGTGCCAATGTGGGACTAGCCCACTTGATAGAGGGTTATGCAAATGTGTAATTAAGGTGTAAGGTGTAATTTAGGTGGGAGTAAGTTTAGCGGTTAAAAAAATAATTATTAAGTTTAATTAAAAGTGCAACGAACTTGAAAACACTTAAACACGTGTGTCTGTCACATCTTTCTTCCCCTCGCACACACCACAGGCACATGCAACTCACATACACACACTTGTGCACCGCACGTAAAAAGACACAAAACACACGTCATAAAACACATAAATTATTATTTACTACGCGTTAAACAAATAAGATGGTTTAAAACTTGATTTTTAATTATCAACGTACAGATAATTCGGGATGTTTGTTTTTATTTTAGGACAATTACATATACCTTATAAATTTCATTTATTACATATATATCCAATCCAAAATTGTAGTTACATATATCCTTCTATAAATTTCATCTATTACATATATACCTAATCGGCCAAATTTTTAATTACATATATCTCCTTCTCTAATTCTAAAAATTTCAAATATACCAATTTTAAGTAAAATGAATTAAGTAATTATTGTTTTACCCTTACTTTTAAAAAAATATTATATCTATTTTACCCTTCCTTCAAATATACACATATTTTACGCTTTTTTCCCTTTTTTTAGTGTTTTTGCTTCTTTTTTCATGCATTTTTTTCATTTTTAATTGACGGAGTTGAAGTCGTAACAAATATAGTGTTTACTTATGTTTACATTCAAAGGGTTACAATGTGTAAAAATAGTAAAGTTGGGTATATGTGTATTTAAAATTTTTAATTGGGTATATATGTAATTAAACTTCAAAAGAAGGGTATATATGTAATTAAATTTTTTAGTTACGTATATATGTAATTAGACCTCAAAAGAGGGGATATATGTAATTATACCTTTATTTAATTATAATTAAATTTATTTATTTTGAATAAAATAATTAATAATTCAAAAGTTAGAAGGTGTAATGTATATACTTTTTTAAGTCATTATAATATTAGGTATTCACAAACTTTATTAGTTTTCTTAGAACATAATGGTTCGCGAAATCACAAATACATTTCCATACTTGTTCTTCATCAATTTTCCAAGTTTGATCTAACTGAGACACGTCAGAAACTTCAAATTGTTTCAATCTGAAAGTGTTTAACAAATATGAGATTCTCCAGGATTGATGAAAATATTTCTATTATTTTCACGTGTTATCGATGCCACATAATAATATATGACATAAAACATAAATTGCGCAATCCAGCAATTAGTTTCAATGCCCATCCTCCTAACTCGATAACACAAATTCTAATTACTCTATGTGTAACTAGTGTAACAAAAAAAAGGCGCAAGTGAGAAGACTTACTGTCAAAAAATTAGAGTAGATCTATAAACAACTTACAGATTCATGTGAATCTGTGATTAATCAAAGATAAAACACAAAAGATCTTTTACAACTCGATCTAAAAACAAAGAAATGAAACCCTAAAACTCAAACTCAACAAGAATCTACACAATAAACTCTAAGACAACATAATATAAAGAAATACAAAACTCTAATCAATGAACACATACTCATTATGAAAGACTTTGTTCATCAAGAACATGAATACAGTCACCAAGGAAACCCAAAGATATGCAGAGAAACGAGGAAGATGAAGCCTGAACTGTGACTAAATGACGTCTTGTTAAAAACCCTCTAGTGAAAGTCTTTATCCCAAGAAGAAAATACATAGCAACCCTTGAAGTTTGTTACATTTCTACCAACAAGCTTAATCTTCTTATCTTTACACAATAAACCCTTCTCCTTCCTGAAACTTACATAAAGACAACAAACATTTCAAGTTAGACACACCAAACCTAAGACATGATTATAACATGTAATTTGATTTTTAACATATTAATTTTAACACTTACAACATGGTCCAACAAGAAAATGAACAACAAACTCTTGATTCGTACAACCAATGACAGAAACATTAAACTAGCCCCATGGGAATTGGAAAGCATAATCTCTACTTCTCAATCAGCCTACATCTAAGGTCAGAGCATTTGGGAGGGTCCAATTATGATTAATGAGATACTTTTTTGTTAATTGCTGCTATGGAAGTATTGGATGGTTATGACAAGGTATGAGTCTATGGGAATTTCCATGGAATCACGCCCTAATAACGGGTCGAATGCGTCTCACTTGTTCTTCGCAGATGATGTCATTTTTCTTGGTAAGTGGTCATGAACCACATCAAATTGCAAAAAGTATGGCTCTGTCTATTGTGGCACACATGAACCGCATCAAGAACTGGCAACTGGTAATAGAGGTCAAAGCCCCTTAAATCTAATTAGCAAGTTGATTAAAGTAGCATGGATTAGGTGATGGCTCCTAAGGTAAATCATAGTCCCAAGGTTGGCTTTCTAAGGGCAATAAATGTGAGCAAATGTTGGTGTGTAAGGCAAAAATAGATCAAAACAGGCATTCTGTACGTATAAGCTTATTTATGCATTGCATCATAATCTAAGGTAAAATTCTTTCATTCCTCTCAAAGCACAACAGATTGGTACTGGAAAAAAATACGATCGGTCGGTAAGAACTTGAACATTCTATAATGTTCTTATAATTTCATATTTAAATAATTTCTAAGCTTAGTGATGGCATGGATTATGGAAGGCCTATTATAGCTTCGTGGGCCTAGTCTTTTGTGTCCAGTTTCGCGGGCCTAGTCTTTGTATGTCCAGTTTCGTGGGCCTAGTCTTTGAATGCAGTTACCTAATTAATTTGTTATATAAACCCTTTAAGAAATTGTATTTACTATACCAAGTAAAGAAATTGTTATATAAACCCTTCTAGTTACAGTATTCCACCTATTATCTTATTTCTTAGAATAAAAATTTAAGCTATGATATAACTTTCGTTTAACAAATCTGAGATATAATATATTACTTCACCAAACATAATTTTCTAAAATATATGATACTTTCCTAAAGCATTAAGCCTTAAAAAAATTTAGCAAACGTAAATCTGTAATATTTCTTTTTATTCCATCAAAAATCAAGTTTCACATAAAGCATAAATCGAGTTCCTTATCCAAACTCGGAGTCAAGCAAAAGAATTCAGGATCAAGCCACGAACCTTGAAATCATGATGAGTCAAGCTTCAGGCTCAAGCCACATAAAATCAAAATCGCCTTCAAGCTTCAGACTCAAGAGATGGTCAGACACTCAGATGGTTATGCGTTCTTCACTTCTTCCTATTAGGGTTAAGACTTAAGAGAACCCGTTGTTTCCCCTTATACCCATTCTGACCCGCCTTTCAAATTCTTTTTCTATACATTACCCATTCTGACCCTTTTAGTTTTTATATTAACCCAATATAACCCATCATATATACAAATTAACCCATTCATTTCTGGAAAAAAAATCAAATTGTTCAGTTTGCCAGGTTGAATAAATATGTTGTTTATTATACGGCTTTCATATATTGGGTAGCATGCCATCACTATTAGTGGTTTTCTTCTTGCCAATAAAACTATAAAAGTATTGCTTCTTTACTTTCTTCTTGCGTTTTATTAGTCGCTTTATGTATTCAACGAATTTATACATTTATCAACACTTTACTCCATCAAATATGATGAAGCCAAAGTTGTTTCCTTTTCTTTCATTTTTGGGATAATCACATCCGCTAGAAGCCTGAGGTTGTCAAATGCTCGACATATCATCAAACTCGAAACTTCACAGGGGACATTTCAGACGAAGAAAGTGACTTATTCGCATACAAGATACGAAAAGGCTTCATGTTGGACACAATCCTTTTTTAAATGTTAATATTCAAGATTTGGCTTTCTGAATTCTAATGATGAATGCAATCGGATTAGGAGCAGGCAGCTTATAAAAAAAGATGACAGCTGTGGGATTTGAACCCACGCCCTTTCGGACCAGAGCCTAAATCTGGCGCCTTAGACCACTCGGCCAAACTGTCATATGTGTATTCTAACTATTATCATATATTTTAAATAAAAGAATCATATAATAACTGAAATCTGAAATATATTATTCTAACCATTAAAACAATCTTATTCAGGTTTTTATATATATTCTTGGTTGTGTTTTGTTGTTATATGTTTTTGAATACATTTGATTAATTATTCTTGTGAAAGAATATAATTTTATTTCCAGGCAAAGTCACAGATACAGGTTTATTCACATACGAGAAGTTTTTTATTTTATAATCATGAAAATGTAAAAATCTAAATTTAATTAACTTCACAATAGCGAAAAATTTTTTAAATGTAAAAACTCAACATAACTTATGCTTTAAAATAATACAAAATATTTAATACCTTTGTTAAAACAAATTGTGGGCAGGTTATTACTTTCGAAGGAATTACGGCAAAACACGTAAATAAAGTGCATACTATAAATTTGTTTGCATTTTCCGTTAATATGACAGGACGCAGTTTTCACAGGAAACACAGCAAACTAAAATTCAAGGTCAAAAGTATTTTTTTTTTTTCTTTTATTAAGCTTTTCTTTAAAGCAGAATTTGATTAAATAACAATCAAAAGCTTTAATTACTGAATGAATCAGCCCGTGTTAGATTCCTTTCAAGTTTTACACTAAGCATAACGCTAAACATCCATTTTGATTAATAACCTGGTCACTTAGACGATGGGGTATGCTTCTTGGCCTCAACCACTCTATGTAGGCGCCACGTAGGCACCCATCATAACTACCCACTCCACAACACCACTTGAGGTGGAAATGCCCCTTGGTTGGTGATGATGTCATATTGTTTATTTTTAATTTTTTTAAAATTAGAATAACTAGATATAATTAATCATAAATTAAAAAAATACATAAAATTATAAATAATAAAATAAATATTACAAATTAATAAAATAAAATAGTTAATTATCTCTATCCTTATTTCGCATTTTTTCCTTCTCCCGCTCGGCAATCTCACGGTCGATCCCGGTTAAGTGGTCGGTGTTGGTGAATAGAAGTTGTAACTCTACTAACCGCTGACGTTCCCTTTTTAATTCGTTAAAGTCACCCATTTTTTGAGATAAGTTTTTCATTCCTTGGGTATAATCCGGGATCGGTTGAGATGAAGAGGCCCGTCTCGCCCCTTGCTCGGTCGACCTTGACGTGATCTCTCCTAATCGGACGGGTCAAATCCTCTAGCTCGTCTTCTTCTTCTTCATCGAGGTCGTTGAGATTTATTTGAACTCAAGCATCCGACGAGGCGGGGCTATCGGTAGACGATGCTTTTGATCGCTTTGAGGTCAAGCCTTGAATAGTCGGGATTCTCACCCAATTAGAACATTTCCTCATAATCTCCCAACTCCGCTTAAGCGTGAAGGCAGCGTTAAACTCTTGTCTAAATTGATCGACCGCTTCACTCTCGATCATTGCGTCGCTTTGGTCGCTACGGCGAGTTTGCCATTTTTGGGAATAAATCCCGTTAAATCTTTTAACTTTTCGGTTAATGTCCCGCCATTTGCTAGAGGTCATATCGTTTGTACGATACTCCCCACGAATGGAAAAAATGACTTCGGACTTTATTCCAGAAGTCCGGTCCTTTTTTGTTACGACCTATAAACAATGTATAAATAAAAAATATTAACAATTTTAAACAAATAATTAACAATATTTAAAATAATAAAATGGAAGTAATTACTAACAATTGGGTTTTCCGACGCGTCGACCCAAGCTTTTGAAAATGCAAACTCCTCTTCCGGTGTCCATTTTTCGGGACGGGTTGGAGCTATCACAACAGGTTCGGTATCCCCAACTTGTTTTTTTTTTTTTGTGTTCACGCCTTTGTGTTGGTTGAGTGCTTGGACCGGCATCAGTAGAGGGTTGAGTCTCGGGTACAATTTCATCCTGAGATAGTTGAACAAACCCGTGTGTTCGTTGACCCGAACCATATTCAGCAAAGGTGTAGAACCCTTGTTGTGGACTCGATTCAAAATGCGGGCGATAACAATTTGAATAAAAAAAGGATTCATTGGTGAACGGTTGAAGAACCAATTTGGAGGTGGGGTGTTCGGGTTTCGGTTGGTTGGGGTGCTCGGGTTGTAGTATTGGTTTGGTGTTCGGTTGGGATCCATTGAAAAGCCTTTTTTTTTTGTATAGAAAATAGAAGTATTTTTTTTTAGTGTGAAAATTTTTGTGTGTTGAATGAATGTTTTATATAGGAATTTTTTTTATTGGGCTCCTCATAGCCATTGAAGAAGGAGCCGTTCTCCAACGGTCGAAAATTGAAAACTCAAACAGGGGGAGAAGCGTGGCTGTGGCCACGCCCAAGGCACTCACGCCCACAGGGGCCGGTGTTCCACGCCCAACCCAACCCCACCTACGCCCCAACCACCCAACACACCCACGGTCTTATGCTTACTAGATTATATAACAATAATCCAAATAAAATATATGTAACTTCTTTTTTATCGAGGCCAATCTAAGCCGGAGTTGAAACCTTAGGCTTAACTTACCCTTATGCTATTTGTGTATAATATTGGTAAAATTTGACGTTATATTCTCGAGTTTATCTAAGGAGAGAACACAAAGGAAAATAAAAAAAAAAATAAATGAGTTGAAATGAAAAGAAAATAATTGAGTCATTTTCTTTCATTTCCTTACAAATGAGAATGAAAGAAAAACTAAGAAATTTTGTCAAGTTTTACTTTCAATTCTCTTTTACTCTCTCCTAAAATAAAACTCGGTAAGATAACATATGTTATTTTCCATTTTTTTTCCTCATTAAATAAAACTCAGAAAAACAAAAATGTTTTTTTTTCTTTTTTTTTTCTCTTCTTAAATAAACTCGAGAAAGTGCACATTTCAAAAAAGTTCTTATGCTTATTTATGATATATTCACGCATTTATGAGTGTGTACGTACAGAAATATATCCCTGGACATTGTGGCAATATCATGGAAACCGATCTTTCAGTCCGACATGTAATCCATCGATTTGGCAGACTTAGTTGAAAGATACCTACAAAAATGTTTTTTTTGAACGGCGAAGGTCTCAATCGTGTGAACCCACTGTTTTCAGGCCATGTCACCAAGGTCTAGTTACCCGGACCTCCCATGAGCCACCATAACTACCCAGAAGGAAACCCTACTGGGAAAACCCCTTGACCCCCCACAGACCCCTTTTTCGCTGCGGGAGGGATTTGAACCCAAGACCCCCCATTTGAAAGAATCTTGGGATACCTGGATCTCCCATGATCTTATGCCTGTATATTTGAGTCAAATGATACAACCTTATTATTTTATTAATAGTTATATAGAGATAATAGTTGCTTTCGTGTTACTCTTAACACTACTAGAAAGCACGACCATTTCTGACGAAGATTTTAGTCGGAAAAAACCTGGTTGGAAAAATATTTCCGACAAATTTATGTGGAAAAATCGCGACAACTTTCCGACGACAACATTTCCGACGAACTTCCGAGAACCTTTCAGACAAAAAAGAAATTAAGATCAAGTTTTTTGCTTTGTCAATTCCGACATGTTTCTGACAAAACATATTTTTAAAATTTTTATTTTCCAAGAAATTTCCAACCATCAGCTTTATTTTTTTATTCATTTTTGTTGTATTTCCGACAAACTTCCGACGTATTTTTTCGACTTTTGTACTTTTTTTCCTACTAATTTCCGACAAAAAATGTTTCAAAAAAATAAAATATAAAAAACCATAATAAACCCAAATTTTTTCCTGCTTTAAATAGAGAAAAATTTATTACAAATCTGTTCAACTACAAAATAACGTCATTGTTGAGTTACAAGTTTTACCACAAAGGGTTTATTTTAGATATGAGCTGTACGTAACTTTTTGTAGAAAATGTGGCAAACTAAAAACAAAAAAGAATAAAAAGATTCCAACAAATTTCCAACAAATTAATCATTTTGGTCGGAAAAATGTCGGAAACTTCCGACCATTTTCCTACTTAACCTATTTGTTTTTTGTTTTTCAAGTTTTAGACTTCATTTTTTTTCACTTCTTCGTTTTTAAAAACTTATTATACGTCTTAAAAAATTTAGTGTTAACAAATTATGTGTGTTATATACATCCATATATTTACGTGCACGTACATTGTTATAACTTAAAAAAAATTTCAGTGTACAAGCTTATACGTGTTTGTTTGTTTACACAACCGAGACACAAACATATCATTTGTTAAATGATATTATTTATAAATAATGTTTTTGTAACAATAATAAAGGTATTAAAAAAGTTGACGCAAGAAAATGATGTTAAAAATGCGGGGGAAAAGCCATTGGTAGGAAAATAGTCGGAAAATTCCGACAACTTTCTGACGAATTATTAATTTTGGTCGGAAAAAGGTCGGAAACTTCCGACCATTTTCCTACCAAAACAATTCATTTTTCGTTTTTCAAGTATGACTTCGTTTTTTTCACTTTATCTTTTCTAAACATTCATTATGCATCTTAAAAAGTTAGTGTTAACAAGTTATATGTGATAAACTTTCATATATTTACGTGTACGTACACAGTTGAACATAAACAAGTTTTGTAGTGTACAAGTATATACGTGTTTGTTTGCTTACACAACCAAGGCACAAACATTTAATTTAATAAATTATATTGTTTCTTATATTTTCTTATATAATCAGTGTGTAAAAAAGATGATGTATGAAAACGATGTTAATGGCCTGAAAAATAAAAAAAAAAGAGAACATTTGGTCGGAAAAATGTCGGAAATTTCCGACCATTTTCCTATAACTATTCATTTTTTTGTTAATCAACATTCACACAACGTCATAAAAACAAACCTTCGTATTTATGTTTTATGTTTTGAATAAATAAAATCGAAAAAAAAAAATTTTTATTTTATATTTCTGATAGGTTTCGTTAATTTTTTTTTTTAAAATTTTGGTCGGAATTCCGTCGGAATCTACCGACAACTTTCCGACTATTACAATTATTGTCGGTAAATAGTCGGAATTTTGTCACTAAAAATATGGAATTTTTTTTGTCAAAATGTTGTCGGAAAACAGTAGGAAACTTCCGACCATAATTTTTAGTCGGAAAATTTTGTTGGAAAATTCCAGTTTTCTAGTAGTGTAATTAGGGGTGTAAACGAACGAAGGCAGCTCGTGAAATACTCGAGATCGGATCGGTAAAAAGTTCGAACGAGTCGAGCCTTAACGAGCCCGAGCCCGAGCTCGAGCCCAAAAGTGTGGCTCGTTTAGTTATCGAGCCCGAGCTCGAGCTTTTCATATCGAGCTCGAGCTTTTCATATCGAGCTCGAACCAGCTCGCGAGCCTTAACGAGCTTTTTGAATATATAATTTTTATTTAATATATTAGTGTTTATTTATAAAATTAATTTTTTTATATATAAAATTATGATAAATATATTTAAATCAATATTTTATGTTAAATTTAGAAAATATAATTATAAATATAATTAATTTACTAATTAAAGTAAATTAATTAAATAAATAAAATCTAAACGAGCCGAGCCGAGCCGAGCCGAGCCGAGCTCGAGCCTAGTGCATAAAGCTTTTAACGAGCCAAGCTCGAGCTCGAGCCTGAGCCTGAATTTATCTAAACGAGCCGAGCTTGAGCCTTAACGAACTCGAGATCGGCTCGGCTCGTTTACACCCCTACTCTTAATCCTATTGATTAGTAAGGCTTTAATAATATGTCTATACTTGTGTGTTAATCAGTAGTGGACCGGCAAAATTTTCTCATGGGGGACATAAATATTTTGTAGGCAATTTAAGTTGTTATATATTTCATTTTTTGTCTGGTTCGAAACGGGTCAGGTCGGGTAAGGTTGGAGTTAAGGTGTTGCTCCTTTTTAGATCAAAGATTCGAGCTCAAGGAAACGAATTGATATATAAAATTACTAGTAAAAAAATCTAACAAACAAACATATTTGGGATATGAGAGATTGAATATTAAATTAAATTGTTGATTAGTAATTTAGTTTCATCATGAACGGTGCATATTGAGTTATTTTGGTATTAATTCCACTTTTAGTTTTAAATTAGGCTTCATAGTGGTTGTCCAAATTTCATGGGGGTCGATGATAAAAATTCATGGGTGTCGGCCAACCCCCATAACTTCTAATTAGGTCGATCCGCCCATGGTGCCAATGTGTCATGTCTCTAAGTATTTCTCATGCGTAATCGATGATGATATTTCGTCATGTCATATATAGTAGCAGGGTCGGCTCAACCATTTTGAGAGTCCTATACAGAATAAAAATTTGGGACCCTTTATCCCTTAGCTAACGGTTACGAACTTATGGTTAAAAACCTTCCTCCTTTCGTTCGGGTTTGGTACCAACAATAATAAACTAAAAGTTAATATATGACAGAGAGCAGCAGGCAAACAGGGGCACAAACCTATACTCTGGGCTCTGGTGAGGCAGTCATACTACTCGACATGATTCTGGCTACTGACAGAAAAGCAGAGCGACTGAGCGAGTGTTCTTCGAAAATCAAAAACCGAGCGGGTCTTATTCAAAAGTAGAGCGACTAACCGACTGAGTTACTTGGCCCATTAAACCAGCCTGGCCAGTATGGTTGTTTTACTAGGTATATTAGTAAATTTTCATTATTGGTCATGCTTCAAACACCGGCCAGCCACAAAAATTTACCATTATAAACTCAAAGAAATTAAAAAGATAGATATCTAAGGGTTTCATACAAACATCAAGAAATAAGATGAGTTATTCATGAAACTCGGTACGAACTTAATATAGTAGCAACTAATTAATACAAGTTCTAGCTAGCTTGTAAATAACAATAATAATCATAATTATAATCATAATCAAATCAAATCAACCCTAAATATAAGCGAGTACCAACAACATCTCACTAGAATTCTAGAATTTATATAGTCAGATCTAGAGTACTCGCCCATCTTGGATTAATCTAAAAATCGTAATCAAATCAACCCTAAATATAAGCGAGTACCAACAACATCTCACTAAAATTCTAGAATTCATATAGTCAGATCTAGAGTACTCATCCATATTGGATTAATCTTTGCATGTTCTCCGTCTTGTATCCAGGTAAAAGGTTTTAATTTCTTCTTTGTGGAAGAAGAGAACAAAGAAAGAGACAAAGAACTGTCTACTTCTTCATCTTCTTCCTCATCTTCTAGTGATGAAGATCTTACATTCATACTTAGTGATAGATTCAAATCAAGATCATTGTCTACTGCTTTTCTCTTCTTCGTTTCGACCCCCAGATTATCAAATCTCTGACTATTCATCAGTTGATAGTTGTGCAAGGCTTGTTTGATTAGCCATTGTTGCATGAAGCTTGCATTATCTTTAAACACTCGATTCACAATCATGTAGTTTTGTTCCTCCATTGATGAGTTCAAAATCTTGCTTGTAGTACTACTGTAATTAGATTCATTATCATTGATCAATGCATAATGATCGCTTTTCGAATTAGTATCCATGTTGTTTGTGGCTATCAAGCTTGCCGCGTAATTACTACATTGATAATGCGAATTATGATCAATTTTGTTTATTAAATTCAAGAACATAATTAAAACTTAAAACAAGAAATAATTTAAGAAAGAAAATGATTTTAATTAATCAGTACCTTTGATTTGGCCTATATGATCTTGGATTGAACATGGGAAGTTGGAATAGACTGTGAAGGCAGTGATTGTTGTTCATAGCATAATAGTCTCCCTCATTTATCACTAAAAAAGAAATTAAGTCAAGAAAGTTATAATTAATTAGTTATATATATAACAATTGCAAATTAAGAGACCAAGATTAATATTCTTGAAAACCCTAATCTGAAAAAGGCAAATTTTAATCATACCTTGGCCATGATCATCTATCCTCTTGCTTCTATACATCTGTATTTTCAAGTAAAATAAAAAAAAATAATAATGAAAAATAAAAAATTAGTATATTATAAGTCAAGAGAATTGAAATACAAGAAAATTATTTAATATTTGTATTGTTGGACGTTAGTTTATTACCTGTAGATGACTTTTCACATGAGCAATGTTCAAACCCTTTATGTTCATAAGTCCTAAAACCAGTTTAGGTGTCGCTCCTGCACAAACCCAAAGTAAGTTAATCAAAAATGATCATTAGATTTGATCAAAATAACAAATTTAATTCATGCACAAGAGTCTCGTATGCGCGACAGTCAGACCAACTTGGCCTGATGTATGTATGATCATTCTAAGATCAAAAACTCAAAAACAAAAACAAAAACAAATTCTCGAATGATTAACAGTTTCAAGAAAGATCGAATTAACCGATGATCGAATAGCTTACTTTCTTGACCACCGAGTCGTTCCACAGCTCGAACAAATATGCTATGTAGTTCAGGAGTCCATCTCAATCTAGGCATCTTAGATTTAACATACTGTCTAACTCCAGTAGATGTGTGATCGGTCATCTTCTCACCCTCTTGCTGATCCACGGTGCTGTTGTTCGCCGAGCTCTCACTTGATTTTGTTTTGGTTCCATCATCATCATCTTCAAGTTTCCTGCTAGACAAGTGATGGTTGATGCATAAACCATCACAATCACCATCTTCATAAATCATCTTTCTTGAATCTTTACAATCTTTTAGATCAAAAACTAACTGATAAGAGTAGGGTGTTCTTGAATTCTTCAATCTTTAAAGATTAATCATCGTGAGAACATAGTTTGCCTTTTCAAAATAGCAATTTAGTTAAAAAGATATTTATATATGTAGCTTTGAATGTGGGATCGAGCTGATTGACCAAAGAAATGGGCATGACTAATTATACCCTTTAAAAGTCTAAGGATGAACTTGTCTACATGTGTGCTTATGAAATATTCTATTCTAATAATTGCATGCATGCATGTACCATACATGCATACATACATGCATGCAATAAATGCATGGGC